>JACEFZ010008626.1:0-482500 GCA_014155875.1 Cepaea nemoralis
ATCATGCATGGGCACTCACATGGTCTCTACAATTCAGCCCAACCCAGCCTTTATGTGTTTTATATATATATATATATATATATATATATATATATATATATATATATATATATATATATATATATATATATATAATCTAAAAGTACTGGAGAGTTTTGGCCATCATTGGACATAACTTTAGGAAGGAAAATCCCAACTGCACCTCCCAGTGGTAGAGGATGGGAAACACACCACAGTATGGCTAACGCAGCCCTGGGGCCAGATTATCCACCAGAATAAGTGGACAACTCTGCAGCACAGCAGAACAGGGCACCCACTTGTCCTTATAGTCGGAAGTGGCTGTCAAAGGCAGAGTTAAAAGACCACCATGTGGATGTGGAAGGCAATGGGAAACCATTCACATTATCTTACCAAGACTTCATCATCATCAAGTGCCCTGTCAGCTGGCGTAGGCGTTCATGGCTTTCCACAGATCTCGGCCTTTGGTTTTCTGGATCAACTCTGCTGCTGATATTCCTCAATCCATCCAGCATCATTTCTCTTGGTCTGCCTCTGCCTCTCTTCTCCTTGATCTTTCCAGTTGCCACGATGTTCTCCAATGCCTCTACTCTCATCACATGACCGAATAAAGATGTTTGTCTCATTCTTATTGTTGTATATAATGTTCTAGTTTCATTAGCCTGTTTCAGGCAGTCGATGTTAGTTACTCTGGCAGTCCAAGGAATTCGCAGCATTTGTCTCAGGAACCACATCTCTGTTGCTTCCAATTTCTTCTTAATTTGTTAATTTATGTTCCAAGATTCACTGCCGTACAGTAAAACTGGTTCTGGATAGCATTTCAGCACTCTTTCTTACATTCACTGATAGTGACTTATTGCATAAGATACTCTTCATTTTCTTAAATGCAGCTTTTGCTTGTCCTATTCTGCTCTTAATCTCTGTTGTACATCTTCCATCTGATGTTATAAATGCCCCTAAGTATCTAAAATTAGCCACTTAGTTAAGAATTTTTCCTTCTATTTCTATGTCACATTTTGGTGTCACAATTTTCTTTGATATCACCATTGTTACTGTTTTCTTGATATTCAAGAGTCCTTTCCATGCACTCTCTGTTACTACAGTGTCCAACAATTGTTGTAGGTCTGTTGATTTATTCGCCACCAATACTGTGTCATCTGCATAGCTTATATTATTATATAAATAAGTCTATAAACAAATATTTTACGGCTAGCTGATCCCAAGGCAGCCATAGGAAACGCTTCAAAGACACTCTGAAGATCTCACTAAAAGCTTTTGGAATTCATCACAACACTTGGTAGACTGCTGCCAAAAACCAAAATTTGTGGCGTTCATCATCTCGCAAGGGTGTAGTCACTTGTAAAGCAAACAGGACTGCAAGAGCTGTGAAAAAAAGGCTGGACAGAAAAACCACTGCATTCTTTGCCCACATTGTCAAAAAAAACATTTTGAGCTAAAATAGGCCTTACCTGCCATCTTAGAACTCACTGCTCCAAACTTTCAACCCCACTGGATGAAATGAATGGTCATCATCATTCTTGATTGTCAAACAACCAGACCATTTTCTGACTCTTTAAAAACATGATTTTCATTCAACAATTATAATTTTTACAAAAATTATAAATCACCTATGACAAAATGTACCAAAAATGCCTTAATATTCATACTAGTCTCTGTAAGTTAGTTACATGTCCTTTATAGGACATCTCAGTCAGCCTGTTTTTTTTTTTTTTTGGGGGGGGGGGGGGGGGGGCTGTTTGTGGTTTATTAGCGGGTTTATGTTCAGTAGTTTATCATTGCTTTCTGAATGACAGGCACTCATACCATTGTGTGAAAAACCAGTGCAAAGCAGACTGCTTCCAAACTGCCCACAGCTGTGTTTCAGGTGTGGGATTACGAATTGTGTTTGGAACCTCTTTGCCATAGCGCCAACAATATCTGTAAACATGACTCAAATTCTGTTGCCTGGATTGCAGAAATATATAAACAAACATTACATGCTTATTGTTAAGCACCTAACATTTTACTGCAAAAACAGGTAGTCCAAAAACAGATACTCTTTGTTTGGGGTGTGAAGTCTTAGACCTTCACATCTTTTATGCTATGACATGTAAGAAGATATGATAAGTAAGGAAATCAAGCTATCCTTAATAACACATGTGGCTGAAAAGCAGCATTAATTTTTCTGGTTTCTTTTTTTTATATGCTTGCTATAAAGCTGAATGTTAAAGCAATGTATTCCATTTATGAATTTAAGCACACAAGTCACAAACATTAAGTTGCACAATTTATTGCCTGGCATATTTTGCTGCATCTCATGAGTGCATACTGCAGAGTTATATATCATAAGACTGACCCAGCCCGGCTGCGCCCAGACCCTGGTGGAGAGCATCTCATTTAAATCATATAAGTAGTCATATAAGCTCCCGTTCCCGACTATCTGTCTGTCTGTCTGTCTTGGGTAAATGGAGGAGGGAGGAGGAGGAGACAGGATGAGTAGGGAGGAATAGGAGGGAGAAGAAGGGGGAGGAGGAGGGATGAGAAGGGGAGGAGGGGGGAGGAAGAAGGAGGAGGAGGAGAGGGGAGGAAGAAGGAGGAGGAGGAAGGAAGAGGAGTGATTAGGAGGAAGGAGGAGGGGGGAGGAAGAAGGAGGAGGAGGAGAGGGGAGGAAGAAGGAGGAGGAGGAAGGAAGAGGAGTGATTAGGAGGAAGGAGGAGGAAGAGGGTGGAGGAGGGAGAAGGAGGAGGAGGAGGTAGAGGGAGGAAAAGGGAAGAGGAAGAGGCCATAACTTGAAAATTATATGACAAGATTTTAAAAAAATAATCCCAGCATTAAGCAAAATTTTCTCCTCTAGACAGACAGACAGAGAGAGGGGTAGGTAGGCAGGCAGGTTGGCAGGCAGGCAGGCAGCCATATAGATAGATATATATATAATAGACGGATAGGTAGACAGACAGATAGATAGATAAAGAGAGGGGTAGGTAGGTAGATAGGCAGGCAGACATATAGATAGATATATATATATAATAGACGGATAGGTAGACAGACAGACAGATAGAAAGAGGGATAGGTATGTAATGAAAACTGTTTTTAATCACCTAAATGACTGTAGATAACTTCTGTAAACATACAAAGATGATTTGTTATTGACATTGCCGTGTGACGATTCTGTGTAGTCACGTCATTTTCTTCACTTTTCCTAGAGTTGTGGTTCAGGGATTCTTTGATCTCTTCTATTTACGTCTATCATCTATTCTATCTATATATCTGTCTGTCTGTCTGTCTGTCTGTCTCTCCCTCTGTCTGTCTAATCATTTATTGGTTGCATTTAGAACAACCTTAGATAAACGAAGACCAACTTACAAAAAGCATTAGAAAGAGCACTTGAAAGATCTTTACATCTTCCCCCAACAATTAACTTGGGTAAATGGAGCGACGGCAGCAGCAGCAGAAGAAGAAGAAAAAGGAGGAGTAGGAGGAGGAAGAGGGAGGAGGAGGAGGGAGGAAGAGATAGGCGGAGAGAGGAGGAGGAGGTGGAGGGATGTGAAGGAAGGAGGAGGAGGGAGAAGGAGGAGGGAGAGGAGGAGGAGGATTATAATGCATATGCCTGTAGATTTAATAATGGCTGAAGTTGTTCCATGTCTTCTTAGAGTTGGCGACAGTGTAAAGAAATCTAAAATCCTCAAACTTGATAGTGATAAGGTAACTATTATTTATTTATTATGTTGTTAATCACCGACATGACTGTAGATCTTTAAGCATAAAAAGATGAGTTACAATGTTATGCATTATGCATTACTTTTATGAAAACTTTGAAAATGCCCTAAAGATATCATGATTTATTATAACTCATATGCTGGTAAATAACTATAGACAAAGAGTTTATAAATCTTTGAAAACCATGCAACAATATGACTATAAGGTATACAGAAAAGTTATTAAAGGTTATGCCCCTTGAAATAACTTTTACAGAGTTAAGTCCCCTTGCAATGAAAAATTAAATAATATTAAGTAAGCAGCCGATTTCACACTAAAAAAATATCACAGTTGGCAGCGCGGGAATGAGAGGAAGGCGTGTAGAAAATTTCATCTCAATCGGACGCATAAAGGACATACACACACACCCACACACATCCTTTTTTATATATAAGAAGAAGTGATCATGTATTTTTGTTTGCGCTCACTTGTTTTGAACTCAAGCGTTGTCCATACACACTACTTCTAGTAGTGCTAGACTCAATGTTTTGTGTGGAGTAACTTTCCCTATTAACAGTGTCCCTTGACTATCAGGCGAACCCACTCTGACTTCAGAGGTACTTGTAATTGCAAAGTCACAATGAAGACTTTCTGTCTGCACAACCTAGGTTTCAGACACCTAATGGTTGACACATCTGCATATTGGATTAATTGTTTATTGTTTGTCAAAAATAGTATATGAAACACCTTTGCTTTGTTCACTTTATGGCCACAATTTATCAGTTGTTGAGAAATTGTCGCTTTTGGACTTAGTAGCTTCTTGACTGCGCAGCGTTTCCTGAAGACTGATTTACTCTCTTTTCCACCCTAGACTGTGTATTTTAGCCAAAATATGATTCATTTATTCACTTCATATGATATATAACTCAGCAGTATGCACCTGATGAGATACAGCAAATTATGCCAGGCCATAAATTGTGCAACCTTTTGTCACTTATGTGTTTGAATTGTAAATGTTTGATTAGTGATTTCAACTATTTTTTTTTATAGACTCCTTGACTGCACTAAGTGATCTTCGTGCTGCTAAAGTAAAAAGACAACACGATAGAGTGCAATATTCAGAGGTAGGTGTACCTTAATAATGTTGAGTCTTTTTTTTTATTTGGAATGTTAGACTTTCATATGTTCTAAGTGGGTCCTCTCTATCCTGAGTGTCTATTCTTCACCTCTTGATTGCCTAGAATCTGTCTTGTTCTTTCTTCTTCTTCGTTCATCCGGAGTTTTTTTTCGGACGTGATTGCGTTGTGCCTGTTTACAGCAGAGCTGCGTTCTTGCGCCGTTAGGCCGACACATCCGACTTCTGCGGGCATTTGTTGACCGGGTTAACCTTCCCGGGGGTTTCTTAGGACGTTAGACTCTCACTGTTGTGGTGTTATCTCCCATCCCATCTTGGCCCATATAGAACAGCCAAAGGCATCCTGGTCAGCCCTCAAGGGAAGGCAGGGGCAGACCATGGGCATTCCCTGCCATCCAAGGAGGCTTCCATAATTGCAGAGCCATCACACAGCGCTCTGGTACTGGGCTCACCCAATTAATCGTCATGTCCTGCACATGGCTGCTTAGCCTCACTTCCGTATATTGGGCCTTCCATTCACCATAGGCTGTTCTTCTAGAAGCCAGAAGAATGCAGTTTGCAGATGACATCCACACAGTGAGCTTTCGATTCGGACTTTCCACGTAATGGATTTGCTATCCCAGCAATATTCCATTTTGTGCCACTAGGACACTTTTTCCACCTTTTATGAAGCCCACACAGTGAGCTTTCGATTCGGACTTTCCACGTAATGGATTTGCTATCCAAGCAATATTCCATTTCATGCCTCTGGGAGGCTTGTGTAACCGACATGCCTGTGGTATGAAGTGTGGCAGTCTAAATACTTCTTCATGTACATTTAAATGTCAACCTGAATACAGTTAAAGTAAGCTGCGGTCAACTTGAGCTTGTTGATATCTCCATAGAGCTTGTCCTCAAATGAAGCAGGCATGGGCCAAAATATCTTTCTCTGTTCTGCATATATTGGGCACTCTTGCAGCAAGTGTTTAGCTGTCATTTTACCAGTTCCACAATTACATTCATCTGTATCTCCTATCTTTAGTTTGTTGAACAAGTGGTATTTCAGCCTGTTATGTCCTGTGCGGAGTCTGAAGATTGTTACTTGTTCTCTTCGGTCGAGTTTGTAATATGCATCATCCTTCTGGTGGCCTGGATGCTCTGATTCCCATTTGGTTCTATAAGTGCTTTTTATCAACCTCTTTGCCTCATTATAGGTTATGTCTATGTCAGGCTGTGGTAGTCGTCCGCCCTCTTTTGCCAGTCTGTCAGCCTCTTCATTTCCAGGTATACTGCAATGTGATGGGATCCACTGTATTACAACTTTTTTGGATTTCTGGCATAGACCATGGAGTGCTGCTCTTAGGTCAGCTAGTTCTGTGCTGTTTTTGCTCTTCAGTATTAAGACAGCTGACTTTGCATCTGTGAAGATAGCTATTTGCTTCTCATTATTTTCCTCCATCAAGAGCATTTCTGCTGCAGTTTTCAGAGCCTCTACCTCCGCTTTGAAGTTACTTGAAAACTTTCCAGTTGCCACTGAACTTGTTTTTTTTCACTCCATTTTTTAAATTAGGAGAATTCCTCCTCCTCCATTCTCTACTGAATTTTTGGCTGATCCATCTGTATATGCATGGTCCAATTGCTGCTTGGGTAATGTTCTTTTATGTAGTTTAGGGTTATTTCTCTTCTTTCGGTTTCATGCTGAGTGTTCTTTTTCTCAATACCAGGAATGTTTTCTATCATCTCAGGCAGTTGCTGCTGTCTCCAAGCTGGGAACTTGTCTGCATTGTAAATGGGTCTGACTGTTGATATGTTAAGTATGGGATCTGCCCTAATCTCTCGTTTTGCAGTTTCTACAAAGTTGCTACGCTTCAGTCTTCCCTTTCCAAAACCACTACACCTTTTATACATAGGGTGGTCTGTCAATCTTCTAAATTTTTCAGCTTGTTGCTGGGCTCTGCTATGTCTTCTGTCCTGCATTGGTTGTAAACAAGTGATCTTTTCTAATTCATTAATAGGCATTGTCTTCAGGCTTCCAGTTATGATTCGCATTCCTTGATTTTGGACTCTACTTATTTTGTTAAAGTTTGACTTAGCTGCTGTTGCCCAAGCTGCAATGCCATATTCCAGTACTGGCCTCACCCGTCCAGTATATAACTTCTTAAGAACTTTCTCATCTGCTCCCCACGTTGTACCAGCAAGCTTTTTCATGATTGCCATTCTTTGCCTTGCTCTTGTTCGATTTTTCTCAACCTGTGTTTTCCATGTCAGGCGACGATCAAATGTGACTCCTAGATAGTTTGGATTTTCTTCATGGCGCAATATTTTTCCATTCAATACCAGCTTAGGTTGCTGAGTTTTAGTTGAGAGTGAGAACACTGTGCATGTTGTTTTCTCCTCACTTATCTTCACTAGCCATGATTTTGACCAGTCCTCTAGCGCTAATAGGGCTTGCTGTATTCTGCTGTTAGCTGTACTAATATATTCTTCAGATGTCCATATGGCTAGGTCATCTGCAAAGGATGATGTGTGTACTCTGGCTGGAAAATTTTCCGTGATGTCGTTTATATATGCTAGGAATAATGTTGGTGAAAGAACTCCTCCTTGGGGGACACCTTGCTCCAACAGCATCATTTTGCTGGTTTGTCCTTGTACTTTTGTCCTGGCAGTTCTGTTCTCAAGGTAGTGGCTGATCCAATTGTATATTTTCCCACAAACATGCATTTTTTGCAGTTTTACTTTCAGTCCTTCCTTCCATACTTTATCAAATGCTTTTTCTAAATCTATCCAGACCGCTAGTGTGTGTTTTTTCTCTTGGAAGGCATCCTCTATTTCCTGAGCTATATAGGTTATTTGATCTTCAGTGGATCTGTACTTTCTGAATCCTGCTTGGTGTGGTGTTAAGAGTTTGTTTTCTTCCAGATGCCATGTTAGCCTGCCATTGATAATGCGTTCCATTAATTTTCCTACACAGCTAAGTAGACTGATAGGTCGATAGCCATTTGGTTCTTCCAGGTCTTTTCCTTTCTTTGGGACTGGTATTAGTATAGCTTCCTTCCATGCCTGTGGGACTATTCCCCTCTTCCAGCTGTAATTTAGGACTGCTAGTAGTTTCTTTTTTGCCTTAGTGCCTAGTCCTATTAGCATTTCATTTGTGATTCCATCCTTTCCTGGTGATTTCTTCTTTTTTAGGGTATTCATTGCCTGTTCCATTTCTTCCATTGTTAGATTTGCCATCATATATTCTGCTGCTGTCTCTGTATTTCTATGATGCATCTGTTTATCTTTGATTGCTTTCTTCTGTTCGGTTGTAATATCAATGTGGTTTGCACTGGCATAGTGTTCCATTAGTGCATTTGCAGCCTTTTTTTCCTGTAAGCAAGGCATTTCCTTGTTTAATTGTTATTTGTTTGTTTCTAGGTCCTTCATTGTTCATGGCTTTCACTAGTTTCCATAGTTTGTTTCCATCCCTGTCAAAATTCAGGTGTTCTGTTTTTTTCCTCCAACAATCTCTTGTTGTTTGATTTACTGTTCTTTTATATTTTGCTGAGATGGCTTTGAGAGAGATGTTCGCATCAGTTGTTTGTTCTCTCTCTGCGGTCTTCCTAGCATCTTCAACTTTGTCCTCCAAAATTTGTAGTTCTTCAGTCCAGTATGGTTTGTAATTTTTCCTCGCTCCTCTTGGAATAGACTCAGTGGCCGCCTGTATTATTGCTCTGTTTAGACTTTCCACCATTTGCTTCATGTTGCCATATCGTGTATTTATGTTTTCACAATATTTGTCTGTTAGTATGGCAAATCTGTCCCAATCTGCTCGTTTGTAATTCCAGCGGGGCAAAGTCTTTTGCTCCTGTGGAACATACTCCATATTCATTACAAGCTTGATCGGTCTGTGGTCACTACCTGCTAATTGGTCAAGCACGTGGCGATCGATTTTGTGGAGGATGTCTCCTGTGCAGAAAGCTAAGTCTGGAGTAGAAGTGGTAAGCCATCTTCTGGAGTAGAAGCTCGGTGTGTCATCCACTTTGTTGAGTAGATGGAGATTTGAGTCTATTTCCCAGTCCTCCACTTCATCTCCTGTTTTGTCAGTATCTGGGTATCCCCATCTTTCTGAACGGCTATTAAAGTCTCCGACAACAATGCCATTTGTGTCAGTTATTTTCATGTTTGAGAGTGTAAGATCCTTATCTGCTGGGCTATACAGATTGTAAATTCTTATTTTCATGTCCTTTATCATTATATCAACACCTATAATTTAGTTTGGTTGTCAGAGATCACAGATACTTCGCTGCAAGGTATTGTATTTCGTACAAGTATTACAACTCCTCCTTTGTGTCCTTCACGGTCGAAACGTGTGGCCTGATATCCCTCGACTGAAAATGTGCGATTGGCGTTGAGGTGTGTCTCTTGAATGCATGCCACATCTATTCTATCTTTAGTCTTGTTCTTTCTATAAACTGCATTAGTGATTTTATCTTACCATTTTAATCCTATTCTGTGCAGGCACCAGTTGACAAATGTTTGTTGTTTATTAGTAACTGTTTTTCTTGTTCTCCATGTTTCTGATCCATACAGCAGTACTCGTATAGGGTTAGGGTTATTTAAAGTTCAGTAGTATAGGTTGGGTACTAGGTTTAATTTCCAATGTCCTAGTGTGGTGAAACCTCATCTTGCGTTTCTGTATTCTTATTTTCAGATCTGTATCTGTTTCCCCATCTGTGTCTACATTGCTGCCTAATAGGTGTGTGATTCCACCTCTTGAACCAGGGTTTCTCCCCCGATGTGTCTCCACCTTGACGTGGTGCGGGAGCTTGCGTGTCCCATCGACCCCATGTGCTTGCCGATGGATGAAAACTACATATCGGACGGCTCGTGGGATAGGGACCAGACTAAGAGAGACACAACCTGCTGCTCTGCAGGTGACTGAGGATAGCAGTCAAAATCAGGCAAACGATCCCAAAAATCTCAGTCCGGACATAACCTCTAAGGCTCCCATCCGAGGTGTATGGCTGAACGTCTCTAAGCCATAAACTCTCGGAAGTGAGAGCCTGGCCGACACAAACCTACATCAAAATTGTGATGAGGTGCTGAGCACGCTATGTGCTCGGCGCAGATACTCGTTCGATGGCTCTTAGTTGGGGGATATGAGGTACCCCGGATGAAAGGGCTTGACCGTTATTCGCCCACAGACGCACGGAGGTAAGGTGCTGAGCCGGCAGCACATGTAGCCTACCTCGTGAGCGAGTACAAAAGGTGGAAAAACACCTTGGTCGAACGTCCCGTAGATAGTCTGTAACCATACACATGGAGTGAGTATAGTCAAAGGTGGAAAATTGTCTCTCTATGACACGAAATGGAACGCCTGTCTTGCGAATCCATTACGTGGCAGCCCGAAGCAAAAGCTTGCTGTGTGGAAGTCGAAATAAGAGTCTAACTGTCTCGAAAACCGAGGAAGGCTAACCTCATCAAAAATGCCCACCAAAGCCGGAAGTGCCAGCCTACGGGCGGCAAAATAAAAATGGCACTACGCAATTACGTCCGAGTGAAATGTCTTTCGTGACCGGAAAAGCTCTAACTAGTCTTCCCTCGTGCTAGGAAAATCTACCTTGTTTCCGAATGCCGCTCTTGCTCGGAACAGCTCTGACTAGGTAGTTCTCCTAATGTCCTTCGTGCCTGGAACAGCTCTGAAGGGCACAGAGACAAGCACATGTCCGAACCGAAAACTCGCTGAGTGGATACCGTCTGCAGACTGGCCTGGTTTGTGCGGGAGCGGCCCGTGGTGAAGGAACGCCCAATATGTTGAAGTGAGGATTTAAAGCAGCCATGAGCTGGACGTGACGATTTCCTCGGTACGCCCAGGACCAGGGCGCTATGTGTCGGCCCTGCAAATATGGAAGCAGCCTTGGATGGCGGAAAATGCTATGGACTGTCCCTGCCTTCCTCTGAAGGATGACCGTTGTCTTCGACCGTTCCAACTTGGCCAGCTGGGTTGTAGATGGCACCACAAAAGTGAGAGTCTCCCAGGAATGCTACCTGGTCAAAAAAGCACGCTGTCGTCGGATGTGTTGGCCTACGGGTTTCGGCCCAAGGGCGCATAACAGACACACCGCAATCACATCTGAAAAAACACTCGAATGAACTCGATGAACGAAAAGAAGAAGAAGAACCAGGGTTTCTCCCAGGGAGATCAGGCTTTCATTTACTTAATTGATGTATTTCCTCCAAAGTCGGAGAGTGTCTGCCTGCACGGCGAGGAACCACCAGTCTGCACACCAATAAGCCAGACATGGGACAACGGATACTCATGCAAACCTCAGGTCCTGTATGACATCACACTGATGTTGGACAACAGGATGCCTTCATCTGACATACAGGACTTCACGTTGGAGCTCATAGCCAGTGACCACAAGCAAGCAAGCAACTTGATGTATTCTTGTTATCTTTGTCTTTCTCTTAGGTGGTAGTTATTCTTGTCTTCATTATCCAGTCTTTAGTCACTAAGACTAATAACAGGGACTAAAGGCACCTCGTCAGACTTCTTTTCTTATTTGAAATGTATCTGTTAGTTTTCCCTCATTAAGAACTCTGCAGTTCATGTCTGTATTTGAAGTCCTTATTGAGTTAATGATTTTCAGTGGAGTCCCTTAGTGCAGCATGTTTCTAAAGGGATCCCCTCTTAAAGCTGTCAAAGGCCTTTTCATGGTTCACAAATCAAATATAAAGAGGGAAAAGCATCATGGTCTTCTAGAAAAGGCTCCTGTCCTCTTGGTCGACTGAATTATTTTTTCCCCCTTATCTGAAGACTTGTTCATGCTTGGATGGCCTGTGAAGCTCAAGTGTTGTATGGGATGGATGGCCAACCCCTAGACCAAACCTCCTTGGTCACCTCTGACCACATGCATCCAATTAATTATTGAAATGAGGAAACCTGAGGCTCCAGTAACAACTATTTGATGTGATGTTTTCGGTCACAAACTTACGCCTGGTCTTTTGTTTTTAAACACTTAGGGACTTGCCATATTGGATCTTTATTACATTAAAAATATCCCATCACATTGGTTCTTGTAAATCTAACTTCTGAAAACAAAAGAATAACAAACGGGACAGAAAATTATGTTTATTTCTTTGTGTTTATTTAATGACAGTGTGCTAGCAGGGAAGCACAGTGGCTAGCATATTCACCTGTCAGTCTCGTGGTCATTTGTTGGAATTCCCAAATAGACGAATTTTGAGAAAATTTACCTTGGATCCCAGGCCTGACCAGCCTAAAATGGGTATCGGGAAATGACTTTGGAAGTAAAAGTGACCATCATAATATTTACCACATCACCCATCGGGTGCCGATGCTCTATACAAATTCTCAGGGTGTGTTAAAGGGTCCTTTTGTTTATGCCCAACTTTTTTGCACATATGCATTTTATTGATATTTCTAGTGTTTTAATATCATACTGATGTGAAGCCCGTTTAACATTTTTGCACATAAGCATTTTATTGATATTTCTAGTGTTTTAATATCATGCTGATGTGAAGCCCATTTAACTTTTTTGCACATAAGCATTTTATTGATATTTTTAGTGTTTTAATATCATACTGATGTGAAGCATGAACCATGTCACATTCATCAAAGAATATAGAGAACAAACTGAAGTATCTGAGAATCACGTTTGACTGGAGCCTGTCCTTCAGGGACCATGTGGAGATGGTTGTGACAAGATCTCAAAAGGATCTCAATGTACTTAAAACTATGGCTGCAATGGACTCAGAGCAGAGAATGCTCTTCACACTATACCAGCACTTGATCCTCTCAGTGATTGATTATGGACTAGGACTGCTCACTGTCTCAAAGAGTCAGCTGGTGAAATTAGAGTGCATATGGAACGAAGCTATGCGGGTCATTCTGGGATGTACCATAGACACCCCAGTAGTGTGTATGCGTTACATCCTTGGTCTGCCGACTGTTGCTGGTAGACACAAGGTGATGCAGGCGAAGGCATCCTCAGAGTAGCTGCAGACACAGATCAACCGTTGCATGAGGTGCTGGACACATTTAAAGGTCAGCAACTGATAAGAGGGAAATCATGGATGGCGCAGGCGGAGGATACGATCAGACAGGTGTGCCCCTTGGAGAACATTAGGCGAGGCGAGGAGTGGGTCAGAGTGCCAGCGGAGCAGTCAGACTTGTGCAGAGTTATTGTCACATTGAGCTGGGAGCCACGGAAGTGGAAATACAGCAACTAATTCAGGATAATGCTCGCCCGGGTGATGTAATTATCTACACGGATGGTTCAGTGTTGAGAGGTAGGAGAAGTGCCTGGGGATTCTTAGCAAAAGCTAATGGTCGACGTTTGTTGCAGGAGAACCTGGCATATGAAGCCACAACATGTAGCTTAAGAATGGAGGTGGAGGCGGTCAGTGCAACTTTCTGCTGGATGGAGAACACGATATATACACACATTGTGATTGTAACTGACTCAGAAAGCATGCTGAGGCGGGTGAGGACAGGTAGGCTTCGTGCTGAGTGGCTTGCTTTGCTTCGGAGGTCACGGGTAGCAAGCATCACCTGGATCTTTTCTCCGGGGCATGCCGGTGTGCTGGGGAATGAACAGGCGGACAGATTGGCTGGCTTGGCAAAACTTGGTGGAGTATTGATGTATGACAAGGAAGACGTGGTTGCGGCCTTGTGGGATTACGTGTACACCTTGGAGGAGCAAATGGATCACCATAGTCTGGTAAGAATGAGGCAGCGAGGTGTGACGAGGGGATCTGGACGACGCTCAGAGGAAAGGCAAGACGGACATATAATCAGATTGCTACTGGAACTATTAGTGTTGGAACTCTTCGCTGGCTGATGAGGATAGGGACGGAGTGCTTATGGGAATGCCCCGAATGCTGTGATGTCGGTTCCTAAATCAATCAATCAATCAATCAAGCAAAGAATATAATTTATCCTTTTGAACTTAAAGTTACAGAAACATTTTTAGAATACTGTGGATCAAGAAGAAGAAACATGCTGACATGTTACCAGATTTAAACATAGACAAAAGCTGGCTCTAAATAACATCATGCTTCAGAAACTGAAATACTTTCTCCATATTAAATATCACAGTAACAGAAAGCATATACCAACACAACAATAAACACAGGACATTCAAGACACCTTGAGGATGAACATGCATGAGGCAGGGAAACTTAGAAGGGTCGAGATTCTTGCTAGTAAGTTGTGACAATGTGCAAAGGATTTGCTATGTGACGGTGATGATGGGTGTGGTAACATAGATGTAATGTTGACTAAAGGTGGGAGAAATGTCCAAGTTATCTTGTGAAATATTTATTTTTTTTTTTTTTTGAGGAGCTGTTGGCCGAGAGGCTAGAATGCTGGATTCTCCTTCAGGAGACCCGGGTTCAAATCCTCGGTAAGTTTTGATTTTTTTTTCTGTCGGGCAATAAGAAACCTCTAACCTGCACAGTTTGTGGTGACTGCACTAGCCAGGCGGCCTTAATTCCTCAGGCTCAAGATCCCCCTGCCATACACAGCAAGGTACTATATTGGCAGTAACTGACAGTTTATGATGTTCTTTTTTTTCCATTAGGTAAAGAAGCAATTGGAAGTAATTAAGATTCTGCAAAGAAAGAAAGCATTACTTAATGAAAGGTTCCTGGCATTGAGTCAAAGAATTTCAGTTGAGGAATTTGATTATCCAGAGCAGGATATGAGATTCAGAAGGAATGCTCTGTGCACTCTCAAAGAAAAATTGTGTGCTTACAGACTAATTGGTAAGGTTAGCTTTTATGAAGTAATTTTTAACATGTTCTCTTGGCTAGAGTTATAGTTATTGGTGCTGTCATAGACGTTTTCTGCTTAATCTCCATTTGTCATTTACATGCATTTTCAGATTAAAATCAGTTTAATTTTAGAACAGTTTCATGTTCAGTGTTCCAAAATATTTGCACTTGTTCAAAATGAATGCAGGCAACTTCAGTAGTATAATTTCAACTGTAAAACAAGCACAACAGGAAATTCTAATTATCATCAATAGTCCCTCTTCCAAGAACATTAGTTTACACTTTCAGGGGCAGGCCTGTCCAAGTCATGACTCCCATGTGTCTTTCTTCTGTTATAATCAGCTTCAAGACATGTTAACCACCAATTGACTAATTCCCCGTTATTTGTGCCTACCTGACGACCACCTTTTGACTTGGCTGGGAGAAATCTATCTTCTTTCGCCTGGCCATTTGGTTTCTGTCACTGCATCCGCATCTTAGTTCCCTATATCACAATTAACACCCTTGCCGCCATGTTGCCTTTTTTTGCATTCTATCCAAAGGTAATGAGCCACATTTCTACTTGCACCCAATGAAGCCAGAAGTTCCTTTCCATTATTTCCATCATGTTCATGGGCTGGTTCCTTCCTCACTTTGCTCTTATTTCTGTCACATAAAGCAACCCTCATATGGTGTCTCTCTGCCATCGATGACGACTGCTGTCACAGAGTGGCTGTGGCGATGAGACTTCAGACGACATGCCTCGATCCTGGTGTTCTCTGCATTGCAGCATCCTTCAGTCCTAGTACCTATAAAAAGGTGCCTCGCTGCTACTTGATAGGATGGCTAGTTTGGTCGGCACGAGAAGATAAAAATTCCTTTCTGTTATTGGTTGGGTTGTGAAGTATGACTAGGCTGCACTCAGAAGATAGAGAAACGGGCCATATTATTGCGATCGTTAGTTTCATACATTTATCATTCTTGCTGTCGATTCATTCATTGCCATATCCAGTTGCTTAAGCACATTGTATACGGAATTGCAAACCAGACCTCTACAGTAAATAGTTTGACTGCAACTGCATAATCATCTTATTTCTAACTGACGACCGGGTCATTGTACTTTACCACCTTGAAGATGTGCTGGTGTTAGATTCTCATTTAATACTGGACATTCATCTCAATCAATGTTAACTGATGAGGGGTGCACAACAATATCTGGTCTTTTCTAAGGCTTTGGATTTTATAATATCTTCCATGGCCATTGAGGTCTACTGTCAACTCCCAATCCTTTGTGCTGTCAAGAAGTTTTTTTTTTTTCCTGCTTTCCGTCCAGTTTTGAGAAACTACATTGGCGTGACCCTAGCTTTGGTTTTCATGTAAGCCTGTAGTCTCGCTACATCTACTTTTGTTGGCAGTTCAGTAAGCACTTTTTTATAGTCCACATGAATCAGCCCTGCCCGAGGATTACCTTAAACATAGAAAATACAAAATTGAGTGCCTGTTTAAGTTTAAAAAGAAGGAAGACACTGCATCATTGGACTTTTCCTGTTTGGCCATGCAAGCAGCTGATGGTAGGGCATCACAAAGCAATCAGACAATAAAATTTAGTTTCAAATAATGCTATGTTTCGTTCCAGGTCATGGAACTTTTTCTAAGGCCTCTTTCAATGACACCCAGTGACCATATTAGGATCAGTGCACTGTCTTGTGCACTCTCTTGGGGGGGGTTGTGATATACCATTAATAGAATCTGTCCTTTGTATTCATGATGATTGTGTAAAATGAGTAAAATAAAGGACCCCTTTTCATGCCATGAGATATATTGGATATATGGTGCTAGCTTAATATTTGCAGACCATCGGCACATAAGTGATTAGTATCATGCTCTTCAACTTTCTCTTTGTCAGAGAAATAATATTTTCTAATGAATTACATTTCTGGTGATAGTTAATGTTGTATTAAAAATCCCCTCTATAATCAGTAAGAATAATAAAGGTGACAGAAGACATCCCTGTCTCACTGCTGTTATTATTTCAAATGTATCTGTTAGTTTTCCTTCATGAAGAACTCTACACTTCATGTTTTCTTTATGTTGCCTTTATTAAGTTAATGGTTTTCTATAGGATCCCATAGTGCCTCATCAATTTCCAAAACAGAATCTTTATCAATACTGTCAAAAGCCTTTTCATAGTATACAAATCCAGAATAAAGTCTCATCTCATCATCTCATCATGTTCCTCTTGTACCTTGCGGTGTCGAGGTGAAGTATAAACTTCGTGAGAGTGCCCGGTTATGGGCTTCGTATATCGACATTCCCATGGATTCTGTTATTCCCTCAGTCCAACGTTTACGTGGTCGGCCTCTTCCTCTGTTTCCATCTGGTCTGTACATCATTGCTTGTTGTGGCATGCTGTTGACAGGTAACCTACTTGCATGGCCAAACCATTTGACTTGCTGCTTTCTAATAAAATCTAGTGCTGCTTTAACCCCCACTTTAGTCCTGATTTCTTCATTTCTGATCTTATCTCTTCTTGATACGTTGAGTATTCTTCTCAGGAATCTCATTTCTGTTGTGATTTTTCTTTTCTCTTTTTCTGTCATTGTCCAGGTTTGGCATTGGTAGCATAGAGTTGGTAGGAAGATTGTGTTGTAAAGTGCTTTCTTAGTAGTTATTGATACATGTTTGTTCTTTAGTATTGGTGCCATTTGTCCAATTAGTTGGTTTGCCTTATTGCACCTATTTTTGATCTCGTCTTCTGATCTGCCATTTGATGATATTATACTAACTAGGTACTTGAAACTATTTACTTGTTTCAAGGGATGTTCGTTTAGTTGAATTGTTGTTGTTTGTTCTTCTTTAGTTATAGTCATTACCTCTGTTTTGCTTGTGCTAATTTTCATGTTATGTTCCCTACACATTTCGTTTAGACTATTCATGTGGTCTTGTAATTCACATTCTCATTTTGCTATAGTGTTTGGTCGTCCGCAAACAGGAGTTCTCTAATAGTTAGATTTGCAGATGCTTCTTCTTCTGTGTTCTCATCATGCAGTATTCTTGCGGTCTCTGTTTGGCTGGTTTCTTTACATATGTTGTCTATATATGTTATGAACAAGAGAGGGGACAGGACACAACCTTGTCGTACTCCAGATCTAATGGTGAAGGGTTCTGAGTATCCTTCAGTTGCTCTCACTATGCATTCGCTGTTGTTGTATAATCTTCTACATAGGTTTGTTAGATGTGTACTCACTCCATGTTGTTTAAGGATTTCCCACAGCTTGTTTCTATCTATTCTATCGAATGCCTTTTCTTGGTCGACAAAGGCTAAGTAGAGTGTTTCATTGAATTCAATTGATTTTTCTATAAGTTGTCTAAGAGCAAACATGGCATCTGTGCATCCTTTGTGTTTCCTAAATCCAAGTTGTGTTTCGCTTAGCTGGTGTTCTAAAGTAGTTCGTAATCTTTTTTCTAGAATTTTGCAAAATATTTTCCCATGTATAACTCAACAGTGAAATGCCTCTGTATTGTGTGCAGTCTCTTTTTAAGAGTATCATATCTTTTATAAGAGTATCATGTCTTTTAACGTGGCTGAAATATTTCACTTGCCTCCCCTTTATTTCTTTCATCAACTCTCTCTTCATTCCCAGTTTTTCTAGAACCTCTGCATTTGATTGTTTTTGTTTCCATGAAATACGACATATTCATCTGTATATCCATATCTCCAGGGCCTCTGTTTGACTTTCTTGTTGCTTGTTCAATGTCCAGGCTTCCGTGCCAACAGTAGCATTGAATATACGTTGCATTGAATATATGTAGCATTTGACAATTCTCATTTTTAATGCGTTATTAATCACTCTAGACGTTACTACTGATTTCATGCCATTGAAAGCATTTTTGGCCATTCCTATTCTCTTTTTTATTTCTATTTAACTTCTGCCATCATCTGTTATTATATGTCCAAGATAGGAGAAACTTGTTACTTGCTCTAGTATCGCCCTGTTTACTGTGATGTTCATTGATGACCTTTCCTTTCCACTGCTAATTATCATAGTTTTCGTTTTTGGGATGTTAATATCTAAGCCACAGTCTGCACTGTGGCTGTTTACTTGTTCCACTAGGTCTTGTAACTCTTGCTCGCTTTCTGCTAGTAACACGGTATCGTCAACATACCTAAGATTGTTTATGATTCTTCCATTGATGCAAGTCCAGGCAGTTCAACTTGTTTAAAAATTCTTTCTGTTTATAGGTTGAAGAGGCTTGGGGACAGTACACATCCCTGCCGTACTCTTCTTTTTATCTCTAAGGCGACAAATAGTTATTCCTGCATCTAATAGACGCCACTTGTTCCCAGTACAAGTTACTAATAAGTCTGTCCTTTCCGTCTACTCCTATATCTTGAAGGCATGTAATTAGTCGTTCATGTTGTACTCTATCAAAAGCTTTCTTGTAGTCTGTGAAACAAACACATATACTTTTCTGAACTTCTATATATATTTTAAATTAACATCCTCAAACAGATAGTTGATTTTTTATTAGTCCACTTTGTTGATTATATTTTCTTCTATTGTCTTAGGGGTATCTCAGGTTTCCTAAAGGCACCTCAGGTTTGGCTGCAGCTTCTGTTACCTCTCTTTGTTCAGCCACCTTTACTTTCCAGGAAATGTCCTGGTACCTTTTTGGGCAAGGTTGACCAGGGAGCCAGTGAACAACATTCCTGCCCTGAAGAGGACTCGAACACCAGGCTACTGAACAAGCTAGCCATTGTACTAGTGCAGTCCATGCTCCTTCTGCAGACAGAACTTATTTGTTTGAATGCACACAGTCATAGCTTATTGGTCATCGTTTTCACCAGATGGTCAAACTACTGTGTTTGTTGTCTCTTTAAATTCACTTCATTCATTCATTCATTCTGTAGCATGTCCTTTGCAGAACCTCGCTCCCATAAAAACCTTCCGGAAAACCTCTCGATCATAAGCAAGATGTCCCGCATCCGATACACCCATCTGGACATCATCTACCTTATCCTGCACCCATCTTCTCTTTGGCCTTCCTCTTCCTCTCTTCCCAGGCATATACCCCTCCATTATTGTTCTCTCCAAACTTTTGTGATGTTTCAAGTGACCAAAATATTTCAATTTTCTTTGTTTTATCATCTTTAATGGCCAACCTTCTTCAATATTCAGCTCTTGAAGTATTGGTGCATTTGTTCCCTTCTTTATCCAATATATTCTTAGACCTCGTCTATAACATTTATATTCAAAGGCATTTATGCGGTTCAGCTTGTTTAGTCAATGTCCAGATCTCACAGGTGTATGTTGCAATGGGAAAGATGCATGCTCTTAAAAATCTGATTTTTATAGTTCTATCTGTCCCTCTCCATAATTTATTCAGTTGTTTTAGTCTTTGAAGAGCAATAGCTATTCATCTTTTAACTTCTTTCATTGTGTCACCATTGTTGGTAATCAATAACCCAAGATATTCAAAATTTTCCACCACCTCCAACTTTTCCTCTTTAACATATATTTCTTTCTCCATAGTAGTTTCATCTGTATGCATTATCTTTGTTTTTGCTATGTTAAGAAATAAGTTGTGAATTTTACTACTCAATTGGGTTGAGGTTATTAGGTTTTCTATACCTTTCTGTGTTGTGGATAGCATTACTGTATCATCAGCATATCAAATCTTTGGTGTGTCATGACCACCGATATTTAGGGCATCATATAGCTCCCTGTGTATATCATCTCTGACATTTCTCATTATATTTTCGGTGTACAAGTTAAAAATATAGGGGGACAGCACACAGTTCTGATGGACTCCTTGCTTGATGTCAAACCAATCTGATGTCTCGCCATCTATTATAACTGCTGCTTGTTGGTCTAGACCACCTGTGTTAAATTCAAGGCCTGCGGGCCTCATCAGGCCTGGCGTACAATCATATCAGGCCCGAGAGGTCTCAACCGACGTACAAATATGAAATGAGAGAATTTTAGGCAGAAATATTTTTTTAATGGCCACAATATAAAGTGCAAATCAAATTCCCTAATTAGCAGCCTTGCCGAGCGATAGGCTACCTGAGAGCATTCTCGCTTCGATCAGAATAAGCGAAAATAAAAGCTGTGTAGTGAGTGGATGTTCGTCGTTATAGTGACCTAGCAACATTCAGTTGCTCATTTTGGATTGGCGCATAAGAAATGAAAGTAGTGTTGTGCTAACTGATATCAATCAAGCGTCTGTCGGTAGATGCACAATCTTTTTTAAATCAAAGCTAGCCTTTAAAATGACCAAGAGAAAAGTTGATTCTGAAAACAGAGACTTTCAAAGCTGCTGGGAGGCTGAATATTATACCTTATCATTAGTTTACCGATATTGGCGGTAAACCTGTGTGTCTAATTTGTGAAGATAATGTGGCTGTGATCAGAGAATATAATCTGAGATGGCACTACGAGACTAAACATCAAGACAAGTTAAACAACCTGAATGCAGAGCAGAAGCTACAGAAGGTAGAAGAATTGAAGAGGCATCTAACATCACAGCAGATGTTTTTCACCAAAGCAAAATCACGAAATGAAGAAGCTGTGAAAGCAAGTTTTATTGTGGTGGAGGAGATCGCAAAATCAGGCCGCCCATTAACAGAAGGAGAGTTTCTGAAGCGCTGCATGATGAAAGTGTGTGACGTCTTGTGTTCAGAGAAAAAGCAGATGTTTGCAAAGGTAAGCCTTAGCAGAAATACAGTTGTTGATCGGGTTTGTGAGATGGCCACTGATGTGAAAATACAGCTGATTGAAAAAGGCAAAGACTTTGTTGCATTCTCCCTTGCTGTTGATTAAAGTAATGACACGACTGATACTGCACAGCTCACGATGTTACAGAAGACAAACTCGTTTGACTGGCAACAGATGGAGCACCAGCGATGTGTGGCGAAAAAAGTGGACTAGTTGAAAGGATGCGGTTAAAGATGCAGGAGAACTGTAGGGGTGAATTGATAGCATATCACTGCATCATACACCAAGGATCGCTGTGTGGTGAAATCCCTAACATGGAAGATGTAATGGGCACTGCAACACAAACTCAACTTTATCAGAGCCAAAGATTTAAATCACCGCCAATTTCAGTCTTTTTGTGCAATAGAGTATGTGTTCGGTGACATGCCTTATCATACAGAGGTGCGGTGGCTAAGTCGGGAAAAAGTTCTCTGTAGATTTTTTCAGCTGATCGAGGAAATCTGTCAATTTGTGGACAGTAAAGGAAAATATTCCAGTTTTTCGAAATAAAAAGTGGAAATGTGAGTTGGTGTTTCTGTCTGATATAACCTCTCATCTCAACGACTTGAACCTGCAGCTCCAGGGACATGATGACTATATCACTGATATGCATGATGCAGTGAAGGTATTTCAAATGAAGCTGTGCTTATGAGAGACACAAATGCACCAGTGCAACCTGTCTCACTTTTCATGTTGCCAAGCAATGTTAAACCAAGTCAAGGCTATGGTGTTTCCCAATGCGCACTTTGCTGGAAAACTTAGCTTACTTCGCACAGCGTTTAGTGACTTTAAAGCACAGAAAAGTAATTTCGAGCTATTTCGTAATCTATTTGCCATAGATGTGGAAACTGCACCTGTAAATTTGCAGATGGAGTTAATAGAGCTGCAGTGTAATGGGACACTAAAAGCAAAGTATGACACTGTGGGGCCTGCACAGTTCACTTGTTTCATTCCTGAAGAGATGCCCCGGCTTCGTCTACATGCGGCTCGAACCTTGAGCATGTTTGGTAGCACATATCTGTGTGAGCAGCTGTTTTCTGTGATGAAGATTAACAAAACATTATACAGGAGTTGTCTCACTGATGAACACTTGCAGTCCATCATGAGAATCTCATTGACACAGAACATTGCTCCCAACATAAACAAACTTGTAGCCAAGAAAAGATGCCAAACATCGTGCTCTGACAAATTGACATAAGTGTGAAAATGTGTATACCAAGTTTTAATTTATATTAATGTTTAAAACAGATTTAATTATCGGCTTATTTAATGTTTAACGTGTTTGGTTTGCAACCTTACGTGTGATTTGAGTTTTGGTCCACTGAGCGATTGAGTTTGACACCCCTGGTCTAGATAGAGCATTTTTATAAGTTGTATTATATGTGATGGAAAGGCCATATTTCTCATGATTTTCTAAAGTTTCTGATGTTGTACACAGTCAAATGCCTTTGAATAATCCACAAAACATGAGAATAGGTTTACATTAAATTCTCTGCACTTTTATATTATTAAACGAATGTTGAGTATGTGATCTCTTGTTCCTCTTCCTTGACTAAATCCAGCTTGAACCATGTTATTTTCTTCTTCCATTCTATTACGGAGTCTTCCCATTATGATTTTTAGTAGAATTTTACTTGCATGACTGATCAGGGCAACAGTTCTATAGTTGGTGCATAATTTCAGGTTGCCCTTTTTTGGTATTGGAATGAAGATAGTTCTCTTCCAATATTTTGGCCATATACCATATTTCCATATCTTTTTACATAACGTGATAAATTTGTATGCTTTCTTCTCCCGCTTCAGGGCATGGTAACATTGGCTAACAGCATTATTATACCTTATCATTAGTTTCCAGTGTTACCACCTTTGTTTTGTTTTCCAGAAATCTGTAAGTGACTCATAGTTTTTGTAAGCTTGCTATAACAATAAATCAGTATGTGGTTATGGGGATGCTTGCAACTTCCTTGGAACTAAATTGATTATAATATGCAGATTATGTTTTTGTTAATTGTTGGTTGTTGGCTGTGTTGATCATCTAAGTCATTGTCAACAGGACCTTGCGGCTTGACTGTTGCTGAAGTGGACACGGATCGATTGGTAGTCACTTTCACATCAGTGTGGAAACACACCACGGAATCATTCATTCTGAAGATAGTGGCAGTAGATGGGCAAGTCAAGGTATGTACAGCAGCTCATCATCATGTGCCATGCCGGTAAGCCTGGGCGATCATATTTTGCCATCTCACTCGATCACCAGAGTCGTGGATTAGCTCAGTGTTCTAGTCTCGACCATACGTGGCCAAGCCGTCCAGGTATTTACTTCTCTGCCCTCCCCTTGTTCTCTTCCCCTCGATCTTGCCAGTTGTCACCAAGTTCTCCATAATATGACCAAAATATTCTGTCTGTCTACGTCTAATTTCTCTAATCAGTTTACGGTTTTCATTTGTTTCTTGTAGGATTTGGTCATTGGTTTTTCTGTCTGTCCATGGTATTTGCATTCTCCTCAGAAACCACATTTCCACAGCCATCAGATGTTTTTCAGCTTGACTGCTCAATGTCCAAGTTTCACATCCATACAAAAGCACAGATTCTCTGTAGCACATCAACACTCTTTTTCTTGTTGCAAATGACTTCTTTTTTATTTTTTTCAGTATGTTTTTTTATCTTGCAAAAGGCTGCCTTCGCCTTGGCGATTCTTGTTCTAATCTCTTCAAGGCATCTCCCATCAGATGTTATGACTGTTCCAAGATAATTGTAACGACTCACGTCTTTAAGAATATTCCCATTTACTTGTATATTATTGTGGTATTTCCTTCTTAGTGATGACCATAATCTGCATCTTCTTACAATTTAATTCTAACCCATGTTGTTCACTGTGTGCAACAATTGCATCTACTAAATGTTGCAGATCCTGCTCATTGTCTGCAATCAAAACTGTATCATCCTATATCTAATGTTATTGATGTTATGTCCCCCAATGATGATTCCTTTCATGAAAATACTTTCACTGTACAGGGGAAAAAGATCTGAAGACATTACACATCCCTTTGATTTTCGATGGCATCGCAAAACATAATTTTCTTGGCATCTGTGAAGAAGGTAGTCCAGAGCCTTCTACAGAAGTTCCATGCCAGTTGGCGTTTGCGTTCATGACTCTCCACATATCTCAGTCTTTGGTTTTCTGGATCAACTCTGCTGATGACATTCATCCATGCCACTGTTCCAATCCATCCAGCATCATTTTTCTTTGTCTGCCTCTGCCTCTCCTCCCCTCGATCTTTCCAGTTGCCATGATAATCTCCAATGTCTCTCTTCTCATCACATGATCAAAGAAAGCTGTTTGCATCTTTCTTATTGCTGTATATAATGTTCTAGTTTCATTACCCTCTTTCAGGCAGTCGTTGTTAGTTAATTTGGCAGTCCAATGAATTCACAAAATTCGTCTCAGGAACCACATCTCTGTTACTACCAAGCTCCTCTCCTCCTAATTTGTTCATTTACATTCCAAGATTCACAGCCATTCAGCAAAATAGGTTCTATTATATATTATAATAGATAAATGTTGGCATTTCACATAACCAACCAATAAGATTGAAACCGGAAATAATATTCCACGCCTGCCCAGAAGGATCCTTTGGGTCCCCAAAAATGACTATGAAACCACCGTGCATGTTTCTGACAGTATCCATTCATTCAAATATCACATGACAATAACATACGCCATCTTAGTTTCTGCAGAATAGGTCAATCTAACATACTTGGCATTACATCATCATAATCAAGTGCCATGCCGACTGGCACAGATCTTGGTCTTTGGTTTTCTGGATCAACTCTACCTTCATGCCACTGTCGCAATCCATCCGGCATAATTTCTCTTGGTCTGCCTCTACCTCTCTTCCCCTCGATCTTTCCAGTGGTCACGATGTTCTCCAATGCCTTTCTTCTCATCACATGACCAGAAAAAGTTGTTTGCCTCTTTCTTATTGTTTATATAATGTTCTAGTTTCATTAGCCTCTTTCAGGCATTCGCTGTTAGTAACTTTTGCAGTCCAACAAATTCGCAACATTCGTCTCAGGAACCACATCTCTGTTGCTTTCAATCTCCTCCTAATTTGTTCATTTACATTCCAAGATTCACAAAGGCTGGATGTTGCAGAATTTCCCACTTCTTCCTTGCTAATGCTACCTTCTACGAGCATTATCGTGCAACAAAATCACACCGTGAGAAAGCATGCCAGGTCATTTATTCTTGATGGCTTTTTGCAGCTTGTCTAGTGTTTGCAGGTAGTGGGTAGAGTTGATGTTGACAGCAGGTTCTTTAAAGTCAGCCAACAATAACCCTTCATGGTAAAAAAATGCGCTCAGCATAACCATACCAACGAAAACCTGTAACTTGAATCTTTTGGCTTTTGGTGATCCAGCATACTTCCACTGCATCCATACTTTTGCTGCTCGGTTCAAAGTGGTGACACCATGATTCATCGCCTACCACTATGCGGAAGAGAAATGCATCACACTCCACTCAGTAACGCAGCAAGTGGTTCAAACACCATCCCATGCATTCCTCTTTTTGGTGGTCGGTTTTTTGTTTTTTCTTATCCATGGTACCCACTGTGAACACACCTTCCGATATTGCAGTTTCTTACGAGCGACCTTTTGAATTGTCCCAAGTGACACATCAAATTCTTTCGCTAGCGAACGTATGCTTCGACAACGGTTCATCTGTACTGCTGCATCAATTTTGGCGATGATTTTTTCTGTTGCAACAATATGCGCTTAACCCAGCCATCGAAGATCTGTCGTGAACTGACGTCCTTTCCGAAACATTCTGGCCCAGTCTGTCACTGTTGTCTTCGACACACATTTGTTACTGAACGCTGCCTGCATTCTTCAATGAATGTCCACTGGTCGACATCCTTCAAATGAAAGAAACTGAATCACCGCTCTTTGAGCTTTGGAAGATTTTGGATCAACCTGGCCATTTTCTCAACTTATCACATAACTATGACGTGATCATGTTCAACGTACGCAATTACGCGCGGTGCTTCACGAACAGATTTCAAATGAACGCCCCTTATATATACCACCATCCTGATCACGAAAGGCATATTTCAGTAGAAGTGAAAAGTGTACTCCAAAGAGGGTGGGAGCTAGTACACAACCTTGCGTAACTCCACTCTAGATTTCTCTTCTGAGGTTGCACCATCAAACTTGATTATATCCTTCATGCCAGTAGGAATTGATTCCACAATGGATAGAAGAGTTGGTGGGCAGCCAATCTTCTTTTGTGCCTTGAACAGACCCTCACGACTGACCAAATCAAATGCCTTTGTGAGGTCGATGAAGGCAATAAACAGTGGTTGATTCTCTTCACTGGATTTTTCTTGCAATTGTCGCAATGAGAATATCATATCAGTGGTAGACCGGTTCTGTTGGAAGCCGTGCTGTGATTCAGGGTAGACTTGATCTCCCAGGAGAGATCTGTGCAGAACAATTCTGGCAAATACTTTCCCAACGTACACAGAAGTGAGATACCCCTATAGTTGTTACAGTCGCTCTGATCGCCCTTGTTCTTGTACAATGTTATGATGCTTGAATCATTGAAATCCTGTGGGACTTGCCCTTCTCGTCAGCATAGCTTTGTTAGCTGGTGGATCTGTAGAGTGAGTGTGTCTTGCCCACTCCTGATTACCTCTATTGGAATCCCATCCTTACCTGGAGCCTTGCCAGATGCAAGCTCAATTATAGCACACTTAACTTCTGTTATAGTGGGAAGTGTGTCCAGGTGGTCAAGAGTTGGCAGGGCCTCTATGGCGTTGAGGGCATCATCCGCTAGCTTGGTCTCACTTGAGTAAAGCTCTAAATAGTGCTCTACCCATCTATCCATCTGCTGTTTCTTATCAGTGATGATTTCTCCAGTCTAGGTTTTCAGCGGTGCACTTATTTTGATCATTGGACCACAGGCTTTCTTTATCCCTTCATACATGCTTCTGATGTTTCCCTTATCACTTGCGATTTGAATGGACTCACATAACTTGATCCAATAGTCATTCGCACACTGCCTGGCAGCCTCTTGTACATCCTTCCTCGCTTGCTTCAGCTCACTCAGAGTGTTACGCGTTGGTCTTTCCTTGTTTCTTAAGAGAGCTGTCTTCTTCTTATCAATCAAGGGCTGCAGAGTCTCGCTGTTTGCCGCAAACCAGTTCTGCCTCTTATGATCCACAGTGCCGTAGACCCCTACCGCTGTTTTATAAATAGTTTCCTTAAGTTTACTCCATTTATCATTTACTATACAATTTTCTGATGTATCATTGAAAGCGTCTTCAAGTTGCTGTTGAAATTCAAAGCACTTTCCAGGATCGTGAGTGTTAGTAATATTAATCCTGGGGCTAGACTTGTGTTTAGCTGTGTAGATTCTCTTTGGTCTCAGTCTAACCCTTGCAACAACCAAAGAATGATCTGTATCACAGTCAGCACTGTGGTAACTTCGAGTTAATGATGTATGGTTCAGATGTTGTCTCCGTGTGATAATGAAGTCCAGCTGATGCCAATGGCTGGATCTTGGATGTTTCCATGTGACCTTATGCATCTCTTTTGTTTTAAAAAAGGAGTTTGTAATACATAGGTCATTTCTTGTGCAATGCTCCAGCAGCCTTTGCCCATTTTCATTCATGTGACCGATGTTGTATTTTCCAAGGCACACTGGCCATGAACTTGAGTCCTTGCCCACACGAGCATTGAAATCACCGAATATATAAATATAGTCGGATTTTGGTCACAGAGTCTAACTTCTCATAGAACGAATCCTTCACGTCATCAGAGGAAGTGAGTGCATATGCAGTGATAATGGTGGCAAAACCACATGAAGTTGCCAGGCACAGGGATAATAGTCTTCCATTACCTCCAGCTGGAATTTCAATTAGTCCCAATTGCGAATTCTTCACTGCAAAGCTCACATCATGTTGCCTTTTTTCTGCCTACCCTCTATCCTTCCAAATCAATCAATCAATCATGTGCCATGCCGGAAAGCGTGGGCGGTCATGACTCGCCATTTCACTCGATCACCAGTGTCGTGGATCAGCTCAGTGTTCCTGTCTCGTCCATGCCATGTGGCCAAGCCATCCAGGTATTTTCCTCTCGGTCTTCCTCTTGGTCTGTTCCCTTCAATCTTGCCAGTTGTCACTAAGTTCTCCAATCCATTTCTTCTCATAACATGTCCAAAAAATTTTGACTGTCTACGTCTAATTTCTCTAATCAATTTACGTTGTTCATTTGTCTCCTGTAGTACTTGGTCATTGGTTTTTCTGTCTGTCCATCGTATTCTTTGCATTCTCCTCAGAAACCACATTTCTGCAGCCATCAGATGCTTTTCAAATAAAAGGTGTAATTGTTCCTTGAGTAACCCTTCCTCACTGAGGCGAGTCTCCTGCAGGCCAGCAATATCAAGTTATTTATATCAAATATATAAATATATATTTATATATATACACAAGAGGGTACCCTCAAAAATATATAAATATCAATATGCTAAGACGATTGAGTTCGGCATCACTCACAGCCGTTTTTATGAGAACTTATAACCCGTAACTTCTACCTCTCGCTTTGATTCCGAGACCAGTTAAGACCAGACACAAAGCCTGGGCTAAAATATAGAGACCATGTGTTGCCCATGCAGCATGATCCCTCTCTCGGCCTGCCTAGTTCACTACAGAGGAATGGTAACACCAATACATCTGGAACAAGACAAGCTGAAGAAGCTGCCAAATCAGCAAAGCATTGCTCTAACTGTCTGCCTGTCGGAGCTTCGATCCTAGACCATCTGCCAACCAAGGCTAAGGCCTGGTCTGCCCTGCCATGACATTTTGTCTTTAGGATGCATTTCCTCGCAACAGGATAAGGCTTGTATCCTCCCAATTGCACTCTTCCGCCCGAAGCTGTAGGCACAATGTGGAGTTTGGCCCAACATTCGGCGCTAACAGAAAGCAGGAAGTTCCGTCTGCTGTCATACAGTAGCTCAGTCACATCTGTCTAAGACCTGACACAGGACAGTAAATATAAAACTGAAAGCCTACAGTGACAAAGGGAGCCTCAGTGACATTGTGGTTAGTATGCTTGCCTGTCAGGACAGTGGTCCTGGTTCATCCCCAGAAGAGGCAGGATAATTTTTTACAACCGATACAGCTCTGGGGTCAATCAGGCCACATAAAAATGGGTATCCCAGACAGTTTTGTGGAGTTGCCTGGGAAGGTGAGCAGGTGGCCGAGTGGCTAGAATGCAGGATTCTCCTTCAGGAGACCTGGGTTCGAATCCTCGGTAAGGTGTGGATTTTTTTCTGTTGAGGGCAAAGAGAAAATCCTAACCTGCACAACACAGTTCGCTGCGACTGCACTAGCTACGCAGCCTTAATTCCTTAGGCTCAAGACCCAGCTGCCATACACCGTAAGGTACTTATTTTTTTTTTTTTTTTTTTCGCATATCCTTTTACAGGACATCGCTGTCAACATCAGTATCTTTCAGCTGATTGTTGATTTCTTGGCAAGATTACGCTCAGTAGTTTGCCATTTCTTTCTGAGCGACCGGCTCACATACCCCATAAGTTACCGATGCGATGATAACAGCCACCGATTCTCGCGCACGTCACATTACTCACGAGAGTGTATGGGATTACGGAAAAAGCCGCTAACCCCTAGGCCAAGGAGACCGGCGTAAGGTACTATAGGGGGCAGTAAATGACAGTTTGTGACAGTCTGGGAAGGTAAGGAACTGGCCACCTGACCTCATGTCATAGCCTATAGCATATTTGAAGGCCCAGCACTTGACAGCCCAACGACACTTTCTGCTATGGACCACCATTTTTCTATTTACAGCAAAATAGTTGGGATGAAGTCTCAAATATACTTAAAGTTGTGTATAAAGATGCAAGGCACCTGTTGGAGGAATTGTCTTATTTTTTCTGTCATTTTACAACATTAGATATGTGTACATTATGTATTGAAACAAACAGTTCTATCACCTAGTGTCTGAATAATTGCTTTGAACGCTGGCTCAGGTTTCAGGCACTAACATTCCTTACTTCATTGATGTCCAATCCATGGTGGATAAGTCCAAGAGCACGGCCTGGCTTCAGCTGATGGATGACATTGGTTACATGCTGAATGCCTACATTCAGAGAAAAGGGGAACTGACCGTTGTCATGGTGAGCGTGTTCAGTGAATATTGATTGCATAGTTTTTGTATGTCAAAGTTATACTCCACCTGAGTGAACAAGTGTTGGATTTGTTTTTTGTTTATATTTGGGGATGAGGGGGAGTCCATGTAGGGCCTGGGTCCTGACATCCTTTCACATCCAAGACATAGATATAGCCTGAATCTGATGTGAAGAATGAGCAGTTGCCATGACGGAGCTGCCAAGTTGCCATTACCCACACATCCATTTGTTAGCATCATGAAGGCGAGGATTCAGCCTTGCTTGGCCAAAGACACTATTCTTCTGGTTCATCAGCCTCCCTACTATCCCAACATGGCTTCTTGTGATTTTTAAGTGTACTTCAAGCTGAAAATGCCTCTGATAGGAACCCATTTTCAGTCAGGAGAAGGCATTATGTGGAATACAGTGCTGATGATGTACTCTATTCCCAAAGAGGTGTTCCTGAAATGCTTCCAACAGTGGCAACTGCTGGGAGGTGTACCATCCTAAGGAGAGTACTTTGAAGGGAATTATCAAACCTCCAATTGAGTGATTGTATTTTTCCTGGCCAGGGGTCCAATACTTTTTCGAACATACCTCATAAATTATCAGAATGTTTTTATTGTGGCTAGCGTACATTTGTATCTTTGTAAATTGTTATGAAATATTAGGCTCAACAATATGATAAGACCTGGTCTTGTAACAGACATACTTGAGAGATTAGGCTCAACAATGGAGAGAGGTGTGTGTGTGGTGAGACCTGGTCTTGTAACAGACATACTTGAGAGATTAGGCTCAACAATGGAGAGAGGTGTGTGTGTGTGGTGAGACCTGGTCTTGTAACAGACATACTTGAGAGATTAGGCTCAACAATGGAGAGAGGTGTGTGTGTGGTGAGACCTGGTCTTGTAACAGACATACTTGAGAGATTAGGCTCAACAATGGAGAGAGGTGTGTGTGTGTGGTGAGACCTGGTCTTGTAACAGACATACTTGAGAGATTAGGCTCAACAATGGAGAGAGGTGTGTGTGTGTGTGGTGAGACCTGGTCTTGTAACAGACATACTTGAGAGATTAGGCTCAACAATGGAGAGAGGTGTGTGTGTGGTGAGACCTTGGCTTGTCTTCTTCTCCAGGTGCCTGGTCTGCATCAGACACCTGTGATTAAGCTTTCCAATCCTCTCTTTATTATTTGATACTTTGATGAAGCTGGTGTTGCTTATGTTATTTGTATCCCAGCTATTTAATCTTTCCATATAGGTCTTTCTCTGCTCTGCCATTCTTATTTTCCCACATTAGACTAAATTTCTATTCCATCTCATCTTTTGATATGCCACATAAATTTCATTTGTCTTTTTCTTGTGGTTTTCAAGATTGATCTTGTGACACCTGAAACTCTTAATACCAGTGTATTTGTTTTTGTGTCTGTCCGCGATATTCTCGTCTCAAAATACACATCTCCAGTTTCTTCACTTGTTCCTAACTTGTCCAGCTTTCATACCCATACAGAAGAACAGGTCATACACAACTTTTCACTAATTTTTGTGCCTTGACAGTCAAATAATCTGTGGATATGGCGATTCTTTTTGTTATCTCTGTGCCACATCTTCCGTTAGATATCACTGTCTAGCCCAGATATTGAAAACGTCAAGAAAGGTTTACGGACTACTTCCGGGCTATGCAATTAAAACTTGTGTCATCTGCATACATCAGAATATGTATATTTTGTTCGTGTTGACAGGATCAGTTGATAAAACACATCCTTGTCAACTCCACTTTTAATTGCTCTGAATTCATTAAGTTCTCCTTCATTTCTGATGGCAGATTCTTGCTCCCAGAATATATTTCTTGTTTTCCTGAGACCTTTCCCGCCATACTTTCATAATTTCACTTTGTTAAAAGAATTTGAATAATCTGTAAAGCATAATCTACATTTTTTGCAGCTGGATACTTTTTTCCATGAGCATCGAAAGTAGAATGTATATTCCCTGTTCCTGGAATACCATGCAGCACTGTCTGGGCCAGCAGGTTCTGTGCTGGTTTTACGGAATCCCATGCAAGACTTCTGCTATACATCCTCATCATACACCACGAATACATGGCCATCATTGGCCTAAATCGAATGGGCAGGGATTTTGAAGCTGGTGACCCCTAGAGATGCTGTGACCAACAAATCATTCTGGCACTCTTCAGCACACCCCTAAATCATGGGTAAATGATGTCCATCAAAGGTGTGCTCTACTAAATTGACAAATGGGCTCTAATGTCTGCCAAATGTGATTTCTACTAAATGAATGGTTCAAATGTCCACTAAACAAGAGTCCTACTAAATCACGTCTTGGTTCAAATGTCATCCACAAGTGGACTGTCATATGAAACACCTTGGAAGGCTAACCCAGTCAATAAATGCCAGGAAGAAATTGAATGTGTCGAGCAAAAGGCACAAATATCTCAGCTCAACTGTAAACAGGCACAAAGCAATTATATCCAAAACAAAAAATAGGTAAATGAAGAAGAGCAATATTTCCATCCTTGAACTTTATAAAAATCTGTTTGTATACATTTATGCTTTCCTGATGTAAATGGGAGATTAAACTCAATAACGGAGACAGATGCATTTGTGTTATGCTTGAACTTGAAACAGTTTAACATGAAGTTGTATTTGTCTAATGCCTCTTATATGGAACTTATATGCCTTTATATTCAAATGCATCATTCAGTTTGTGTTTCAGATATGTTGTAAACGTGTTTCAGGAATCATACAAAGAATTTATTAAGCTTGCCAGCCCAAATGAGTCACTCACATCCATAGAACTCACTATCTCTCAAACAGATGGGCAGACTGGACTTAACAAAGACATCGATGTCTATTTAGTTTATGCAGGAGTAGACTGTACACTGCCTGAACAAGTCATCATAAATACAGGTAACAAATGCTACACTCTGTTCTGTTTTGCTTCACAACTGCCCCAACTCTGTATACAGGTTAACATGTGCAACATGATAGTACTTCTTTTCTCCATGGCCTCTTTGACATTCATCATGTATATTCATGTTCAACATGACCAAGTGCCCGGTCAACTGATTTAGGCAGTCATGCTTCTCCGCATCTCACCCACTTTAACACAGGTATCTGTTCATGTGACCTGATATTTTGTCAATGCCATAATGCAAGTCTTTTCTTGCTGTCTTCCTCTTATCTCTGTTTTCATTAATCTTTACAGTTCTGTCTCTTTCTGATATTTATTAGCCGTGTGCATGCAGATCTGCAGCTCCTTCAGCTGTGGACAGAGTGCAAAGAAGGCAAAAATGGAGGCAGTGATGTAAATCAGAGTAGAGCAAGCTGCCGATGTGAAGGTAGTCACAGAAGCAAAATGGCTGAGTGAAAGGTCTGACTTTCTCATGATGAAATGGAAGGTGCCATGACAATCTAGGCAGGTCACAATGTACCAGATGTACAGTGTTTCCCTTCCTGTGGAGGGGGGTGGGTGTTTGCCTCCCCATGGGGGAGGGGTGTTCTTGGTGGGTGGCACACATAGCTGTGTATATGTAGGATAAGTGAAGTCAGGATGTGGAAAACATCCAGGAGTCGTGACCCCAGTGTGCCCACTCCAAGAAAGTGTCAGGAAGTTACAACGGTCAAAATATATTAAGTAGAACATGTGATTAAAATGGCACCAAAGCACAAAGTGACGGGCATTGATGATTTACCTGCAGAAGCCAACAAAGCAGCTGGAGAAATGGGGGGAAATGAATCATTCAAATTTTCCACATTGCTTGTCAGACCAAAAAGCACCAGATAATTGGCAAACTGCAATAATTGTACCAGTTTGGAAAATTAAAGAAAATTGTAGAGGAATCTCACTACTTCGCCACACAGGGAGAATGTTTGCCAAAATCATTGAAAAAAAAAAATTAAGACCATTACCAAACAACTATCAGAAGCCCACATGGGTTTTAGACAAAACAGAAGCAATATTCACACTAAGACATCGAACAGAAAAAGCAGTTGAACATGATAAGGGGATGACTTTACAGTCATGTAAAGTCACGTCTGTAGACCAGGAAGCAGCTTTTGACAGGAATATGCTTTGGAAATGCAAAAGTTTATATACGTCAAGCAAACGTTGCGTAAGAACAGTCAGGTACTTTAAAACCCGTCAAAATAAATTCAGGTGTACATCAAGCATGTGTGCTCTCGCTGCTTTTTATAATGTGACTGACACTTTCCCATTTTGACAGATGATAGTTTGTAAAATGGAGTTATACCTCTCCATAGCACAGATTCTAGGCTGCATTCAGAGACCACATGTTGCCCATGCTGTATGATCCCTCTCTCGGCCTGAGTAGTTTACTCCAGAGAAAAAGCAACACCAATACGTCTGGAACTAGACAAGCTGCAGAAGCTGCCAGATCAGCAAGGCAAAGCTCTTTAACTGTCCCCCTGTCAGAGCTTCCATCATAGGCCAGTTGCCAACCAAGGCTTAGGGCCTGGTCTGCCCTGTCATGACATTGTCGTTAGTTTGTATTTCCTCGCACTAGCGTATGGCCTGTACCCTCCCACTTGTTCTCCTCTGCATGATGCCATAGGCACAATGTGGGGTGCCGGGTTTGGTGAGCGCTGCCTAATATTCAGCGCAAACAGAAAACAGGTAGTACTTTTATAACATAAATGGACAATATATGCAGAGAAGCATAGAGTGAATAAGAAAACATTTCAGAATTAGCAGACGACCAAGTGTTAATAGCAGAAGTCGAAGAGAGCCTTCAGAACCATCTAAATCCAAATCCTAGATATATTTTAACTTAATTTAAGATTTAAGTTCCAAATATAACTTGAAAATAAGCGACAATGGTGATAGGCAGACAGAAACCATTTCAATAAAAATTAAGAACTCGGAAATAAAACAAACCAGCAAATTTAAATATTTAGTGTTCATTTTCACTTCAGATTGAATAATGAATAGAGAAATCAACACACGTGCAAAGGAATCTCAGGTACTGGAACAACTAGCGCCACTTCTGTTTTATTGTAAGATACCAATAAGTACTAAAGCAAAATTCATTCGAATTATTTTTTGGTCGACATTATGCTACCAGTGTCAAATATGAACACTTGCTGCAACTAATGAGTGCAAAATCGTAACAACAGAGATGAAATGCCTTTAAAGAGCTACATGAGTAACTGTAAGAGATAGAATTAGGAATGAGGATATTAGAGGAAGACTTGGTTCATTAAAGAACAGATTAAATGGTTTGGCCACGTCACTAGAATGCCCTGGTACCATCTGCCACAAAGAGCCACATTAGAGAAATATAATGGATACAGAGCAAGGGGAAGACCATGTAAAAGATGGAGCAATGATATCAAGGACAACCTGATAGAAATGAATACCACCTTACTTAGAGCATTGGAAAGAGCACATAAAAGATCTGTACATCTCCCCAGCACTTCACTGAAGTAACTGGAGGAAGAGAAGAAAAAGACAAGAATAACTTAACTGTCTAAGCTAAAGCTTGTGCCATGGCATGGAAAGGAGTCAACACACAAATTGATCCTTGCCATTGGAGATCACAATTTGGGGAGAAGCATGATCACCCACACCAGCCGGCAAGGCACTTGATGATGATGATGAAGCTAAAGCTACTAATATCAGCTGGGTTTATCACAGATGATTATCATATTTGTTTAAGTCAGTGATCAGACATATAGAAAGTGAAGAAATATTTATGCCTTCTGTTTTCAGGCAATATTCTCACCACCACTCAGACAATTTCAGCATTAAAACGGAAGTTTTTACTGTCCCCTTTGTCAGATGTCATGCCAGCTGTTTTGAGTGTTCTAAGGTCAAGTAAAGTTCTGAACCTTGGAGAAATAAGTGATGAAGACCGATAACAAGCTGACACAATCAAGTAATGTACACTATGGTCGGTACTTGATCAGAACGTTGTGTTTGACCACACTACACGGTATTCACAAGTTGATGTGACATGACGATTGCAGCATATTGTGACAACCCTTGTCAGCTGGCCAGTTGACAGTTTGTGAATGTTTCATTGTGTTCATTCAATGTGACAATCACTGTAGTGTGTGAGCACTGTGTGCAGATAAATCAAGAAATGCTGGAACACAGAAATATTTGTGCTGCTTTACTGTGTTTCAGCTACTGACACTTGTTGATTCCCTATTGACGGCTTAATAAGCATTCATAGAGTATAACCATGGTAAACAGGCAGATATTTTCAATACCAGTCAAAACATGTTCCATCTATATTTTTTTTAAACTCAAGTGTAGTCCATACACACTACTTCTAGTAGTGCTGGACTGAATTTTATGTGTGGATTAGCTTTCCCTATTAACAGTATCTCTCGCTATCAGGCGAGCCCACTCCGGCTTCAGAGGTACTGGTAATTTACATCCCCAAGTCAAGGACGATAGGTCAACATTTTAGTCCAACTGTCCGTTGTAGGCGTTGAACCCCTTACCTCGGCATGAGCACACCGGATGTGTAAGAGCATGCGTTCTTATCTATTCAGCCATGCTGACCTACGTTTCCTCTATTGATTAGGTAAATGTGGGATTTCCAGTATCCTTTGACTCCATGATTCACAGAAGAAAACATAATTGTATCTGTTCGTCTCTTTGGTGTGTGGTGTATGTGTCGCCTCTTACCCGCCAATGGCCACGTCATAGAGTTGAGGTATTTTCCTTTTATATCAGAATTGCCAAAATATATATATATATAAATTTATTATTTAAATATATATATATAAAACAGGCCCGTAGGGCCAGTCACACACGCCCTAGATTCCAAAAGCAAATCACACATACTAATTGTATATCCGAGCTGTAACAATTGAAAGTTGTAAACCTTCCGATCATCTTGAAAAATTTGTGGGTGCCGCCATTTGCAACGTAATGTTACATACAGAAGGAAAGAAGAAAGGTAATGAAGAGGAGAAGAACAGAGGAAAGAAAGGTTTGGGTGAAATAAGATGGTATCCCTGGTGCCGGTGCACGGCTTATGCTGCCCAGAACCCCAGAGAGAACAGAAAGTCACACGCAGTTTTGTGCAAGACGAAACTACGAAGGACCTCGTTTTTGCTTGTCTGACCCAGCGTGCAAAGTTGGTGACAAACGCAGACGTCTTGTCAGAAACATGGAAAGGAACTAGCTGTGTGATCCAAGGAGACATTTTATCTTTATCTACAGACTGGATCTTTCCTAGACTGAGGACCGTGGACATTTTGATTCTTTGTGTTTAGGTCCCAACCCTAGCCACACCAGAAGAATTGTAAATGTCATAATTGTGGCAACCCAAAGAAGTTTACTTACCTACTATCTCTGGTCATGTCTGACTTTCGTTGCTGTGTGGTGTCAGAACTTTTAAAAAGAACTGTTATTTGACCACACTACTCTTCACACTAGTCTAGTGTGTGTGTGTAGATGTGAGGGAGAGAATGGAGGATTTATTTAGATATAGATTGATTGGCTCTGTTATGCCCTTTTCAAAACTGGGACTAGTTTTTCTTGCCAAGGTCAACTACACCAACTGAAGTTGACACCAAAAGTAACTACACCAGCTGAGTTACTTGTGTGTACGGAGTTACTTGCAGATGTGTAATATCAGACACTGCAATCAGAGGATTCTATAACTTTTCTTGGAGGATATAATTCAGTGGAGTCAAATGATGATCGATTTGTTCTAAGTACCTTTGTGACAGTTAGTTTTGCAGATGGATCGTTATCGCTTCAGCAAAATTTAACAAATGACTATTTTGTGTATGAAACAACACGCGAAAAGCGCTGTCTATCAATTACATGACCGGTTTCCAAGACATGATTGAGTTGACAAGAAACTACACACAAGCGATGGGATCATGGGAAGGCCGACACACCACAATTATAAACTTCCGGCATCGTCCTATTGCACATCATGTCATGGAAACCGCCATGTAATTGATGGAGACAGCGCTTTTCGTGTGTTGTTTCATACACTAAATAGGCGTTTGTAGAAGCGATAATGATCCATCTGCATAAGCCAATTTTGTGCGAAACAGAAAGACATGATAGCCAATTTAAAATTACCATGGTAAACAATTGATATTACTGTGCGAACATGTCTATATTTCAGCTTGGATGATATATCTAATTAGCTTTGATTTATTATGGCTCATAGATTGTAATTCTGTCTTCTCTATCTCTGAGTTAATTTAAAACGAATATATTCATGTTTTACACCTTTCATCAGATGAGTTGTTCTCTTTCTCTAATTTGAATTGTTATTGTCAAGTTCAAGAAAAGGCATTTGATAGAGTAGATAGAAACAAGCTGTGGGAAATCCTTAAACAATATGGAGTGAGTACACATCTAACAAACCTATGTAGAAGCTTATACAACAGTGAATGCATAGTGAGAGCAACTGGAGGACACTCAGAACCCTTCACCATAAGATCCGGAGTACGACAAGGTTGTGTCCTGTCTCCTCTCTTGTTTATAACATATATAGACAACATATGTAAAGAAACCAGCCAAACAGAGACCACAAGAACACAGCATGACGAGAACACAGAAGAAGAACCATCTGCAAATCTAACCATTAGAGAACTCCTGTTTGCAGATGACCAAGCACTAATAGCAAAATCAGAAGCTGAATTACAAGACCACATGAATATTCTAAACGAAATGCGTGGGAAGCATAACATGAAAATTAGCACAAGTAAAACAGAAATATTGACTATAACTAAAGAAGAAAAAGCAACAACGATTCACCTAAACGAATATCCCTTGAAACAAGTAAAGAGTTTCAAGTACCTAGGAAGTATAATATCATCAAATGGCAAATCAGAAGACGAGATCGAAAATAGATGCAATAAGGCAAACCAACTCATTGGACAAATGGCACCAATACTAAAGAACAAACATGTATCAATAACTACTAAGAAAGCACTTTACAACACAATCTTCCTACCAACTCTATGTTACCAATGCCAAACCTGGACAATGACAGAAAAAGAGAAAAGAAAAATCACAACAACAGAAATGAGATTCCTGAGAAGAATACTCAATGTATCAAGAAGAGATAAGATCAGAAATGAAGAAATCAGGACTAAAGTGGGGGTTATAGCTGCACTAGATTTTATTAGAAGGCAGCAAGTCAAATGGTTTGGCCATGCAAGTAGGTTACCAACAGTATACCACAGCAAGCAATGATGTACAGACCAGAGGGAAGCAGAGGAAGAGGCCAGCTACGTAAAAGATGGACGCAGGGAATAACAGAGTCCATGGGAATGTCGATATATGAAGCCCATAAGCGGGCACTCTCCCACTGTTTATACTTCACCTCGACACCGCAAGGTACAAGAGGAACAAGATAGATGTCAAGTTGCTGTTGTTCTTCAGGGATCTCTAAATTAGTTAATCACCAGGGATAGACCCTGGCAGAGGATTTAAAATCTTTGAGATGTGGAGGATTGATATGGTGTAGAATTCTCTCTCCGTTCCCCCCCCCCCCCCCCCCCCCCCCCCAGGGGGGAATTTTAGGGTTTCCAGGGGGGGGGGGGGGAATGAAGATCATTTCAAGATCTCATTAATACGAGAACCGATTACTTGATATTGCTTTTCCCTTCATACTTTACAGTTATGCACGTCTCATCCTTCTAAAATTCGTTTTATAAAGTAAGTAGACCCACAAATCACATTTTATGTGGATGTCTTAACCTGTTTTAACATATTTACCTTCTATTTGTACGTATACTGTGTGTGTGTGTGGGGAGGGGGGGAGATTTTTAGGTAGGAAATATGAAGGGGGGGGGGGTGACGTTCTGAAAATATGGTGAAGGGGGGCACGGGCCAAATTTTTGATAGAAAGGGGGGGAATGACTTTCTGAAAATATGGTGAAGGGAGGCACGGGCCAAAAAAGGTTGAGAACCACTGGTTTAGATAGTTACTGACAATGTATACCATGTTATTCATCATTGGCACCTTGCCGTCTTGACAGACGATAGTTTGTGCTCTAAAAAGGCATAATAACTTTTAACTATGGCGGTAGCGAGTGTGACTGATAAGGCCAATTTGCGCTGTAAATGTCCGTTCACAGTGGGTGCATGTGAACACGTGGTCATTTCCACCATCATGCACCATCTTACGTCTCAAATGCTTGGTGTGTGACTTTTCTGCAATAAATTTCTCCTTTGACTTTATTCCATTTCTGATATTTGCCCTCCATGCAACACGTTCAGCGGCGACTTGCTCCCAATGTGCATTATCAATGCCTGTATCAATCATGTCCCGCTTACACACATCTTTGTATCGTAGTAGAGGCCGACCCTGAGATCTCTTACCCATCTGTAATTCACCAAAAAAGATATCCTTTGGTATTCTACCATCATCCATCCTCCTAAGATGTCCTATCCATCCATGTTTAACATACCATGTTAAACATACATGTTAACATACCATGTTAAACATTGGGAAATTAGTCTGGTTTTCTTGCAAAGGTCTGTGATGTTGTCATTGGTTTTTTGTCATTTTCGAATAGGTATCATCGTTCATCCTTTCTTTTGTCTTTATCTCCAAATGGAGACCAACCAACTCACAATGCCCAGTCCTTTGCTGTTTCATGCAACTCGCGCCATATATGATCTATCTCTGTCTCTTTTGCTTAAGCTGTTAATTTCCTTAACACATCTCCCATCTGCTGTTATTAAGGTACCCAACTACTTAACCACGAGGGTGAGTCAATAAGTAAGTCACACAGTTCTATGGGATGGCAGATAAATGTAGTTGGTGTTTTTTTTACAGGTTTCATTAGGTGACAGCAACATCGAACTTTATATTCCCGTTCGTGAGGTGGCGCTAGGTGTCTAATGCGCATAAACAAAATGGCGACAGTACTTACGGAATGTACAACCAAAGAGCAACATGCCATTGTGCATTTTTTGTGGGCAAAAGGACAGCCTGCAAAGGACATTCATAAGGAAATGCTTCCTGTTTATGCTGACAAATGTTTGTCCCTTAAAGTGGTGCATAGCGGGGCAGAAAATTTTTCTCAAGGACACTCTAAAATTGTTGATGAAATCCGATCTGGTCGTCCTGTTGAGATTGCAACAGAAGCATCTGTGCAGCAGGTGGAGGAGATGATTAGAGGTGACAGGCGAGTAATGACAGACTCTGTAGCATCTGCAATAGGGTACTCACGCATACAGCATAATGCATGATCGATTGAAATTTAAGAAAGTGTGCTCAAGGTGGGTACCCAGACAATTGAATGAGGAACACAAAATGAACCGATTTGGCCTGTCCTTGCATCATCTCTGTCGATACGAAGATGGAGAAAACATGCTGAACAGGATTGTTACTGGGCACGAATCATGGGTGCATAACTACCAGCCCGAATCAAAGCGTGCTTCAATGCAATGGAAACATCCTTCTTCACCTTGTGTCCAAAATTTCAAGATTACGCCATCAGCAGGGAAGATTATGCTGTTGTCAAGGAGTGCTTATAACCAAATTCAAGAAGAAAGGTGACAATGTGAATTCTGAATCATACTGTGAAGTTCTATTGATGCTTCATGATGCAATTCGAAGAAAACGTCCTGGACTGCTGACTAGAGGAGTGTTGCTTCTTCATGACAAAACCAGACCACATACGGCTCGATTAACTCAGGAGAAAATTAACAAACTAAGATGTGAAGTTCTGGAACATCCACCTTACAGCCCCTACTTAGCCCCTAGCGATTTCCACATTTTTTGGTCCACTGAAAACCCATCCTTGGCGGGAGACATTTTGCGAATGACGCTGAAGTTGAATGTGAAGTGAAAATGTGGTTTAGAAAACAGAGCACGCAGTTCTATGCAGCCAGTTTGGGAGGACTGATAAAACGATGGGATAAGTGCATCAATGTTGGTGAAAATTATGTTGAGAAATAAAGGGACAATGTATGTATAAAAATAAACTGGTTTCAAGTTATCATATTTAGTTATTTTTCTACAGCCATTTGTGACTTACTTATTGACTTCCCCTCGTACATTGACTTGTTTCAGAATGGTTCCATTCACTTTGATGTTGCATTTAGTATACATGTTTTCTTTGTAGTAGCCATTACTTCTGTGTCTCTAGTACTCAAAGTACTTTATTTTGACTTTCTGTTGCAATTGTATACATATATTGTTCCTTTAATTGAATTGCATATATATTTAGGATCTCCTTTATTGCTATAGCCCTGTGGGTTCCAGAGGAAAGGCTTTCTATTTTCACTATCAGCAGATTTGGTCATGGTATTCTATCCAGCGCTAGCCTCCTTTCCTCACCTCTTTGATTCACAGGGATTTATTATCATGAACTTCCTCTCACAAGTTTTCAGACCTAATTCTCGTGACCTTGCCTCAATTTATTCATTAACATTTATATTCAGAATACCACCTGCTGATAAGTAAAATTAAATTGAAACTCAAGCGATACATATCTTATAAATATGGAACTCAATATAATGTAGGATAACTCAGAAATCAAGAAACAAAAAGGAACATGAAACGCAGCTAAAGAAACAATACATATACAACTACCAGCACTGGTCCTACATCAAAGAAGATCTGCTACGAGAGCAAGAGGACACTCAAGAAGAAAATAGATTAACAACATCACAGACATTGTACAATCACACGGAAGTTCACTATCCAGTGCCACCAATCGGGTGCTGGAATGCCAATTATTTCTCCACACAAAGCATAATGGCAAAAGTGGAAGATGATGATGATCATGATTGCTTCTCTCCAGGTTTGTGGAATTCTACCTAAGGTCCAGCTGTTATTGAAAATCTGCAAAGACTTTCTTTCGGCCAATGTTCCAGATCATTTCCTTGATATAGCTTTGGTTTCTGGTGACTTTCTCATTTTCAGATTTGATGTTGCTAGCTCCAATTCACTAAGTGTGACCTATCACATCCAGTGCTTCATCTGCTATTTCATTCTGTTCTGTATATTTTCGTTTCTCTAGAATCTCTCGTTTCTCTGGACTATTGTAAATGAGTCCGCAAAATGGTCAGCTGCTTTTTTTTGTGTGTTGTTTCCATATTTATGTAGTGTAATCTTTCTGAGTTTCTCCCTGTGCCCTTTTCGTTAAATTGTTTTACTAGCTTTCACGGCGTCCTTGTGTCTCTTTCAAAGTTCAGAGTATTTTCTCCAGCCAGCTTGTCCATGTAGCCTGCAACTTGCCCTGTCTCTCCAGTCTACATACAAGAATGTGATCAGCAAATAATGCTATTCCAATATCTGATGCCTTTATTGCTGCTAATGTACTTGTGCAGGCACTGAAAAACAAATGTGAAATTGCAGATCCTTGTGATAGCTTAATTAATAGCTTACGGGCTCTCCCAGCAGGCAGGCAAGCATGCTAGCCACTGCACTACTGCAGCTCCAGCCCAGTTATTAGCCCCTTTGAAATAATGTCTGTTAATTCCCACTGTGGGAGCCTCTTTAGTGTAGTGGCTAGATGCTCACTTGCCAGCCCGATGGCCATGGGTTTAAATCTGGATTGGAGCAGATTTTAAAAAGTGACGTGGTTGACCCAGCTTAATATTGGTACCAGGTATTGTCCTGTCACTACCGACCATTGCAGGCAGACTCAAGGTAGCTGCGGACAAGGAACACCAGCATGATTCTCTGCAAGCAGTCAAGGGCCACAGGCTGCTAAGAGGAAGATAATGGATGGTTCAGGCAGAAGACGCAATCAGGGAAATGTGCCCACTTCAGAAGATTGGCAAAGGCAAGGAGTGGATCAGAGTGCCAAAATTCAGATTTGTGTGGGGTTATAATCACATCGGGATGTGAGTGTAGGGAGTGGCCAATTCAATTAATTCAGAACTACTCTTGTCCTGCTGATGTGATCATCTATATCGATGACTGTGTTAAGAGGCAAAAAAGTGCCTGGAAATTCATAGCAAAAGCCAATGTTTAGTAAAGGAGAGCTTGGCATATGACACAACCTTAAGGTGATTGTGAATAATATGGTGAAAAACAAAGCATGCTGGCAAAGATAAAGACTGGCATGCCTCGTGCAGATGCATCGATTCAGAGGTAGCGAGATGCAAGCATTCACTGGATCTTTTCTTCAGGACACTCTGGTGCTGCATCAGTGAGGGGTGATTTGATGTATGATATGGAAGATGTGGTAAAGGCCCTCTGGGAGCGCGTGAATAATGCAGAACAGACAGACTATCATGGTCTAAAGAGTATGTAACAGCAGGGGATGGTCAGAGGATCTGGTAGACAGTTGTCACGCAGATGTAAAGCAAGATGGAAATACGAGGGTAAGTTAATAAGTTTAAGTCACAAATGGCTGTAGAAAAATAACTAAATATGATAACTTGAAATCAGTTTATTTTTATACATAAATTGTCCCTTTATTTCTCAACATAATTTCCACCAACATTAATGCACTTATCCCATCGTTTTATCAGTCATCCCAAACCGGCTGCATAGAACTGTGTGCTGTTTTCTAAACCGTGTTTTCACTTGACATTCAACTTCGGCGTCATTTGCAAAATGTCTCCCGCCAAAGTGAGTTTTCAGTGTTTATGCTCACAAATGTTTGTCCCGTAAAGCAGTGCATAGCTGGGTAGAAAATGTTACAAGGGCGAGTCAATAAGTAAGTCACACAGTTCTGTGGGATGGCCAGTAAATGAAAACAAAGCACGAAGTTCTATACAGCCGGTTTGGGAAGACTGATAAAGCAATGGGGTAAGTGCATCAATGTTGGTGGAAATTATGCTGAGATAAAAAGGGACAATGTATGTATAAAAAAATAAACTGGTTTCAAGTTATCATGTGTAGTTATTTTTCTACAGCCATTTGTGACTTATCAACTTACCCTCATATAATCAGATTGTAACGGGCACCATTAGTATTGGAACTCTCCACTGGCTGTTGAAGATGACTGAGCGCTTATGGGAATGCATTGAGTGCAATGTCAGTTTTTGACTCAAATCAACCATATATGCTCAATGTGCCTAAAGCAAGTAAAATGGTCCTTTACTATTTGTGCATGGTCTTGACTGGCTTTTTACAATCGAAATAGTGGCTTTTAACCTGGCATTAGTACAGTCTAAAATTGCTAACATTTCAAAGTAAAAAACTGTGGTTTAACTCTATGAAGTAATGTAGAGAAATGGACACAACATCCCATACAAAAATACCAATTCGGTTGCAAGGGTTATAAAGTTTATTTTATTTGAAATGTGTGTTATTACGTATGTATACTTATTTTCTAAAATATTATATTGGAAATGGCATACACTGACAGATTCTATGAAATAGTAAGAGTATCTCCACATGATTCAAGCCACTTTGAAACATAGTATCCCCAAATTACCAAGCACATTGATTTTATTAAGCTTTTTTTCAAAATCAGATTGAGTTATGCTATTCATACTCTAACAGAAAATATAGCATATAAAGGAAACCTTATGCAAATGTACATTGTTTAAGAAAAAATCACGACAGTAAAAACATCAACAATTTTCCATTAACAACCACCAAGTGCAAAACACAAATCCTATTTGAATACACATTCATACTTTTGCTGGTAGCCTTGATATTTGATATACTGTTTTAATCTTCTTTACTCTAGATTTTTGTAGACTTTGTAGTCAAAAATAGCACTAACAATGGCTTACAAAAACATGCACGCAGAAATCAAATTAACAATACACTGAAAGCCTAGTGGGAACATCAACACTGAGACACATCAATCTGAATCACTGCTCTCCTGTTTATGAAGACGATCAATCTTCTTTTTATGGTGATCAATAGCCTCCTGAAATCAGACAGAAAATCTCATATTTAGGACTCAGCGTAACTCAGACAAGCATGTGTGGGCAGCTTTTGAAGCACAATATATGTTTGATGGTACAATAGAATACACAGGGTGGTGGCGGTAGCTATGTGACAAGAAATAAATAAAACAATTCATAGTGACAACTACAAGAAGACAAGTAGAAATATTCTAGTGTTTTTCAAGTAACTAGCACTTCCAGGATTCTGGGTACTGGCAGATGACAGAAATTTCAATTATACAGTTAACTCTTTGCTGTTTCTTCTTCTGCATTATCCGGAGTTTTTTTCGGATGTCATTGCGTTGTGCCTGTTTACAGCAGAGTTGCGTTCTTGAGCCGTTAGGCTGACACATCCGACTTCTGCGGGCATTTGTTGACCAGGTTAACCTTCCCGGGGTTTGCCAATTTATTTTGTCCAGCCCTTTCAATTGTCATGGACAGAAATAGGTTAACGAAAACAGCAGTCAGTAGAGTGGTAATCACTCATGACAACCCGCAAGGTAGGTACAGGAAGGGATGTAGGCTAGCTAGATTGGTCATTCTGGCACGGGCTAGCCTACAGAATGGACACACACACACACACTTAACCTCTAACCAAGAATTATATACAAGCCATCTACACCATTAATGAAGAATTGACTGTAGTAAGACTGAAGCTGACAAATCAATCCAACAGTCAGCGTCGAAATGTAAGTTGTTACTTTGATAGTTTAATTAGAGACTAATCCACCTGTGGCTTTGCATAGATCTGTGACAAACAGTTAACAATAGCACCAGTGTAAACACAGAAGACAATCAGTAGTAACAGTCAGTAGTGAAACAGTGGATGTGCATCAGCACAGAAAGTGTATGGAATGCATGGCTGGCTGCTGAGGGGTAATGTGGTGGATATCGTGAATAAACCTTTGTTGAAGCTGCAGCTGCACGTTTGTTCACTCTGTTAAGAGCGTCAGCAAGCCAGAGGGGTGATGAGCCAAGGGAGTGCATCAGCCATAAGCTATTATCAACGAGCCTCTATATACCCCAACAACACCCTAAACAAAACATGACAAAATAATGAAAAATACTCACTTGATGCTGTCTGATCTGAGACTCATGATGGAAGACTTCATCCTCTAGCATAATTTTCATTTTTTCCAACTGTTCTTTTTGCTGAGACAGAAAAATGGAGAGAGTGTATATCGAGGAAACAGAACACACAAATCTGTTTATCTCATTTATAAAGTTGATAGTCTCAGGCTTTCTCCATAATCATAAAATGTTCCCCTCAACTGGGTTGGGAATAGCACTCTACTCCACTTATGTTGTACTAGAATATTATAATAAATATAGATTGTGCCAATTTAAATGAGGATTCATTATACTATGACGGGGCTTCAAATGAAAACCTTAAAAGTGTGATAGAAATTACAATAACCATGCCAGTCTTGTAACCTACGATATTGCTGTTAAGGATGTCAAGAGTGTTAAACATATGACATCACAGTGTAAAACAGCAACGTCATGAGGAAAGTTTAGAGATGGCCACCCCACTTTTGACATGCATCAAAAAGGAGCAGCGTTCTGTTATCCATTGTTGTATCAGTGAAGAGGGTAAAACCTATAAATTCATCAGCGAATGAAGGTTCAGTATGATGATACATGCCTTTTAGTTCAGCAAGTGTAGTACTTTGAAGCAAAAGGTTTCCTATCAAGAATTGTCACTGGAGATGAAACCTGGGTTCACCATGAGCCAGAAAAAAAGAAAGTGAGCAAGGAATGGTGCCATCCCTCACAGAAACCAAAGAAGTTTTCCATGCAGCCATCTGCAGGGAAGATTATGCTGACTCTTTTGGGAAGAACAAGGCTTTATTTTAGAGCACTACATGCCAAGAGGGAAAACTGTCACCATTGATACATATACAGATCTTTTCAGGAATCATCTTCGACCCACAATCAAATCCAAACGATGTGGACTTCTGAGTAAAGGTGTCCTTTTGCAACATGACAATGTTTAGTTTAGTTTAGTCGATGGATCTACATCACGGCACACGGGTGCAACCCATAAGTGCTCCGTTTTCCTCTTAACTCAAATCTGAGTCTGGAGAAACTCAGCTCAGTGCACGAACTCCAAAGAACCGGCGAGGATCCTGAAAATACTTTGGGTAGATTTTTAGCTCGAAATTTTGAGGCAACTCTTTTTCGATTTCCAACTGCCAAGGGATTTTTTGCATGCACAACAATACACACGAGCATCCGATCTAACTGACCAGGGGAAATTTATTACCAGAAGTCCACGTGAAAAAATCCCGGCACCACCGGGGCCTGAACCCAGGACCTCCAGCACTCGAGGCAGACACCATACTTCGAGACCACGCCAATGCAATGCTCGACCCCAAACTGCCTGTGCAACAGTTGAAACCAATGAATACCTCAGCTTTTAGTGTGTACCACATCCCCCGTACTCACCATACCGAGTCCTAAGTGCTTTCCACCTGTTTGGACAACTGAAAGAGTCATTGGGAGGAAAGGCTTTACGGTTCGATGAATATGTACAGCAGGTGGTGCATGAGTGGTTACACACGCAACCAAGAAAAATGTTTTCTACAGGAATCCAAGCACTTTATCGGCACTGAAGGACAGTGAACACAGTGGTGACTACATCGAAAAATGATACATTTTTTTCAGAATATATTCACCCAAAAAAACATTTAAGGTTTTCATTTGAAGCTACTTGTATTATGGAGCAGTACACAAGTGGATCATCTATTTGTTTACATTATGTTGGTCACATGTACTTTCTGCAAATAAATCGCTGGTATTTATTTCACGAAGTTAGGTCAACCACATGTTACACTGGTTACAGGCCAAGTCCGCTGGTGCTACCTCTGGAGTTCTTCCAGACCACAGCACTGGTAGGTGAGCGCATAGATCACTACACTAGTATGGCAACCACATGTGAGGAAGACCTCATTAAAGGCTTCGATGCAGACCTATTAGATGGTGACAAAGAATACACAACGTGGCTTGCATCTGTAACAAACTGAGAATTACCCATGAGTTTGAAAAATCACAAGCTGAAAGAATATAAGCTCAAGCCAGTGCTGCATGTTTGCACTGACAGGCATCTTCACTCCTGTGACACCACGTTCCTTGGTTAACCTCTGTCATGTGTCAAGGATTTCAACTTTTATTACTTTCTTTAACAGACTTTCCAGCTGCTACAACAGATATCACTTTTGTATTGCTTTGACCAATTTTTCATTATCATTTATTGATTCAAGAATATTATGTTTGTTTTCCAGTCCAAATTATTTTGTTACCCCTCTGTCATGTCTACATCTTGCAGTGGCCGAGGGGCTTACTTGTTCCAATGACCCAAAGAAATATGCCAATGGCAAGCCCAGCTACTGGTAGGGTCTCCCATGTCAGACAGTCAAGGGAGAGGAACCAGACAAAGAGAGACAAAACCTGCTGTCTTGAAGGTAGACTGAGGGCAGTCAAAGATTAGGGAAAGCAAACACAAAAAACAGTACAACACAATTCACTTTATGATCATACCTCCAGCTGTGTCTCATAATTTGTGTTGTTGATCACGTTTCTATGAAACATAAACTTCTGTTGCTACTAAAACATGCTGCTTATTGTTTGTCAGAGCTCTGACAATATTTCAAGAACAGTATCTTCATAGCTTTGCTAATATTATCAGACTTAGAAAAAATAAACTTTTAGTGACCAATCCACAATGTAGACAGAAAAAGAAAAAAAACTTTCCACCTCGTTCAACCAGCTTCAGCAGATCTTCAATGAAAGAAATGAATATTTTATAAGCCTCTGGTAATTTCAGCTACTGTACTATCACATCAGTCGGCTCCGTAGTGAAGGGGTTCCGGCGAAGTTCATAATCCTGCATACCGCATTTGAAACACAGCTGTGAGCGATTTGGCAGCAGACCGCCTTGCATTGGTTTTACAAAATAGTATAGGTGCCGGTCGTTCAGAAAGCAATGGCAAACTACTGAACATAAACTTGCCAAGAGATCACAAACGGCAAAAAGAAATGCTAGGGTTGATTGCGACGTCCTGTAAAGGATATTTTTTTTAAACTATCACATCACAACTGCACTATATTTTCTGCAAAAGTTTTATAATTTCTCAAATTGAATACGAACCAGCTGACGGAAGTACTGCTCTTCTCTTGTTGCTTCCATTTTACCAAAAGAGCCACCAGCTTCCCTGTTATGGTGGCAGAAGGAAAGAATCCAATATGGTTAAAACAACACAGCAAGAATCATACACAGTATTGTACGTGAAAAGCACACTATGTTGAAGCAATACAAAAGAGAGATGGTCATATAATATACGACAATGGCAGATGTGATGAAGAGTCCAAATTGCTAAAGTTGATAATTTGCAAACATATTGTGACACAGAACTATCGTTTGATGCAGAGAGACATCAGAAGCTGTGTATACTCTGCATTATTACATGATGCAGAGATATAAGCTATGCACAAGCAGTTGGAAGGAAGGAAAGAAAGAAAGAAAGAATATAGCTGAAATGAAAAATGTGGCGGTTATCACAGGAAGACAAAATGACACGTAAGACAGCCCTAAAACATACAGAAATAAATAAAGAATTGCTAAATGAGATGGCGGCTTGACAAGTAAAATGGTTATGGCACACAAGAAACGATAACACCCTGCAGAAAACCATAGTATCACCAATAGGCATGACTGCTACTGAGCTGGTACCAAAAACAAATGAGCATAAAATACACTTGGGAAACTCAGCAAAAGAAACACAAGTACAAGTGAACATTTTGACCAAAGTTTTTATAAACAAAGAAACAAGAATACTTAGCTACAAAACTGAAATGCCACAATCACAAGTAATCAATCTGAATGAAGTAAAATGAAAATAAACCAAATCACAAATCCTGGAAATAAGACAAGACAAGAAGGAAGGACGCAAATATAAAAAGGTGTTAAAAAAAACGAAAACAAAGAAAACAGAAAAGAATGTGAATTAAAATGACCTGAGGTAAACAGGAACTTGGAAGCTACATCACGAAAACACGCCCGCCTATCCTTCACATCTGATTCACAATTTCTTGGCCAAACCCAATAATTCTCTGGTTTTCCTGTTTCCTAACTCATCCAACATGGCACCTTGTGATTGGTTTGGCTGTTCCCCGAGCTGAAAGTGCTGCTGACAGAGACCCGATTTATGTCAGAGAAGACATGATGCAGAAAGTAACTTCCATACTGTACTCCATTCCCAAAGAGGTCTCCCTGAAATACTTCCAACAATGGCAACTGCTGGGAGAAGTGTGTACAGTTCCACAGACAGCACTGTCAATGGGATAAGGTTTCAGACCTCCAAGTGAGTCTATAAAGCAGTTGTATTATCCACAATGCTATATGCTTGTAAAACATGGCCTGTTTATCAGCGACATGATAGGAAATTAAACCACTTCCACACAGTTTGCCTTAGGAAGCTATTGAAGATTAAATGGTAAGACAAGATCGCTGACACTAAGTTCTATAAAGAGTGTCCATGCCCAGTATCCACACTCTACTAATGAAGAATCAGATTCACTGGGCTGGTCACTTAACTTGTATGCCAGATCACAGGCTCCCTAAACGAATTTTTTACGGCGAGCTGCATTGTGGTAAACGCTCCCAAGGCGGCCAGAGGAAACGCTTTAAAGCACTCTGAAAATCTCACTGAAAGCTTTTGGAATTCATCTTGACACCTGGGAGACTGCTGCTAAAGACCGTAATTCGTGGCGTACATCATTGCATAAAGGTGCAGTCACTTGTGAAGCAACCAGGACTGCAAGAGCTGTGAAGAAAAGGCTCGACAGAAAAACCACTGCAGGAGATCCTCCTCCTGAAACGTCAAGCATTCTTTGCCCACATTGTCAAAGAACATTTCGAGCCAAAATAGGCCTTATCAGCCATCTTAGAACTCACGGCTCCATACTTTCAACCCCACTGGATGAAATGAATGGTCATCATCATTCTTGATGGACAAACAACAAGGAGATCTACTGAAACTGCATTGGCATAGTGAATAAATTGCTTGCCTGCCAAGGCTGAGTTGCTTGCCTGCCAAGACTGGGCCAAATGTAATTGCCAGCAGAGGCAGGTTTATTTGTTCTGATCAATACAGCTCTGGGGCAGACCCAACCCCATAAATGGATACCAGACAAGTTTCATAACTGTCTAGGAACTGTCAGGAACAGAAAGACATAAGGAAGAGAACTGGTCACCCAAGCTTATGTGTCATGAATTAGATTATGTGAAAGCCTAGCACTTTACACCCAATGGCAGTATCTGCTATGGCTTCTGTGTATATGTTCCAGTGTGTCAGCATCTATTGTGTTTGTATACAAAATTGTGTTTGTATATAAAAATCCTTCTAAACCTTAATGTTTGTATATTTATTTTTCAAATGAACATCACACCAAACTATATTTCATGGAAAATATGTGACACACTTCTTAAAATATGTGAACTCAATTAAATCTGTTGCTGCAGAAGTAAACAATTTATAATATTTTTAAACAGTTGAAATGACGAACCTGATAGAGCCGCCACTCCCACCTCCCTGAAAATGAAAATATGAGACCAATAAGCAAACTTGACATTTTTAAGTCTGAAAGCATAATTTCAAAATGTAAAAATCAATGATGCACTTTCCTCACAGACCCAGTTTAGAATGTTCCTAACCATCATAAATTGGGCATGTTGAAATATTTTCAGACTCCCTAATTATGTATGAAATATAATTGACTGGATTGATTATATTTACGCACACCTAACTTTATGGAATAACCAGGACACTGGGGGATTCATTCACTGTGTAAAACTATGGTTACCTATATTATTTTTTATGAATTGTTCTTGAGTTTTGTGTTTATATATAACTAGCTGAACCGGCCCGGCTTCACCCAGCCCCTGGCAGGGATCGATCGATCGATCGTTCTATCTATCTAATCTTATCTAATCTAATCACCTACCTACATACTTACCTATCCTATCTATCTATCTATATCTATTTATCTATCTATCTGTCTGTCTGACGACCCGGCTGTCTGTCTGTCTATCTATCTATCTATCTATCCACCCACCCACCCATCCAACTCCTATCTAAAATAGATGCATTATTTTTATGAAAACTTTGAAGATGCCTTAAAGTTATCATTTCAGGATATTGCGGTCAACACCAGCATCTTTCTGCTGTATGTTGATTCCTAGGCTAGATTACGCTCATCAGCACGCCACGACTTTCTGAGCGACCGGCTCCATACTCTCATAAGTCACTGGCGCGACTCGAACCACTTCTAATTCTCATGCGCTCACGTCAACCACGAGAGTATTCGGGGTTACGGAGAAAGCTGCTAACCCCTCGGCCAGGGAGCAAGCTCCAGTCACATATATGTTGCAGATATCTGAAGACGTCGTCAAGAATGAAAAGTAAATATTTATGCTACAGATAATCTACAAAAAGCTTTTGACTAAGTCTGGAAAGCTGGGCTAACAGTGAAATTGCAATGAAATAGTAATAAGGATCAAGGGTACCATGAGTAAATGGATCCAGCTGTTCCTACACAATCAAACAACAAGAGTTACCCTGGAAGGCTATATCAGCATAGAAATAATGCTAAGACATACAGTACTTCTATACTCTATATTATCATTACCAATAATCCAGTGCTTGTGCCTTTGACCTCTTAGTCCGTGTTTATTGTATCTAAATGCCAATGTTGCTAGCAATATGTTGTTTAGAACATGTTTTGTTTCAAGGTCACGGAATATGACTTGCTATCATTTCAACTAAATCAACAGGTGACATTGTACCCAATGTTTCCAGGCAAATGCTGGACAATAATTAATGAACTGGTGAAGAAATTGAAGCAGTGGGAGGTGTGCTTTTTACTTCAAAAATGTTTAGAATGTTGTGGACAGAGAAGAAAACAAATCCTGAAACACAGATAGCTGCTGCAAGATCACTCATCAAAACCACAAGGCTATGACAAATGACTTTTATGGGACAAAGCAGAAGAAGTGTAACAGAGAAATGAGTCTCATGTGGGGAAACTACAGGGCCAGAGAGAGACAGGAAGACAGAGAAAAACTCGTGGATAGCTTGGACAACACCTCCTGGGCAACAAATAATAATTTCAGCAACACTAGCTTCATCAACAATATATACATACATACATATTTTGAAAATGTTAGTGAAAGGACTGATCAGAAGAATGGCAGTATATAAAAATGCTAGAAGTTGGGCACAGAAAGATGAAGTGAGGTTTTAGAAAACAAAATACAACAGGCATAAGTTGTGCTTCAAATTTTAAAAGCTGAAAAAAAATAAAAAGAATGGTAGCATCCATGTCAATCAAGGCAGTTAAGGTTGTGTCCTGTGTCAACCCTTTTATTCATTACCACTTGTACTAAACTAATCACAGTTCTCTGTCTCAGCCTGTACTATCTTTTTTCATCTCAGTTCTATTCATTAGTGTGTCTAAAAGTCCAGGCCACCTACTTCGTAGATATACAGTGCTGCTGTGTGCTTACCTTCTCCACAAGAACATATTTCTGTTTCCATGTCTGTTTTAACTCCAGTTTGCTTATTTTATATAGGTGAAACACGCAAACAAGCTTCATATGAGTGAATGAAGAATCGAGTTAACAATATATACAGAAGCTACTGTGTCAGATAGGTTCTTGGGAACAAACAAATATCCAACTACTTCTAGTTATCAAAATTTGTATTATGGGCACTACCTAGAATCAAAGCAACTGTCTTCACTTCTTCAACACTGCTTAAATTCTTTCTCATTTCAACCAGACATTCTAGTTTTTATTTCTGTTGCTTATTTGTTTTAAATCTGTTGAAGTAACAACAGAACATTTTAACACTGACTTTGCCCTATTTCTATAGACAATTTGAACGTACTCTGATGCAATTAATAATTACTTAGCAATATGTGTGCTTTTTATCTGTACAATAAATTTTGCTGCAGTCATAAATTTGTGTCCCTGTTTTGCTTACATCTCAGTCCCTTAATGAAAGATATTAGAAAGCCCATTTCAGTCTAACCAATCATAAACCGTCATATATAAAAAAGAAAACTGAACATTAAAAAGAAATATGAATGCACAAACCTTTCCTGCTCCATCACCAAACTGACCTCCACTCATAGCACGAAGGCTGCAAATTACAATAGGACATTCTATCATACAGAAGTGAATGAAGTATGTTCATAAATGTAATGCTTGTTCAGTAAAAGTACCAATGATCACAAGGAACAGTGTTCACTGATTGAAACCGTGTTTGTACAGCCAGTCCAGCAGCCTGTTTACATGCCTTCAGACACATTGGGCATATGGTGCTAGACCCATGTTTGTATAGACCCACCTCTGCACTCTGTGGCTGGCCCTGGTCAGTCTCATGCCCACTGCCCACCTCTGCACTCTGTGGCTGGCCTGGTCAGTCTCATGCCCACTGCCCACCTCTGCACTGTGGCTGGCCTGGTCAGTCTCATGCCCACCTCTGCACTGTGGCTGGCCTGGTCAGTCTCATGCCCACTGCCCACCTCTGCACTGTGGCTGGCCTGGTCAGTCTCATGCCCACCTCTGCATTCTGTGGCTGGCCTGGTCAGTCTCATGCCCACTGCCTTTACCTTCCAAGACATTTCCTGGTGCCTATTTTAGACTGGGACAACCTGCGAGTCCAGGCAAATTTTCACAATCCCTTGCCCACTGGGTAGCATGCAAGCATTTAGCTACTATGCAACTGTGGCTTTCATTGTTTTTGTAAGCTTGTTATAAATCCTTACTACAAATTGTAGTAATTTCAAAAACAGGTTAAAAGACAAGGGGATCGACTTTATTGTACTGTGATTGTTTTTATTCCATACAGTTCTGTCTCACTCCATACTAGCAGCTAACCTTCTGCTGAAAGCGCAGCACAGAACACAAACTCTGTAGCTCTGGTGCTGACACCAGGGGTCTCTGAAAAAATTGTACTCACAAACCAACTAACTGAACACAAGGCAAGATGACTACTTCCCCACAAACATTGTCTAGTGAGCCCATGCAGGAATAGATCAACGCAACAATTACTTTAGTACCTGTCTATCTGCACCTAGAAAACAAAATCTACATTATTTTTAATAATGTTTACTGACAATAAGTAATGGAGTGTTATAATCATAATTTTACTTAACCAATACAATTAGATTGAAACTGGAACTAGTTTCTTGCAGCTGCGCATAATGATATGTGTCGCTAAATCGTAGACTATGAAAAGACCTTTGCAGGATACATTCAAATATCATGTGACAAACACAAACACCATCTTAGCTTCCATAAAATAGGTCAGTCTAACATTCTGTGCATTAGCGATTGGTTGATATATCTTGTCTTTGAAACAAATTTAATCCGGGAAGGTTAACCTGGTCAACAAACATCCGCAGAAGTCAGACGTGTCGGCCTAAAGGAAGCAAATAAATTGGCACAACGCAATTACATCTGAAAAAACACTCCAGGATGAACGCAGCAGAAGAAGAAGAAACAAATTTAATTATTTGGCATACGGATAAACTAATTTTTTTTTCTAGCCCTGTTCCTATAAATCCTCCCATACTTTGAGATGAATTTTCAAATGCTACATCCATTTTTATATATATTTGGAGTTACATCAATGAGACTTAGACTCGCAGTAGAGACAAAATATTTCTGCGGAGATGTTTCATTTTTGTGATTGGAAATCCAAAGTGGCAGCGCCACACATATCGGACTAGCACGTTTACTCTTTACACTTAAAATGTGCAATTTGAACTACTAAAGTTAAAGAGAATAAAAGTTTAAAGTTTCTTAATAATTTATATCTTTTAGTACTTTTACTATTTTTTTTAAAATCATTTAACATGATGGAACATATTTTTAAAGTCAGTTTTCATATCCTTCTATGACCCATTTGAGACAATCTGAATCTCGCATGGACTGGCAGTACTATTTATTATATTATTTTAGAATTAACTGTAAATGAGAAAATACTGTTAGATGAGTATTTTCTTTTAATCTGCAGCATTTGTCTTGTATTTTTGCATCTCTGATTATTGTAGTGTCTTCTGGAGACATTTTGTTGGAGACACTCCTGATTGGGACACAAAGAAGAGCTGCGCTTCTGCTTAGAATTCACATACAGGCATAAGTGAGGTACCGTTGGATTTGGTTTTTCAAGGACCTATCTATCTGTGATGGTCTCAGTAAATAGCACAAGCAGCGACACTGTCAGAAAGCTACTGTTTGCTGAACAAAATCTGATCAGATTCCTTTGTCTACGAGTTGAAAAATTAGCTAATAATATGAGTTGAAGAATTAGCCAACGGTGTTCATCGTCAAGTAGCAGCACATATAAAAAATTGTTAATTATTTTTTCATTGGCAGTGGACTAAATCCATTGACATTTCTGACACAGCTCATGTCACACTTTGTGTTCAAGCAATAAATGATAATGTTGAAGTCATTGAATAACTTCTAGGACTTGAATCAATGCATGCAACTACCAAAGGGACTGATCTGTTTGAAACTCTGAAGTTGTGTGTAGAGAAAAACAATGTAGAATGGACCGAATTGGACAGTGTATGCACTTGACAGGTGCTTCTGGATTTGACTGGGTAAAAAGTCTGGATGTCTAGCATTATTGGAACAGTTTCTTGGCAAAATATCATAGTATCATTCACAAAGAAGCTCTGTGTCTGAAACATGTCATGGATGTTATTCTGAGATGTGTGAACTACTACTTCTTCTTCTGCGTTCATCCGGAGTGTTTTTTCAGATGTAATTGGAGTGTGTCTAGTTAGGCACTCTTGGGCTGAAACCCTTAGGCCAACACATCCGACTTTAGCGTGCATTTTTGACAAGGTTAGCAGTCCTGGAGGACTCTCACTTTTGTGGTGCCGTCCACATTTCAGCTGGTCAGGTTAGAACAGTCGAATGCTTCATGATCAACCCTCAAGGGAAGGCAGGGACAGTCCATGGCATTTTCCGCCATCCAGGGCGGCTTCCATAGTTGCAGAGCCGACACATAGCGCTCTGGTGCTGGGCTCACCGAGGGAATCGTCACGTCCTGCTCATGGCTGCTTTAATTCCTCACTTCAATGTATTGGGCCTTTCGTTCACTATGTGCTGCTCCCCACACACACACACAAACCAAGGATGGTCAGATTGCAAGACAGTATCGACTCAGTGAGCTTTTATTTCGGTCATGTGCTTAGTAGCTGTGCCAGGAAAACAAAATAGTTAGAGCTGTTCCGGGCATGACGGACATTAGGAAAACTAGCTAGTCAGAGCTATTCCGGACACAAAGGTCATTCGGAAGACTAGATAGTCAGAGCTGTTCCAAGTACGACGGACAATCGGAAAACTAGCTAGTCAGAACTGTTCCGTTACATTTGGAAGACTAGTTAGTCAGAGCTGTTCTGGGCACGATCGACATCTCACTTGGACGTAATTGCGTAGTGCCAGATTTTATTTTCCACTCTTAGGCCGGCACATCTGACTTTGGCGGGCATTTTTTTACTGAGGTTAGCCTTCCTCGGGTTTCGAGGGACGTTTGACTCTTAACCCTTTACAGGGCAGACGCTTGTCCGTTTTGTAGCCCTGAACGGGCAAGATTTTTTCAGGTTCTGTAGAAATTTCGGGTCGCGTTAGTAAAAACATCACAAACAAGGTGTTAGTCAACCGATTTTAGTTAAATAAACAACACAATGAAGGGAAAAGCATGCAGAATATGTTACTCACGTGATTGTTGCCGGTAGTCCATATATGAACACAAATATTTACGAAATACGGCATGTTGTTTGTGATTTTCCGTCATCTATACGGCAATTTACAAACACATTTTCAGAATCATAATCACTTTCTTTAAAGTCCGACTCACGACTGCTAATGCAAAGTAACGCTTTGCACTGATATCTAGCTCCGATTAATAATCAACTTCGTGCCCTTTAATGTCATTTAAATTGAACAGAGCGAAATCTCGGCTATCACTTGAATGAATCGCCGAAATCCATTTTGAAAAACAGCGTAAAACTCCCAAAAACTATCAAAACAAGTCCGTAAAAGTCTGTTCAAAGTCATTGTAGCGCGTTTACAAATGGCGGCCACGTTGTCAAGCTATGGGCGAAAGTGAAAGTAGCCGACGGAAGTGTCGGAAAGCCGAGAGATCGCGTTTTTACAATGCATAATAGTATCGGCCGGAATCGGCCGTTACGCTCGTATTTAGAGACCGGCTGGTAACGGACGCTACGCCTTGTAAAGGGTTAACTGTTGTAGTGTCACCCAAATCTCAGCTGGTCAAGGTAGAACGGTCAGAGACATCACGGTCAACCCTCAAGGGAAGGCAGGAGCAGAACATGGGCATTCCCCGCTATCCAAGGAGGCTTCCATAATTGCAGAGCTGGCACATTTTGCTCTTAGACTGGGCTCACCTGAGGAATTGCCACGTGCTGCTCATGGCTGCTTTAATTCCTCACTTCCATGTATTGGGCATTTCTTTTGCCACTGGTCGCTCAAGCACAAACCAGGGACTGGACAGACTGCGGGCGACATCCACTCAGAAAGCTTTCACTTCAGGACTTCCACGTAATGGATTCGCTAGCCAAGCGTTCCATTTCGTGTAAACGAGACATCTTCCACCTTTGTCTACGCTCACTCTATGAGTATAGATATAGACTTTCATCTTAACCATTGCGTGCGACTGGGGCGCATTTTCCACCTTTAGTAAACGCTCACGAGGTAGGCTACACATGCTGCCCGCTCAGCACCTTACCTCTATGCATCAGTGAGCGAGTAACGGCCAGGCCCTCTCATCCGGGGATCCCTCATATCCCCCAGCTGAGAGCCTTCGAACAGGTATCTAAACTAAGCATGTAGCGTGCTCAGCATCTCATCTCCATTTTGCAGTAGGTGAGTATCGGCCCGGCTCTCACATCCGAGGGCTTATAGCTAGAGGCATTCAGCCATATCCCTCAGCTGAGAGCCTTAGAGTATGTGTACAGACCAAGAATTTCTGCCTTTGTACGCCTGATTTGAACTTTTGGCTGCTATCCTCTGTCTACTTGCAGAGCAGCAGGTTGTGTCTCTCTTAGTCTGGCCTCTAACCCAAGTCATGTCTGACACATAGTTGTGCTTCCCTCGGCTTAGCTCTTGGGGTCATTGGGACACGCCAGCCCCCCCCCCAGGGGTGTTTCCAACTTGTGGTGGAAAAGAAATATGACTTGTTACAGTACAAAGTAAAAGTTGAAAGTCTTCTGGATATCTTTCAGTCGAGATTTCAAGAGTTCACAACAGAGGAGGATAATGTTGCCCTCTTCACAAATCCATTCATATTTCCTGATGCCAAACTCTGTCAATTGCAGCAAAACCTTCAGCAAGAAATAATTTATTTGAAATGCAATTCTGCACTGAGATGTAAATTTCTGGAGTTGCCTGCTTCACCTTCAACTGATCATATGATTTCATTCTGGTGACTATTGCCTGTCGAACAATTTGAACACTTGCATTCATTTGCCCAGAGATACATTTGTCGTTTTGGTTCGACTTACAGATGCGAGCCGTCATTTTCCGCAATGACTGTTATAAAAAACAAGCAACGTTCCTGACTCACCGACAGTAGCCTAGCTGCACTTATGACTTTGGGCACGACAGATTTGTGCCCAGAAATTGATTAACTGGCATATGAACCTAAGTAACTGGTTATGAAGAACAGATGCAATTGTAAATTAATTATATTAATAGCGATTTTCGAAACTGATTTAAAATTTATTGTTAAATGAAATTTTGATTTTAAACCAAAATATTACTGCAGTGTAGTACTGACACTGACTGCCTTTAAAGTTTTAGAATTTTGTTGATGAAAGTTAAGAAAGGTAAGAATGATATTGCACGACTTTTGTAATTTTATAACGTTGTGGCCCGCTTAACTACCGTAAATAGGAGATATGGCCCTCTGCTTGAAAAGCTTGGGAACCATTGACGTAGACAGTCAAAATTTTTTGGGCATGTTATGAGAAGAAATGACTTGGAGAACTTGGTGACAACTGGCAAGATCCAAGGCTTCCAAGAAGAAAATACCTGGATGGCTTGGCAATGTGGCATTTAGTGTAAAATGCATCCCTTACAGGGCCTCATAAGGTCATTTCCAGGGCGATGTGTTGTCAGTCGCTTACGTTTGAGAGTATTGTCGTCTGCTAGACCGATTGACGTTTGAGACTATCGTCGGAACGACCATAATCACTTATTAGTGAAGCAAAGAATCATATAATTGAGTATGGTGGACTGCTAGACCGATCGATGGATACAATAAAAGTTTATGGGCCCAGAGGGCCCTCACTGTCGTCGGTACTAAAAGGCATGGATATACACTCCGACGACAGTGAGGGCCCTCCGGGCCCATAAACTTTTATTGTATTCATCGATCGGTCTAGCAGTCCACCATACTCAATTATATGATTCTTTGCTTCACTAATAAGTGATTATGGTCGTTCCGACGATAGTCTCAAACGTCAATCGGTCTAGCAGACGACAATACTCTCAAACGTAAGCGACTAACAACACATCGCCCTGGAAATGACCTTATGAGGCCCTGTAAGGGATGCATTTTACACTAAATAATTTGGGGCCATTGTTCGGAGTGCCAATTAATATAACTAATTGGCAGACATTTTTATACGCTAATTAGGTCACGACGCATCATATGTAAAAATATATGACATGAGCAGTTAGGCTTCGCTACGCTACATCGATCGCAATGATGTATGGTTGCTAAGATGTTTGTTTAAAAATAAACAAGCTACACTAATAAGAAAACAAATTTTGAAAAATTATGCTATGACCTTGATTCGGACATGAAAAAAGGGAGCTAATTTCTTTGGATTTCTGTGTTTAAGATCACGACACTAAAGTATGCATATCTTCGCTTCTAAATGACATATATGCATTATCTTGGTACCGTTGGATTCGGTTTTTCACGGCCTATCTTACTGTGGTGGTCTCATTAGTAAATACCCAATTTGAAAATCATAACTAGAATACCTAAAAGTAAATAAAATTAAAAGGATAATATCATAATAATATTAATATGTGATGACCGTGCACATTTTCAGTTCACATTTTTATATTTTATTCATTCTGGATTGTACTTTAATTTTGTTTAATGTTATATTCAAAATTACAAGCGTTAGTAATTTTGATGTAGAACGTATACATCACATATCTCCATGACAATGCTTACCCAGTTAGCCGAAGGGCAGGGCTGCGTAAAACTACCATCAAGCGAGACGCCATGATACAATCAAAGTTTAACTGTGGCTAGACAGCCGTCAGGTGTGTTGCTAAACCGGTTCTTGTAGCTAGAATATACTTTCAAAAGGTGCTGAATATGGCTGTCATGTCATGTCAGGTTGAGTACAAACAATCGTTAGTATTACACGGGTTTTATCCTATATAATCCTCGTTTACAGTAACTCAATAAGTGATTTTGCAGAGGTCTGCCTAAAAAGTGCCAAGAAGGACTGTCGCTCCACGATGACAATGCACTCCCCCAACACTATTCAACGTGTATACGGTGCCGATCACTGAACAACAGTTGGACGGGAGGGGTAGGACGCTGTCATTCGTTGACGACATCCTCGTGTATCGACAGGGTCGAGATAGACAGGCGGTTGCCAATGATATGCAGGGCGAACTAGATCGAATTTCCTCATGGTGTGCTGATGCCGATGCCCTTGTCAACCCTGCAAAGGCAACGGTTACATGGTTCTCACTAAACAACCATATTGTGAAAACAGACCTGCCGGCAGTAAGAATGGATGGGAGCAGTTTGAGCTAGAACCCAGTCAATGACATATCTTGGCGTGAGGCTGGATCGTAGCTTGTCCTTCAGAGATCATGTCGATTATGTCATAACGAAGGCTCGAAAAGGTTTGTCAGCAATGAGAGTCATGGCGACTGCCAATATCGAGCAAAGACTGCTAATACTTCTGTTCCAAGGACTTGTACGTTCACGCATCGAGTATGCCCTGGCCATCCTCACTGTCAGCCCTACACAGATTGGAAGACTCGAAAATGTACAAAACGAAGCCATGCGCATCATTTTGGGCTGCACGAGAGACACCAGCTGTGTAGCAATGAGATACCTCCTTGACTTCCCGACAATGGAACACAGGATCAAGATCTGGAGAGCTCGTGCATACTTAAAAATAAGTGCAGATGAGCAGCACCCTCTGCATGACGCTATATTCAGAGAAAAGGGTGACAGGCTAAAGAGGGGCAAATCATGGATGGGTCGGGCGGAAGATGTCGTCAGACAGGTCTGCAGTCTTACCAGTATCAACCCCGGCAAGGAATGGGTGCCGGTGCCTCCAGCTTTTAAGTGCACTTTCTCCTACATTATCACACTCGACAGACGGTGCAGAGAGCAGAACCCTGCCGCTGTCAATGCAGAGGTTAACGCGCTCATCTATGAACACTCAGATAGCCCCGAAGTGCTCATCTATACAGATGGATCTGTTGTAAAGCATGCAGAGAAGTGCGTGGGCATTTACAGCCCGTTCAGCGGGCCGAACCGTTCAAGAATCCAGTGGTGCCCACTCTATGACCACGAGCAGCATGACGATGGAGGTGATGGCAGTTACACAGGTTTTCATATGGCTGGAATCACAGCATTATACCAACGTGTGTGTACTAAGTGATTCAATGAGCATGATTCAGAAGGTCGAAGCTGGATCTGTACGTAGACAGTGGACTGAATCGCTGCGGAAGTCTGTTGTCCGTAAAGTCACCTTCATCTTCGTCCCGGGACATGCGGGAGTCGAGGGAAATGAACGAGCTGACAAACTGGCTGGCTCTGCACCCCCTGTAGATGGCCAGCCCATGGATCGTGCCGATGTTATTAACGTCCTTAAAGATTTGGCGAGAACAGAGGATTTTGACGTCAGTGATTCCACATCGCTGTCCAGGATGAAAGACCTGGGAGTAAGAATCGGCATAGCCAGACGCGAGAGGTACATCGGGAAAACAAAGTGCCTCGTCAACCAACACAGAACTGGCACTATTAGCCACCGGACGCTGATGCATATGCTGGGGGGAGGATCTGAGCACCTATGGACATGTCCGGAGTGCAACGAAGATACCCCAACTGATAACTGATAACTGAGTCTGAAAACACGAGAGGCTATTTGGCAAATTTGGACTGGGCTATGCCCCTTCCCTATAGTCCCGATCTGCCCCCCTCCCCCACCCCTTACCTCTGATTGTCATCTTTTTGGTCCACGTAAAAATGCACTCCCCGAGGCAAGGTTTGATGATGAGAATGTTATTCAAGAGGTGAAGAAATTACTACGCGAGCTGGCTTAAGATCGTATAATTTTACGGGGGAAAATAGTGTTTAACGGACATGTTCATGTATCCATCCATCATGTGCCGATAAGCGTGGACGGTCATGTTCTGCCATCTCACTCGATCACCAGAGTCGTGGATCAGCTCAGTGTTCCTGTCTCGACCATGCCACGTGGCCAAGCCATCCAGGTATTTACTTCTCAGTCTTCCTCTTGGTCTCTTCCCTTCGATCTTGCCAGTCGTCACCATAACATGCCCAAAAAATTTAGACTGTCTACGTCTAATGACTCTAATCAGTTTGCGATCTTCATTTGTTCATGTATATTGTGTATAAATTTCATTCATTTTGAACAAGTTCCGAACAAACCGAAACAACATTATGGTTTACTACTCCTCGTAGACCAGACATTTCAATTTGATTTTATTCTACTTAGAAAAATAGAAAGAATGCTATTAATGGGTTCTTCTTCTTCTTCTTCTTCTTCTTCTTCTTCTTCTTCTTCTTCTTCTTCTTCTTCTGCTGCTGCTGCTGCGTTCATCCGGAGTTTTTTTTATATCGGAAGTGATTGCGTTGTGCCTGTTTACAGTAGAGCTGCGTTCTTGCGCCGTTAGGCCGACACATCCGACTTCTGCGGGCATTTGTTTACCGGGTTAACCATCCCGGGGGTTTCGTAAGACGTTTGACTCTCACTGTTGTGGTGTTATCCCCCATCCCAGCTAGCCCATTTAGAACAGCCGATGTGTAACAGAGCACCATCTCTGTTAGTGGGTAAATAGGAGGTGTGCAAAAGACTAGGCACGACTGAGCATGATTCCGTAGGATGGTAACTAGGGACGCTCAAGCCCATGACGCGGGGTTAGAGATAAACAGTTACCATCAGGGTTTGAAGTCAATAAGACCTATTTTGTATAACCAATGGTCGCTTGATGTTCTACGATGTATTTGACTAAACAAACTATTGGAAACTCCAGCCAAAGTATTGTCTCTGCTATATTATGTCGCTGTACTGTTACAGTACAGAATTGGTGCCGTGATCCCGACGCTCAGAACTTGCCTTGTCGAGGACACAGCGTGAAGTACTACAAAAGTATACGGCACAGCGGAGGACTTTTGTTGAACGCCTTTTCAAGTTGCTTTGCGTTGCTACAACAAAAACGTTACCACAACAGATGTTTTGCTGGCCATATCGTTCTAATACAGTCCTATCGAGTTTTGCTGACTGAGTGAATCTTTGTCAGAAGCCGCAGTCAAGTGATCCAGGCCTTGTCAAAGGTTGCAACCCATATTTTCAAGTTGCTTTGCGTTGCTACAACAAAAACGTTACCACAACAGATGTTTTGCTGGCCATATCGTTCTAATACAGTCCTATCGAGTTTTGCTGACTGAGTGAATCTTTGTCAGAAGCCGCAGTCAAGTGATCCAGGCCTTGTCAAAGGTTGCAACCCATATTTTCACCACCGCAAATCGTTTTACTGAGGCTGGTTGTTGGAGCCGCCATACATCCTATCATGAACTGCTGGACAGAGCTACCATCGTGTAATTGGGCTGTTTGTCAGAGTTGGCATCATCGTGTCCTGGAGTGACCTAGCCGTTGTCCTTGAGCTGCCTGAAGTGAGGTCATTGCTAGTCTTGCTTACCGGAGCTTACTTGCTTAATACAACACAAACATTTTGCTAAATATGGCCCAGGATTGTTTTAACGCCACTCAAACCTGAGCATCCACTCGTTTTACTAAGTGCGATTTAGATGTATTGGGTTTCTCTGAGGCAGGTGGGCATAATGGTTGCCGGCCTTGCTAAGGAGAGACCATTTTAATCGCTTTGCTTCTGACTGGAGTCGAGCTAGAGACAGACGTTTCAGGAACGAATTGATACCAAAGAGCCAAAGTTCAGACGTGCCCGAACCTAGGGGTGAAAAGAAGTCAGAAATCCGAGGTGCGCGCCTATGGGTGAATGAAGAGTCCAGACGTTTTCCTTTCTCTATGATGGAATCGAAGAACACAACACGCTCGTTTTTTTTCCTGTGAAGCCTACAATTGTCAAGCATAATCGTCAGTTGGCACATTTGGACTTTCCTTTTGGACTCGTGGAAGATATATTCATGAACGGTATTTAAGAAATTGATTTAAGGTAATTGATTAAGCTAATATAGCATTATAATAAGTGAAATTGATTTAACTAATATAACATAACATTGTGTGTTAAGTAAAATTAATTAATTAATTAGAACACTTGATTTTTATAGGACGAAAAACAAATGCTTACGTCCCTTGTCTAGTTCAAATACGCCTTCAGTTGTTGTATACTTATTGATAACTATTAACTATATTATAATTGTGAATTTGTTTATATAAGTTGTATAACAAAACTATTTCAGCATGGCAGAGGAACAGGTTTTGTTGACACAGGTTTTAACTGGAGTTGGCACGGCAATAGGCAGACTCAACACAGCAATAAAGCAACAAGGAGTAGGGACAGAGATTGAAAAATTTAGTGGGCAAGCGAGAGATTTCAAGAAATGGATAACCTCGGTAGAGAAACATGCATTCTTGGTAGGAGCGACAGACGAGGAGAGGATGAAAATTGCTTACCAGGCCACAGTAACACCAGTTTCAGATCATATTAGAAGGAAACTAGAGGCAGGAATAGATGAAACGTGGGAACAATTTTAACTTTTAATTTTAAAACAAAAAGGGAATCAAAGATGATTTAGCCCGTAAGTACGCTGAGATCACAGATCCCCAGCACGCATTTTCAGTGTTGAGACAATCCAAGCAAAACACTGGGGAAATTGTGCAATTATTTAGTGACAGGTTGATTAACCTAGCTGAGGAAGCATTCCTGGGACAAAACGTACGAGGGGAAGAAGTTGAAAGAATGTTGGTCGGAATTTTTGTTGATGGTATAAAATCAGATGGATTGAAGTTTAAATTAATGAGGGAAAACCCTGCGAGGTTATCACAAGCTGTGGATATAGCTGTACAGGAGGAAGGTCTGAGACGAAGATTTAGACTGAGAGTTGGACGAAAGATAGGAACCAGTCGGGAAGATAGAATTGAAGAGCCCATGGAGATCGGACAAGCAAGGTACGGATGGAGTAGACGAGGAGAAATACAAACGCTGCAGGGAGGTAATGAAAATGCTCACGATAGACGAAGTCAAATGAGAAATCCTATAAGACAGACGGTAGGTAACACAAATATAGTCTGTTGGGGTTGCGGTCAACAGGGACACATTTTTAGATTCTGTGGTAACAGGCGTCTTCAGTTGAATACACAAAATAGAAATGTTAATAGCAGACCAAACAGAAGTTTTGAAGACAGACAGAGGAATTTTATAAGACCAGGAACGCAGGGAAACCGGCATCCCACTTACTGAATAGGACCTGCAGTGGGAGGGAAATTAACAAGGTCCCAAGAATTAAGGAATATTTTAATGATAAGTATAGGAGGACAAGTAGAAAGTGGTCTCAACTGGGTGAAATAAAACAGTTCTCAATAAATAAAACGGACCCCAGTTCATGCATAATAGAAATAGGGAAACATAGAATTCGAACATCCCCTCTGCTGTGTGTCCACCGTGACGAGGTAGAGGGGCTTGTGCGTCCCAATGACCCCAAGAGCTATGCCGACGGTAGCACAGCTACTGGTAAGGCCACCCATGTCGGACAGGTCAAGGGAGAGGGACCAGACGAAGAGACACACAAACCTGCTGCCTTGTAGGTAGACTGGGGACAGTCAAAGGCTAGGGAAAGCACCCCAAATACATGCTTGTCGAAATCGGATGTACTGAGCCACAGGCTTGACAAAGCAGTGCAACGTGAAACCTGCTGCCTTGTAGGTAGACTGGGGACAGTCAAAGGCTAGGGAAAGCATCCCGAATAAATGCTTGTCGAAATCGGATGTACTGAGCCACAGGCTTGACAAAGCAGTGCAACGTAACTTAATTCATGATGTCACAAATCAAAATTAATCGATATGGTGCTAATCCCGTGAAGTCCCATCAGGCGGTGATAGTGCCGGGCCCCCTGCCTCGAGGGGGTCCACCCATGACTACTGGTGGTCACCTTCCCCTGTGCTGTGGAGTCAAGGCACAGAGGAGTAGGTTAAGAGCTATTGACCAAATACCCGGACACTCAACATACTACAGTGGAATGCCGAAGGAGTTTACAAGAAGAAAGACTCCCTAACACATCGTCTTCATAAATATAGAATAGATGTGGCATGCATTCAAGAGACACACCTCAACGCCAATCACAAATTCTCAGTCAGAGGATATCAGGCCACACGTTCGACCGCGAAGGACACAAAGGAGGAGTTCTAATACTTACACGAAATACAATACCTTGCAGCGAAGTATCTGTGATCTCTGACAACCAAACGGAAATTATAGGTGTTGACATAATGATAAAGGACGTGAAAATAAGAATCTACAATCTGTATAGCCCAGCAGATAAGGACCTTACACTCTCAAACATGAAAATAACTGACACAAACTGCATTATTGTCGGAGACTTTAATAGCCGTTCAGAAAGATGGGGATACCCAGATACTGACAAAAGAGGAGATGAATTAGAGGACTGGGAAATAGACTCAAATCTCCATCTACTCAACAAAGCGGATGACACACCGAGCTTCTACTCCAGAAGATGGCTTACCACTTCTACTCCAGACTTAGCTTTCTGCACAGGAGACATCCTCCACAAAATCGATCGCCATGTGCTGGACCAATTAGCAGGTAGTGACCACAGACCAATCAAGCTTGAAATGAATATGGAGTATGTTCCACAGGAGCAAAAGCCCTTGCCCCGCTGGAATTACAAACGAGCAGATTGGGACAGATTTGCCATACTAACAGACAAATATTGTGAAAACATAAATACACGATATGGCAACATAAAGCAAATGGTGGAAAGTCTAAACAGAGCGATAATACAGGCAGCCACTGAGTCCATTCCAAGAGGAGCGAGGAAAAATTACAAACCATACTGGACTGAAGAACTACAGAGTTTGGAGGACAAAGTTGAAGATGCCAGGAAGACAGCAGAGAGAGAACAAACAATTGAAGCAAACATCTCTCTCAAAGCCATCTCAGCAAAATATAAAAGAACAGTAAATCAAACAACAAGAGGTTGTTGGAGGGAAAAAACAGAAAACCTGAATTTTGACAGGGATGGAAACAAACTATGGAAACTAGTGAAAGCCATGAACAATGAAGGACCTAGAAACAAACAAATAACAATTAAACAAGGAAATGCCTTGCTTACAGGCAAAAAGGCTGCAAATGCACTAATGGAACACTATGCAAATGCAAACCACATTGATATTACAACCGAACAGAAGTAAGCAATCAAAGACAAACAGATACATCATAGAAATACAGAGACAGCAGCAGAATATATGATGGCAAATCTAACAATGGAAGAAATGGAACAGGCAATGAATACCCTAAAAAAGAAGAAATCACCAGGAAAGGATGGAATCACAAATGAAATGCTAATAGGACTAGGCACCAAGGCAAAGAAGAAACTACTAGCAGTCCTAAATAACAGCTGGAAGAGAGGAATAGTCCCACAGGCATGGAAGGAAGCTATACTAATACCAGTCCCAAAGAAAGGAAAAGACCTGGAAGAACCAAATGGCTATCGACCTATCAGTCTACTGAGCTGTGTAGGAAAATTAATGGAACGCATTATCAATGGCAGGCTAACATGGCATCTGGAAGAAAACAAACTCTTAACACCACACCAAGCAGGATTCAGAAAATACAGATCCACTGAAGATCAAATAACCTATATAGCTCAGGAAATAGAGGATGCCTTCCAAGAGAAAAAGCACACACTAGCAGTCTGGATAGATTTAGAAAAAGCATTTGATAAAGTATGGAAGGAAGGACTGAAAGTAAAACTGCAAAACATGCATGTTTGTGGAAAAATGTATAAATGGATCAGCCACTACCTTGAGAACAGAACTGCCAGGACAAAAGTACAAGGACAAACAAGCAAAATGATGCTGCTGGAGCAAGGTGTCCCCCAAGGAGGAGTTCTTTCACCAACATTATTCCTAGCATATATAAATGACATCACAGAAAATTTTCCAGCCAGAGTACACACATCCTCCTTTGCAGATGACCTAGCCATATGGACATCTGAAGAATATATTAGTACAGCTAACAGCAGAATACAGCAAGCCTTATTAGCGCTAGAGGACTGGTCAAAATCATGGCTAGTGAAGATAAGTGAGGAGAAAACAACATGCACAGTGTTCTCCCTCTCAAATAAAACTCAGCAACCTAAGCTGGTATTGAATGGAAAAATATTGCGCCATGAAGAAAATCCAAACTATCTAGGAGTCACCTTTGATCGTCGCCTGACATGGAAGACACAGGTTGAGAAAAATCGAACAAGAGCAAGGCAGAGAATGGCAATCATGAAAAAGCTTGCTGGTACAACGTGGGGAGCAGATGAGAAAGTTATCAAGAAGTTATATACTGGACGGGTGAGGCCAGTACTGGAATATGGCATTGCAGCTTGGGCAACAGCAGCTAAGTCAAACTTTAACAAAATAAGTAGAGTCCAAAACCAAGGAATGCGAATCATAACTGGAAGCCTGAAGACAACGCCTATTAATGAACTAGAAAAGATCACTTGTTTACAACCAATGCAGGATAGAAGAGATAGCAGAGCCCAGCAACAAGCAGAAAAATTTAGAAGATTGACAGACCACCCTATGTACAACAGATTTAATGGTTTTGGAAAGGGAAGACTGAAGCGTAGCAACTTTGTAGAAACTGCAAAACGAAGGATTAGGGCAGATCCTATACTTAACATATCAACAGTCAAGCCCATACACAATGCACACAACTTCCCAGCTTGGAGACAGCAGCAACTGCCTGAGATGATAGAAAACATTCCTGGTATTGAGAAAAAGAACACTCAGCATGAAACCGAAAGAAGAGAAATAACCCTAAACTACATAAAAGAACATTACCCAAGCAGGAATTGGACCCATGCATATACAGATGGATCAGCCAAAAATTCAATAGAGAATGGAGGAGGAGGAATTCTCCTAAATTTAAAAAATGGAGTGAAAAAAACACATTCAATGGCAACTGGACAATTTTCAAGTAACTTCAAAGCAGAGGTAGAGGCTTTGAAAACTGCAGCAGAAATGCTCCTGATAGAGGAAAATAAAGAGAAGCAAATAGCTATCTTCACAGATGCAAAGTCAGCTGTCTCAATACTCAAGAGCAATAACAGCACAGAACTAACTGACCTAAGAGCAGCACTCCATGGTCTATGCCAGAAATCCAAAAAAGTTGTAATACAGTGGATCCCATCACATTGCAGTATACCTGGAAACGAAGAGGCTGACAGACTGGCAAAAGAGGGCGGACGACTACCACAGCCTGACATAGACATAACCTATAATGAGGCAAAGAGGTTGATAAAAAGCACTTATAGAACCAAATGGGAATCTGAGCATCCAGGCCATCAGAAGGATGATGCATATTACAAACTCGACCGAAGAGAACAAGTAGCAATCTTCAGACTCCGCACAGGGCATAACAGGCTGAAATACCACTTGTTCAATAAACTAAAGATAGGAGATACTGATGAATGTAAATGTAGAACTGGAAAAATGACAGCAAAACATTTGCTGCAGGATTGCCCAACGTATGCAGAACAGAGAAAGATATTTTGGCCCACACCTGCTTCATTTGAGGACAAGCTCTATGGAGATATCAACAAGCTCAAGTTGACCGCAGCTTACTTTAACTACATACAGGTTGACATTTAAAGGTGCATGAAGACCCGGAGGCATGAAATGAAATATTGCTTGGATAGCAAATCCATTATGTGGAAAGTCCAAATCGAAAGCTCGCTGTGTGGGCTTCATAAAAGGTGGAAAAGTGTCCTAGTGGCACGAAATGGAATATTGCTTGATAGCAAATCCATTACGTGGAAAGTCCGAATCAAAAGCCCATTGTGTGGGCTTCATAAAAGGTGGAAAAGTGTCCTAGTGGCATGAAATGGAATATTGCTTGGATAGCAAATCCATTACGTGGAAAGTCCGAATTGAAAGCTCACTGTGTGGATGTCATCTGCAGACTGCATACTTCTGGTTTCCGGAAGAACAGCCTATGGTGAACGGAAGGCCCAATATACGGAAGTGAGGCTAAGCAGCCATGTGCAGGACGTGACGATTCCTTGGGTGAGCCCAGTACCAGAGCGCTATGTATCGGCTCTGCAAGTATGGAAGCCTCCTTGGATGGCGGGGAATGCCCATGGTCTGCCCCTGCCTTCCCTTGAGGGCTGACCAGGATCTTTGGCTGTTCTATATGGACCAGCTGGGATGGGGGATAACACCACAACAGTGAGAGTCAAACGTCCTAAGAAACCCCCGGGAAGGTTAACCCGGTCAACAAATGCCCGCAGAAGTCGGATGTGTCGGCCTAACGGCGCAAGAACGCAGCTCTGCTGTAAACAGGCACAACGCAATCACATCCAGGAAAAAACTCCGGATGAACGAAGAAGAAGAAGAAGAAGAATTCGAACATTGATTGATACGGGAGCTCAAGTCAGTGTAATCAAAGAAAATTTTTTATATAAAATAATAAAAATATTGCAAAATATTCAGGAGTTACTGGACAAAATTTGGAGGTGGTTGGCCAAATGATGGTACATTTCAAGTTAGGAGGAATCAATGTAAGACATCTCTTTCACGTTGTCAAAGAGTTAAATAGGAACATGCTTATAGGAAGGGATTTCTTACTAAAACATGGTGTAAGACTCTTTTTTTTATCTGCACAAGGGCGTATATGTGGATTTAGAAGAGGATATGCACATATCAGCACTGGTTAGAGTTAAAACGTCCACGACTTTAAAACCACAGAGGTTAATCTGATACAGGCGAAAGTGAAAAGAAATCCGTATTATTTAATAGGACATACAGTTAGAATAACAGAGTTGGAAAGGGAGGTAATAGATGAACCAGGGTTAGAAGTCACAGACGGAATAGTAACATTAGATAGACATTGCAGTTTTCCTGTAATGATTATTAACAACACAGGCAAATAAATTAAATTGTACAGAGGATGTGTAATCGCCAAAGTAGAACATGATTCTAACAGCATATTAACAACAGACAGAGTAGACATGCCGAGAATTAATTATTCAGAAACCCCTATAGAAAGAATCAATACCAGAAATAGACGTGGAAGAAGATGGAACGTGCGTAATGATGAATTGATCCATCCATTCAGAAAACATACATCTCAAATATATTCAGTAGACAAAACAACAAGAGAACAAGAATGGTTAGCACAGTTAAAAGCTCCACCGGAAAATAAGGAAATATTAGAAAAACTTGTAAAAGAGAATCAAGATGTTTTTGCAATTAATGACTTGGAATTGGGAAAGACCAAAACAGTTACTATGGAAATAGACACTGGAAATCACCCACCAATTAGTTTGAAACCGTATAGAACTCCCTTAAGGAAAAGAGAAATTGTTGAAAAGGCAATAGAAGATATGCTGAAAGCAGGAATAATAACAAGATCGAAATCAGAATGGTCATCTCCGATCGTCATAGTGACCAAGGCTGATGGTTCACACCGGTTCTGCTGTGACTACAGGGCGTTGAACAAAATCACCAAGAATGTAGCTTACCCATTGCCGGTGATCGACGATATTTTAGGGCTACTTAATGGGTCTACCTTCTTCACTACGTTAGACGCAAGGTCAGGATTTTGGTGTATCCCTATGTCATTAGATACTCAAAAGAAAAGTGCTTTCTGTACATACGCAGGTTCTTACGAATTTTTACGAATGCCTTCTGGGGTCAAGACCGCGCCTTCTCATTATATGTTATTAATGAATCAAGTATTAGGAGTAGCTATTTTGGTCAATATTTAAAAATTGGGTTTTTACTTATGAAATCATACCAGTTAGATAGAGCTTGACGAGACGAATCCAACGGTATCTCAACGAAGACTGTACGTTGATTCTAAGCGGTGTTATGAATTATATGGTGACGTAATTTAATACCAGGAAGTGCAATGAAGAATTAACTGATAAGTCAGGATTTATCGCGGCCCTAAGATTGGAAACTTGAGAAATTCTGCCTTCCATTACCGTGGCTTGTTTATTTGTAAACGGACAATGTTGTGCCATATATCATTGCGTCCGGGGCGGCGAGGCCTAACTTGACGTATTATTTTTTTTTTTTTATAGGATGTGCCCTGACCTAATTAACAATTTAAAATGGCCGCCAACTGTTTATTATTTGCCTTCTATTAACGTGGCTTGTTTATTTTTAAACGGACAACATTGTGCCATATATCATTGCGTCCGGGGCGGCGAGGCCTAACTTGACGTATTATTTTTTTTTTATAGGATGTGCCTTGACCTAATTAACAATTTAAAATGGCCGCCAACTGTTTATTATTTGCCTTCTATTAACGTGGCTTGTTTATTTTTAAACGGACAACATTGTGCCATATATCATTGCGTCCGGGGCGGCGAGGCCTAACTTGACGTATTATTTTTTTTTTTTATAGGATGTGCCCTGACCTAATTAACAATTTAAAATGGCCGCCAACTGTTTATTATTTGCCTTCTATTACCATGGCTTGATTATTTTTAAACGGACAACGTTGTGCCATATATCATTGCGTCCGGGGCTGCGAGGCCTACCTTGACGTATGTTTTATTTTTCGATAGGATTTGCCGTGACCTAATTAATAATTTAAAATGGCCGCCCTTGTTATTTGTAAACGGACAATGTTGTGCCATATATCATTGCGTCCGGGGCTGCGAGGCCTACCTTGACGTATTTTTCTTTTTTTCGATAGGATTTGCCGTGACCTAATTAATAATTTAAAATGGCCGCCCTTGTTATTTGTAAACGGACAACGTTGTGCCATATATCATTGCGTCCGGGGCGGCGAGGCCTAACTTGACGTATTATTTATTTTTTTTTAGGATGTGCCCTGACCTAATTAACAGTGTAGTCACTGGAGGGTCTTCTCCGTGATTATTTATTGTATTTTGTGTAGGCATTTGTTTTTTGTTATTCTTTTATTTAAGCTTCATTACTCTGTGTAATTTTATATTTTTTATATTTTCAGATTTCTGCAGTATGTACCTGACGAGATGCAGCGAAATATGCCAGGCAATAAATCGTGCAATCTATTGTTTGTGTCTTCGTTATTCAAATATATAGAAACTCACCACAGGAAGGTGTGCATCTGAATTGTTTTATCAAATTGACACAGGCTGTGGCAAAGGTGTGACAGGCAGAATCTTGAATGTCACAGGAAATGGTTCAAGAAAGAGTGTTTACAAAATACCAGCCAGGGTACACAACCTGTATTTTGGTAATAAGTTAGGTAATATGGATGTAAATTCTCGTGTGGTCTTGAAGATGTATTTTTTATTACCATTTGATTTTGAGATTTGACTTGTTGAGTTTTCTTAATAGATAAATAATTTATTGTTAGTCCATAAAAGTGACTAACAATGGATAGGATATATGTAAAAATGATTTCTTTTGTTTCATCATGTATGTCATATTATTTTGAATAATGTCTTTCTTTAAATTGGTTGATTACCTTTATTTGATATGAGGGGAAAGAAAATTTGTCTTCAAAACGTTGGGGGGTATGATATCCTGTTTTGACTTCGTTTTGGTTGGCTCATGAATTATGATTTTAGTTGAATTGTCTTGTGTATTGAATAGTATTTACCCTTGTTTACAAATAAGTTGAAAATTGTTAAAAAATTTTTGTTCACAGTTATTGTTTTGTTTAGAATAAAGAGTAATAAGACGGGGCTTTATTTAAAACCCTTCGTTCAGAAAATAGTTAACAAGTGACTGAGGACTAGAAGAGAGACACATTCTCCTTATGAGTAATAAGTTGTAGTAAACATGAGTACCAAAAACTTTGGCCTTGTGCTGGTAAAAAGGCTGCTGCGCCAATCAGCGTTAATGTTTTAGGATAGGGAGGTTAATTACATAGTGGCTATGTTACATAGTGCAATGAGGATGATCTGTCGACTAACTAACTGTAGCTATTTTGGTCAATATTTAAAAATTGGGTTTAAAAATTGTGGTGATATTGACAGATGCAAAATCCGTAATAGAGGCGCTTCTGTCTGGGAAATTGCCAGTTCTGAGGACACTACTTTCTGAACTTAGCAGTCATCGTAAGATCACCATACAGTGGATACCATCCCACTGTGGAGTACCCGGGAACGACAGAGCAGATCGATTGGCTAAGGAAGGAGCACAAGAAGAACAACCAGATGTGCCTATTACATACCACCAAAAGAAAAGAATGATCAAATCAGTCAGAAGGCCACCAAACCTTACTCAAGACGACTACCACGTTATGGACAGACCAGAACAGGTCATTCTTCTGCGCCTCAGAACAGGACACAATAGGTTACGCAACCACATGTATGCAAAATTCAAGATTGGTGACTCAGTCATGTGCACATGTGGTTTGGCGTCGCAGACAGCAGAGCACATACTCCAGGATTGCCCAAACTACAACATATCCAGGGCGAACCTTCTGGCCTAGAGAGACAACAGTGGAAGATAAACTCTATGGACCGCTGAATGAACTAAAAAAGACTGTTAGATTCATACAAGAGACAACATTGCAGTTATAAACATAATTTAGGCGAACGAAAGAAGAAGAAGAAGAAGAAGAAGAAGAAGAAGAAGAAGAAGAAGAAGAAGAAGAAGAAGAAGAAGAAGAAGAAGAAGAAGAAAGAGTGTCACAAGTGATGGCCATTCTTTGGTTAATTGCTTTTTATGTTTCACAACTAATTTTTTTAATATATTAAATTATTAGTAAGAGTACTTTCCTGTATTAGCATGCCTGGTTCGTTGGCATGAACGAGACTCATCACTTCTCTCAGGTGTATAACGCAGGTGTATAATATAATTTAGTATTAGGATCCAGAACACCAAAGACTGAGATTTGTGGAAAGCCATGAACGCCTACGCCAGCCGGCACTTGATGATGATTATTATTAGTATTTGCATATACAGAAAATATTTTAAAATGGGGTTTCTACTTATGATTTGGTAACAGGAAAGTAAAGGTAATATTCCTCTTTCGATAGAATGTCGAGAGGAATGAGAGGATCAACTTCATTGCACCAGGTTTGCTCAGTTTCTTTCCACACAGCGGCCTGGCGAAAGCATCGTACAAAGCACAAGAGTCTCAGAGTCTCTGACAAAGATGCACTTGACTTATAAGACTTTTTCTTATGATGTGCTGTGACCTAATTGCTAGTTAAAAATAGCTGCATATTTATTATATTAATTAAATGTCATGTGAAATGTTCGTCATTAGTGAAAGAACAATTCATGAAAATGTATCATATTGTCTTAATGTACTAACTGCATTGCGACAGCTTTCTTTTGTTGATTAAATATTATAAACATTAATGTAAGTAACTAAGTTTGTGACTGTTGCACAAATTAAGCAGCAGTTAATTAATTATTAAGATATTAAATAATAAAAAAATTAAAATATTAAATAATTAACTGTTCACTAAAAATTGATTTCTATTTCTACTTCTGCTCTACAATTACAGCACACTGTTCTGTATCTAATTGTCAGCAACTAATAATTAAATACTAACTTATTTAAAACATATAACTTATTTTACAGTACTGAGTACTGTATTTAAATTTAAATAAGTGCTGCAGCGCAGCTTAGAAAAAAGTACTCCTTACTTAACTGTAACACCTTACAAGTTTACAGACGGGTCTGAAAACTGGCTTTCAAAATTATTTTCAGTCATGTAAAATGCTGAAATATTAATTAGTAATTAAACTGAGGGTTCAAATTATAAAATAATCAAAGGATCACCTATAATACTAATAGCATAATAGTATTACTATACTATAGCGTGGGTGTCGCCGCAGATAGAATTTTGCAAAGTGGATGCGCTATTCAGAGGAGTCTATTCATTCTCAATACAATGTTGTTTGTCCATCAAGAATGATGATAACCATTCATTTCATCCAGTGGGGTTGAAGGTATGGAGTCGTGGGTTCTAAGATGGCTGATCTGGCTATGCTGCTTTGTTGTTTGCTAAAAAAAAACATTTCCTATCGAAGGACGAATAGGGGGATGTTGCAACTCGGCACATTTATGTAAAATTTAACGGGGAACTCAAAAATGCAAAAAAAAATTTAACATTTCTTTATGCTACAAGGAGTTATGTGACAAATTACCTTACTAATCGTGAAGAGAACAAAATAAAAATAAATTAAAATCCTGACAAATCGTTTTCTCGGTGTAATAAATTAGCGCTTAGCTAGCAGACGCAATGCTAAATATATGAGAATAAGTTCCCCTTTCATCGTACACACTGCTTTCGCTTTTTTTGGTCTCATAGCAGCACATGTCCAGCCGCAAGTGATCGTTCGATGACGCAGGAAAAAGTTCGCAAAACTACACAAAAAAAAGTAAAGAGCTAAAAAAAGGGAGATAATTCTGAAATAGCTATTAGGAGGCATGCAAAAGTTCGCATTAGCATATATAGATGACATTTTGATCTACACAGCAGGAGACGTACAGGACCACCTGAAACATGTAAAATTGGTATTTGACAGGTTAAGACTACATGATGTTAAACTGAAACTCAGTAAATGCGAATTTCTAAAAACAGAAACAAAGTATTTGGGGTACATCATTGATAGAGACGGAATTAAACCAGATCAGGACAAAATAAAGGTTATTAGAGAATTACCTGCTCCGACCAACATAAGAGAAGTTCGTGCTTTTATCGGTACGTGTGGGTATTATCGTCGTTTTATTCCAAATTTCTCAAAAATAGCAGAACCCATCACTAACCTGACTGGCAAATACGCTAGATTCAAGTGGAATGATGAGTGTCAAAGAGCGTTTGAGTTTTTAAAAAATAGTCTAACAGTAGTACCATTATTAGTGCATCCAGATTTAAACAAACAGTTGATATTGTATACTGATGCTTCAGATAATGCCATAGGAGCATGCCTCACTCAACCATATGAAGGAGAAAATTCAGGAATTCCAGGAGTTAAGAACGAAAGACCAATTTATTTTCTGTCACATAAACTTAGTAAATCTCAGAAGAAATGGCCGACTATAGAAAAAGAGGCATATGCTATTCATTATGCTCTTCAGAAACTTAATTATTATTTACATAACGCCAATTTCATTATTAGAACTGACCACATGCCCTTAAAATCTTTACTAGAAGCTCCAGTGCAGAACAGAAAAATACAGACATGGGCGTTGAATTTGCAGGGGTACAACGCGAAGATAGAGTATATATCCGGAAAGGACAACACCTGTGCAGATTTATTATCCAGAATCCCGTATCCAGAGACATCAGGAAATACCGAGGATGAGGGTGAACCCGAAATAGATGACCGAAACTGGCAAGTAAATATATTAGATTCTGCCATATTAAGTAGAGAAAATTTTAGGAGTTCACCGTCGGATCAAGAATCTGAACCTATAGCGGAAGACCCACATTTAATGCAATTTAATATGAAGGAAGAACAAGAATTAGATCCGAAAGTTATAGAAATAAAACATAAATTGAACGAAACGGGTGAAAACAGTGCTAAGAAGACTTTTTTAGTCTTGCAGGATGACGACCAGTTACTATTACGTGAATGAAAGAAGCGAACAGTTGAGAAAATACATTCCAAAACATTTGGAAATTGAGATTCTAACGGCATATCATGATGAGAATGGTCATCTTGGTCGAGATAAGTTAGTTAAAGCCCTCACGAATAAATATTATTGGCCGAATTTATTTAAAAGCGCTTGTAAATATGTCGATGCGTGTGAGAAGTGTAGGTTAAGAAATATGAAAACGATCAAATGTCCCTTACAAGATACTGACACTCCTCAGATTCCAATGCAGAAAGTGAGATTAGATATTTCAGGTCCTCACCCTAGAACGTTGTCGGGGAATGTATATCTACTTCATATCGTAGATTGCTATAGTCTTTGGCCGGAGGTCTATGCGATTCCGGATAAGAGCGCAGATACCATCATTAATATTTTTCTACAGGAGTACATACCAAGATTTAGTTGCCCACAGATCGTACTCACAGATAATGGTAAGGAGTTTGTGAACAAGAAGTACGAGAAGTTATTACAGTATTTGAATATAGGCCACATAAAACTTCCTATTATAGACCTTCTTCAAATGCGAAAAATGAGAGACAACATCGGACATTGTATAACAGAATAGCAAAAATTGTAGAGGAACATGAAAAAGATTGGGACCTCTATCTGGGATCTGCATTAAGCGCGATACGCACAAATCAAAATGAGGGGACAGGTTTTTCACCATTTTACTTATTACACGGAAGAGAACCAATTCTTCCAATTGACAATCTGTTAAAACCTAGACGTAAATATATGGGGGAGGATTTTCAGGAAGTGATTTTACAAGAAATGCACAAGGCACATGTAAGGTTAAGAAGTAATATAATTAAAGCTAGGGAAAGACAGAAAAAGTACACAAATAAAAATACCCAACTACAAGAATTTAAGGTAGGCGATAGAGTTTATTATAAGAAGCATAGAAGAAATTCTAAATTTGATTCTCATTGGCTTCCAGGATATTACATTTTAGAAAAATTAGGTCCAGTAACATATACTATCAAGAACCAAATAACAGGACATATAGCGCGTTCACATGTAGAGCATTTAAGACGAGATGAAGATAAGAGAAACGATAATAATAATAATTAATATTATTCAGACGGCTTATACTCAGATGGACAATTCGGCAGACGAGTTAAATATACAATACCCTTAGATTTTGGTAAAGATCCGGTAAAAGATCAAGTATTAACAACACCAGTTTACGAAGATACTCACGATCAAGAGGAAACAATACCTAAAACTTTTATGCAGGAAGAAAAGAATACGTACAATGATTATAATAGCGTTGATTCTATGGAGGAGGAGATAACTGCCCCATTTAAAAATACTAGACAAGCGGTAAAGAGGAGGATAGAGAGACAGAGAGATAGAGAAGTTAAAAGACAAAAGCGAATTAGGGAAAATTCATCAAGTGATGAAGAGATGCCACTGTTGGAAAGATCATTAAGAAACCAAGATAGACAAATTAGGTTAGATATAGAAAGGAAAAAATTAGAAGCTGCCGAGAAGGAAAGCACAGAAGAACATTATATGGATGAAAAATCAGAAACTGATGAAAACGAAAATATGTTAAGTTCTCCTCAGGTTAGAGAAGACATTGATGTGGAAATGGCACTTATAGAAACAAATCTAAAATTACTGAAGAAGTTGAGATATGGTGAATAGATTAATAGAATATTCTGCAGATAGCAAATTTTATGATTGATGATGGAAATTGTGGCTGTGAATTGCAGTTGTCACTATAGAGTAGCCTGGTTATGAGATGTTATGAGTTGTCTTGACGGGTAGACATGATATTGTATATTTTTGTAATATGGGTGTCAATTCTCGTTTAGTTTTGGAGATGTATGCTTTATTAATATATGATTTTGAGATTTGACTTCTTGAGTTTCCTTAGTAGATAGATAATTTATTATTAGTCCAAAAATGCGACTAATAATGGATAGGTTGTATTTAAATATGATTTTATTTTGTTTTATCATGTATGTCATAGTATTTGGAATAATGTCCCTTTGAATTGGTTGATTGCCCTTTATTTAAAATGCGGGGGATAAAACTTATCGTCAAAATGTTGGGAGGGGAATGATATCCTGTTTTGACTTCGTTTTGATTTGCTCATGAATTGTGATTTTAGTTGAATTGCCTTGTGTATTGAATGGTATTTAACCTTGTTCAAAAAATAAGTTGATAATTGTTAAAATTTTGTTTACAAGCAGTTATTGTTTTGTTGAGAGTAAAAAGTTGACTTAAATCAATAAGACTAATTAGGATCATTCGTTCAGAAAATGATACGCAAACGACTGAGGACTAGAAGAGAGACATTCTACTTATGAATAATAAGTTTTAGTAAATATGAGTAACTTTGGCCTTGTGCTAGTAAGAAGGCTGCTGCGCCAGTCAGCGTTAATGTTTGGAATAGGGAAGGTTAATTACATGTAGTTTAGAAACACATGAATTAAATGCCATGGGGGTATAAAGCCGGTAGAAATATATGGTTCTGGGAGGTTAAAATAGAAGCTGCATCAAGTCAGCATTAATTGAAAATACATGGACTGGATGCCATGTTATAGAAGAAGTTAACGTAGGTAACGTCTATGGGTGGTATAAAAAGGAGTTGCGTTAGTCAGCATCAATGGGAATACAATGCCAAAATAGGAATATAAGTAAATGGGGGTGACAGTAAGGGGGCTGTAGATAGCAGCACATATAGTTTAGTACGAAGTTGGATACGCCCATGAACAAGGATGGTTATAATGGAATGTGAGGGGGTAAATATAGGAGCTGTGATAAGCAGCTTTAATTGGTTTAAAGTATGTTCATAAGAAATGAACATTGTCAATATTATTTTTATGGTTGAACATGAGCCATGGGAAATATAGTAGTTGTGGGTGGCAACACAAATGTTAATATTGAGTATATAAGGAAGAAATTTTCGATCGACTTAATTTAGAACAAACAGAAGTATATATTCATGGATTATAAGATGCGTTTTTAAAACTTTATTTATAAAGTTTTTGTGATTGCAAGGGAGGTAAATGTGATTGCTTTCTGACTACTTCTTTATATCTTTATATTTGGGTGCGCACCCCATCTTTTCTGTCTATCCTGTGTTGTTTTGTTGATGTTGAGAGAAAATGAGAAGTTGCATAACGCATGATAAGTTTCAATTTTGTGTTTATATACCAACGATTTTGATGAACATATGTATATATGAAATGAAATATCTAGGTGATTCCTTATGAACTGTTTTTTTTTAATGAAACCTTGTAGGCTCATATACAGAAACGAAGAAGAAGTATGAATTCTCGAAGATCTGTAACAGAACATAGCGGTTAGCTATAAGATAAGCGGAGAGATGTAAGAAACAAAGCTTACTGGTTAAGGGGAGACTGGTTTAAGATGGATTGGAAAAATAACATTGGGGCTAAGGTTTTAGTGAAGGAAAGAATAATTAGAACGAATAGATTAGGAATTAAGACTTTTCAGGAAAAGTCTTGTTAAAGATAGGGAGGAATGTAACAGAGCACCATCTCTGTTAGTGGGTAAATAGGAGGTGTGCAAAAGACTAGGCACGACTGAGCATCATTCCGTAGGAAGGTAACTAGGGACGCTCAAGCCCATGACGCGGGGTTAGAGATAAACAGTTACCATCAGGAGTTTGAAGTCAACAAGACCTATTTTGTATGACCAATGGTCGCTTGATGTTCTACGATGTATTTGACTAAATAAACTATTGGAAACTCCAGCCAAAGTATTGCCTCTGCTATATTATGTCGCTGTACTGTTACAGCCGAAGACATAACGGTCAGCCCTCGAGGGAAGGCAGGGGCAGACCATGGACATTCCCCGCCATCCAAGGAAGCTTCCATAATTGCAGAGCCGACACATAGCGCTCTGGTACTGGGCTCACCCAAGGAATCGCCATGCCCTGCACATGGCTGCTTAGCCTCACTTCCGTATATTGGGCCCTCCGTTCACCACAGGCTGTTCCTCCGGAAACCAGAAGAATGCAGTCTGCAGATAACATCCACACAATGAGCTTTCGGCTCGGACTTTCCACGTAATGGATTTGCTATCCAAGTAATATTCCATTTCGTGCCACTAGGACACTTTTTCCACCTTTGATGACGCCCACATAGTGAGCTTTCGATTCGGACTTTCCACGTAATGGATTTGCTATCCAAGCAATATTCCAGTTCGTGCCATTGGGACGCTTTTTCCATCTCTGAGGACGCCCACACAATGAGCTTGTGATTTGGACTTTCCACGTAATGGATTTGCTAACCAAACAATATTCAATTTCATGCCTCTGGGACGCTTTTGTTACCGACATACCTGTGGTATGAAGTGTGGCAGTCTAAGTACTTCTTCATGCACCTTTAGATGTCAACCTGAATGTAGTTAAAGTAAGCTGCGGTCAACTTGAGCTTGTTGATATCTCCATAGAGCTTGTCCTCAAATGAAGCAGGCTGTGGGCCAAAATATCTTTCTCTGTTCTGCATATATTGGGCACTCCTGCAGCAAATGTTTAGCTGTCATTTTACCAGTTCCACAATTACATTCATCCGGATCTCCTATCTTTTGTTTATTGAACAAGTGATATTTAGCCTGTTAGGGCCTATGTCATGTGCGGAGTCTGAAGATTGCCACTACTTGTTCTTTTCGGTTGAGTTTGTAATAATGTAATATGCATCATCTTTCTGGTGGCCTGGATGCTCTGATTCCCATTTGGTTCTATAAGTGCTTTTTATAAACCTTTTTGCTTCATTATACGTAATGTCTATGTCAGGCTGGGGTAGTTGTCCGCCCTCTTTTGCCAGTCTGTCAGCCTCTTTATTTCCAGGTATACTGCAATGTGATGGGATCCACTGTATTACAACTGTTTTTGATTTCTGACATAGTCCATAGAGTGCTGCTCTTAGGACTGCTAGTTATGTGCTGTTTTTGCTCTTCAGCATTGAGACAGCTGAATTTTCATCTGTGAAGATAGCTATTTGCTTCTCTTTATTTTCCCCCATCAAGAGCGTTTCTGCTGCAATTTTCAAAGCTTCTACCTCTGCTTTGAAGTTACTTGAAAATTTTCCAGTCGCAACGGAGTGTTTTTTTTCACTCCATTTTTTAAATTTAGGAGAATTCTTCCTTCTGTTGTGATGTTATTTGAATCAATGGTCTTGCCAGTTTTCATATGGTTAAGAACTTTCGGCACTCTTCCGAATTCCGGTCCCAAATGAAACGTTAATTCTGCAGTGAATAAGTATTCTAAACCTCCGTCTCAAAATTGGTGGTCCTTCATTATAAATTCGGATATCATACTGTTCATCTCTGTTATTATCATGAATGTTCTTCACATAATCTGACCACACATGTAAAATCTGATCTTTTTTCTATTATGATTTTGCCCTCTTTTGTTTTTAGACAGCCTGCTGATGTTCTTTTATGAGTAAGTTCATGAATTCTTTTATGCATTGATTTGGTGTTTTTATTGTTGTGTTCAAGGGGAACAGACCAAGGGGAAGAGCTAGAAGCAAGTACCTGGATGGCTTGGCCTTGTGACATGTTCGAGACAGAAACACGGAGCTGATCCACGACTCTGGTGATCGAGTGAGATGGCAGAACATGACCGCCCACGCTTACCGGCATGGCACATGATGGATGGATTGTTGTGTTGTTTTTCAATTTCTATGCAATTTTTATCAAGCCATGCTTCCTTTGCCTCTTTACATAATGTTCTTATTTGCCTGTGAATTTCTTCATATTTGGCAGGATTATTTTTGTTGAGTCTTCTTGTTTCCATTAGTCGTAAAATTTCTTGAGTCAGCCATTTTCATACGATCCACCTTCTTTCATTTTGGAATAGTTGTTTCTGCAGCTAAACTGATTGAATTGAATTGAAAATTTCCCATTGATCATCCACATCTTGAAACAGGATCTCTAGATCAGACAATGTATCAAATCTGTTCTTTACTTCTATCTTTAATTTGTTTTGTATTTCCGTGTCATTTTTCAATGTACACAGATCATATTTAGTGTTTCCTGTTATATACTTGACTTTCTTTAACTTTACCCTCAATGTACCTGTAATTAATCTGTGATCACTATAACACTCAGCACTGGGAACTGTTTTTGCAATTGTTAACGCATTTCTAAACCTTCTGCTAATCAGAATGTAATCAATCTGGTTTCTAATCCTGCTGTCAGGACTCCTCCATGTCTTCTAGGATGTTCTTTAAACCAGGTGTTTCCTACAATAATTTCCTGCTCTTTTGCCCATTCTACAAGTCTGTATCCTCTTTCATTTTGCTCTCCCAAACCATGGTTTCCTACTGTGCATCCATCATCTTGATTTCCTACTGTAGCATTTAAGTCACCCATTATGATATTTATTTCTGAATTTTTACATTTCGTCAAAGCAGACTATGTCATTATAAAATTCCTCTATACTATCTTCACTGGATTCTCCTGTTGGAGCATACATTTGAATGAGATTTATGTTAAAAGTTCTGCCTATTAATTTAACTGTCTGACATAGTCCAATATCCTTGAAATGATTTCAATGTTTGCCGATCCAAGATAACTGCTACACCTCTTTGTTGTTCTTCTCCCCCAGAATAAACAATCTTAAAATCTGGATGGAGAATACGTAACACACACACATCGTGATTGTAACTGACTCAGAAAGCATGTTGAGTAGGGTGAAGACAGGCAAGCTTCATGCAGAATGGCTTGCTTCGCTTTGGAAGTCACGGGTGGCAAGCATCGTCTGGATCTTTTCTCCGGGACATGCTGGTGTGCTGGGGAATGAACAGGCAGACAGATTGGCTGGCTCTGCAAAACTTGGTGGAGTATTGATGCATGATAAAGCAGACGTGGTTGCGGCCTTGTGGGAGCACATGTTACACCTTGGAGGAGCAAATGGATTACCATGGTCTGGCAAGAATGCGACAGCGAGGAGTGACGAGGGGATCTGGCCGATGCTCGACGCTTAAAGGTAAGGCGAGACGCACATATAATCAGATTGCTACTGGTACTGTTGGGGTTGGAACTCTCTATCTTACCATGACAGAGTAGTTTAGTGTCCAAATGTCTTAATTTCATTCCCATGTCTTCACCTTACTATGATAGAGATGGGGTTAGTGTTCCCATGTCTTCACCTTACTATGATAGAGATGGGGTTAGTGTTCCCATGTCTTCACCTTACTATGATAGAGATGGGGTTAGTGTTCCCATGTCTTCACCTTACTATGATAGAGGCGTTAGTGTTCCCATGTCTTCACCTTACTATGATAGAGGGGTTAGTGTTCCCATGTCTCCACCTTACTATGATAGAGGGGTTAGTGTTCCCATGTCTTCACCTTAGTATGATAGAGGGGTTAGTGTTCCCATGTCTTCACCTTACTATGATAGAGGGGTTAATGTTCCCATGTCTCCACCTTAGTATGATAGAGGGGTTAGTGTTCCCATGTCTTCACCGTACCATGATAGAGGTGGGGCTAGTGTTCCCATGTCTTCACCTTACTATGATAGAGGAGGGGTTAGTGTTCCCATGTCTTCACCTTACTATGATAGATGGGGTTAGTGTTCCCATGTCTCCACCTTACTATGATAGAGGCGTTAGTGTTCCCATGTCTTCACCTTACTATGATAGAGGGGTTAGTGTTCCCATGTCTCCACCTTACTATGATAGATTGGTTAGTGTTCCCATGTCTCCACCTTACTATGATAGAGGGCTTAGTGTTCCCATGTCTTCACCTGACTATGATAGAGGGGTTAGTGTTCCCATGTCTTCACCATACCATGATAGAGGTGGAGTTAGTGTTCCCATGTATTCACCTTACCATGATAGAGGTGGGGTTAGTGTTCCCATGTCTCCACCTTACTATGATAGAGGGGTTAGTGTTCCCATGTCTTCACCTTACTATGATAGAGGGGTTAGTGTTCCCATGTCTTCACCTTACCATGATAGAGGTGGGACTAGTGTTCCCATGTATTCACCTTACTATGATAGAGGGGTTAGTGTTCCCATGTCTCCACCTTACTATGATAGAGGGGTTAGTGTTCCCATGTCTTCACCTTACCATGATAGAGGTGGGACTAGTGTTCCCATGTCTTCACCTTACTATGATAGAGGGGTTAGTGTTCCCATGTCTTCACCGTACCATGATAGAGGTGGGGTTAGTGTTCCCATGTCTCCACCTTACTATGATAGAGGGGTTAGTGTTCCCATGTCTCCACCTTACTATGATAGAGGGGTTAGTGTTCCCATGTCTTCACCTTACCATGATAGAGGTGGGACTAGTGTTCCCATGTCTTCACCTTACTATGATAGAGGGGTTAGTGTTCCCATGTCTCCACCTTACTATGATAGAGGGGTTAGTGTTCCCATGTCTTCACCTTACCATGATAGACGTGGGACTAGTGTTCCCATGTCGTCACCTTACTATGATAGAGGGGTTAGTGTTCCCATGTCTTCACCGTACCATGATAGAGGTGGGGCTAGTGTTCCCATGTCTCCACCTTACTATGATAGAGGGGTTAATGTTCTCATGTCTCCACCTTACTATGATAGAGGGGTTAATGTTCCCATGTCTCCACCTTAGTATGATAGAGGGGTTAGTGTTCCCATGTCTTCACCGTACCATGATAGAGGTGGGGCTAGTTTTCCCATGTCTTCACCTTACTATGATAGAGGGGTTAATGTTCCCATGTCTCCACCTTACTATGATAGAGGGGTTAGTGTTCCCATGTCTCCACCTTACTATGATAGAGGGGTTAGTGTTCCCATGTCTTCACCGTACCATGATAGAGGTGGGACTAGTGTTCCCATGTCTTCACCTTACTATGATAGAGGGGTTAGTGTTCCCATGTCTCCACCTTACTATGATAGAGGGGTTAATGTTACCATGTCTCCACCTTACCATGATAGAGGTGGGGCTAGTGTTCCCATGTCTTCACCTGACTATGATAGAGGGGTTAGTGTTCCCATGTCTTCACCTTACTATGATAGTGGAGGGGTTAGTGTTCCCATGTCTTCACCTTACTATGATAGAGGGGTTAGTGTTCCCATGTCTTCACCTTACTATGATAGAGGAGGGGTTAGTGTTCCCATGTCTCCTCCTTACTATGATAGAGGGCTTAGTGTTCCCATGTCTTCACCTGACTATGATAGAGGGGTTAGTGTTCCCATGTCTTCACCATACCATGATAGAGGTGGAGTTAGTGTTCCCATGTCTTCACCATACCATGATAGAGGTGGGGCTAGTGTTCCCATGTCTTCACCATACCATGATAGAGGTGGGGCTAGTGTTCCCATGTCTTCACCTTACCATGATAGAGGGCTTAGTGTTCCCATGTCTTCACCTGACTATGATAGAGGGGTTAGTGTTCCCATGTCTTCACCATACCATGATAGAGGTGGAGTTAGTGTTCCCATGTATTCACCTTACCATGATAGAGGTGGGGTTAGTGTTCCCATGTCTCCACCTTACTATGATAGAGGGGTTAGTGTTCCCATGTCTTCACCTTACTATGATAGAGGGGTTAGTGTTTCCATGTCTCCACCTTACTATGATAGAGGGGTTAGTGTTCCCATGTCTTCACCTTACCATGATAGAGGTGGGACTAGTGTTCCCATGTCTTCACCTTACTATGATAGAGGGGTTAGTGTTCCCATGTCTCCACCTTACTATGATAGAGGGGTTAGTGTTCCCATGTCTTCACCTTACCATGATAGAGGTGGGACTAGTGTTCCCATGTCTTCACCTTACTATGATAGAGGGGTTAGTGTTCCCATGTCTTCACCGTACCATGATAGAGGTGGGGCTAGTGTTCCCATGTCTCCACCTTACTATGATAGAGGGGTTAGTGTTCCCATGTCTCCACCTTACTATGATAGAGGGGTTAGTGTTCCCATGTCTCCACCGTACCATGATAGAGGGGTTAGTGTTCCCATGTCTCCACCGTACCATGATAGAGGTGGGGCTAGTGTTCCCATGTCTTCACCTATGATAGAGGGGTTAGTGTTCCCATGTCTTCACCTTACTATGATAGAGGAGGGGTTAATGTTCCCATGTCTTCACCTTACTATGATAGAGGGGTTAGTGTTCCCATGTCTTCACCTTACTATGATAGAGGAGGGGTTAGTGTTCCCATGTCTCCTCCTTACTATGATAGAGGGCTTAGTGTTCCCATGTCTTCACCTGACTATGATAGAGGGGTTAGTGTTCCCATGTCTTCACCATACCATGATAGAGGTGGAGTTAGTGTTCCCATGTATTCACCATACCATGATAGAGGTGGGGCTAGTGTTCCCATGTCTTCACCGTACCATGATAGAGGGTGGGGCTAGTGTTCCCATGTCTTCACCTTACCATGATAGAGGGCTTAGTGTTCCCATGTCTTCACCTGACTATGATAGAGGAGGGGTTAGTGTTCCCATGTCTTCACCGTACCATGATAGAGGTGGAGTTAGTGTTCCCATGTCTTCACCGTACCATGATAGAGGAGGGGTTAGTGTTCCCATGTCTTCACCGTACCATGATAGAGGTGGAGTTAGTGTTCCCATGTCTTCACCTTACCATGATAGAGGTGGAGTTAGTGTTCCCATGTCTTCACCGTACCATGATAGAGGTGGAGTTAGTGTTCCCATGTCTTCACCGTACCATGATAGAGGAGGGGTTAGTGTTCCCATGTCTTCACCATAACCATGATAGAGGTGGGGCTAGTGTTCCCATGTCTTCACCGTACCATGATAGAGGAGGGGCTAGTGTTCCCATGTCTTCACCTTACTATGATAGAGGGGTTAGTGATTCCATGTCTTCACCGTACCATGATAGAGGAGGGGTTAGTGTTCCCATGTCTTCACCTTACTATGATAGAGGAGTTAGTGTTCCCATGTCTTCACCTTACTATGATAGAGGAGTTAGTGTTCCCATGTCTTCACCTTACTATGATAGAGGAGTTAGTGTTCCCATGTCTTCACCTTACTATGATAGAGGAGTTAGTGTTCCCATGTCTTCACCTTACTATGATAGAGGAGTTAGTGTTCCCATGTCTTCACCTTACTATGATAGAGGAGTTAGTGTTCCCATGTCTTCACCTTACTATGATAGAGGAGTTAGTGTTCCCATGTCTTCACCTTACTATGATAGAGGAGTTAGTGTTCCCATGTCTTCACCTTACTATGATAGAGGAGTTAGTGTTCCCATGTCTCCACCTTAGTATGATAGAGGGGTTAGTGTTCTCATGTCTTCACCGTACCATGATAGAGGTGGGGCTAGTGTTCCCATGTCTTCACCTTACTATGATAGAGGGGTTAGTGTTCCCATGTCTTCACCTTACTATGATAGAGGGGTTAGTGTTCCCATGTCTTCACCTTACTATGATAGAGGGGTTAGTGTTCCCATGTCTTCACCGTACCATGATAGAGGGGCTAGTGTTCCCATGTCTTCACCTTACTATGATAGAGGGGTTAATGTTCCCATGTCTCCACCTTACTATGATAGAGGGGTTAATGTTCCCATGTCTCCACCTTACTATGATAGAGGGGTTAGTGTTCCCATGTCTCCACCTTAGTATGATAGAGGGGTTAGTGTTCCCATGTCTCCACCTTACTATGATAGAGGAGTTAGTGTTCCCATGTCTCCACCTTACTATGATAGAGGGGTTAGTGTTCCCATGTCTTCACCTTACTATGATAGAGGAGTTAGTGTTCCCATGTCTCCAACTTAGTATGATAGAGGGGTTAGTGTTCCCATGTCTTCACCGTACCATGATAGAGGTGGGGCTAGTTTTCCCATGTCTTCACCTTACTATGATTGAGGGGTTAATGTTCCCATGTCTCCACCTTACTATGATAGAGGGGTTAGTGTTCCCATGTCTCCACCTTACTATGATAGAGGGGTTAGTGTTCCCATGTCTTCACCGTACCATGATAGAGGTGGGACTAGTGTTCCCATGTCTTCACCTTACTATGATAGAGGGGTTAGTGTTCCCATGTCTCCACCTTACTATGATAGAGGGGTTAATGTTACCATGTCTCCACCTTACCATGATAGAGGTGGGGCTAGTGTTCCCATGTCTTCACCTGACTATGATAGAGGGGTTAGTGTTCCCATGTCTTCACCTTACTATGATAGTGGAGGGGTTAGTGTTCCCATGTCTTCACCTTACTATGATAGAGGGGTTAGTGTTCCATGTCTTCACCTTACTATGATAGAGGAGGGGTTAGTGTTCCCATGTCTCCTCCTTACTATGATAGAGGGCTTAGTGTTCCCATGTCTTCACCTGACTATGATAGAGGGGTTAGTGTTCCCATGTCTTCACCATACCATGATAGAGGTGGAGTTAGTGTTCCCATGTCTTCACCATACCATGATAGAGGTGGGGCTAGTGTTCCCATGTCTTCACCATACCATGATAGAGGTGGGGCTAGTGTTCCCATGTCTTCACCTTACCATGATAGAGGGCTTAGTGTTCCCATGTCTTCACCTGACTATGATAGAGGTGGGGTTAGTGTTCCCATGTCTTCACCATACCATGATAGAGGTGGAGTTAGTGTTCCCATGTATTCACCTTACCATGATAGAGGTGGGGTTAGTGTTCCCATGTCTCCACCTTACTATGATAGAGGGGTTAGTGTTCCCATGTCTTCACCTTACTATGATAGAGGGGTTAGTGTTCCCATGTCTCCACCTTACTATGATAGAGGGGTTAGTGTTCCCATGTCTTCACCTTACCATGATAGAGGTGGGACTAGTGTTCCCATGTCTTCACCTTACTATGATAGAGGGGTTAGTGTTCCCATGTCTCCACCTTACTATGATAGAGGGGTTAGTGTTCCCATGTCTTCACCTTACCATGATAGAGGTGGGACTAGTGTTCCCATGTCTTCACCTTACTATGATAGAGGGGTTAGTGTTCCCATGTCTTCACCGTACCATGATAGAGGTGGGGCTAGTGTTCCCATGTCTCCACCTTACTATGATAGAGGGGTTAATGTTCTCATGTCTCCACCTTACTATGATAGAGGGGTTAATGTTCCCATGTCTTCACCTTACCATGATAGAGGTGGGACTAGTGTTCCCATGTATTCACCTTACTATGATAGAGGGGTTAGTGTTCCCATGTCTCCACCTTACTATGATAGAGGGGTTAGTGTTCCCATGTCTTCACCTTACCATGATAGAGGTGGGACTAGTGTTCCCATGTCTTCACCTTACTATGATAGAGGGGTTAGTGTTCCCATGTCTTCACCGTACCATGATAGAGGTGGGGTTAGTGTTCCCATGTCTCCACCTTACTATGATAGAGGGGTTAGTGTTCCCATGTCTCCACCTTACTATGATAGAGGGGTTAGTGTTCCCATGTCTCCACCGTACCATGATAGAGGGGTTAGTGTTCCCATGTCTCCACCGTACCATGATAGAGGTGGGGCTAGTGTTCCCATGTCTTCACCTTACTATGATAGAGGAGGGGTTAATGTTCCCATGTCTTCACCTTACTATGATAGAGGGGTTAGTGTTCCCATGTCTTCACCTTACTATGATAGAGGAGGGGTTAGTGTTCCCATGTCTCCTCCTTACTATGATAGAGGGCTTAGTGTTCCCATGTCTTCACCTGACTATGATAGAGGGGTTAGTGTTCCCATGTCTTCACCATACCATGATAGAGGTGGAGTTAGTGTTCCCATGTATTCACCATACCATGATAGAGGTGGGGCTAGTGTTCCCATGTCTTCACCGTACCATGATAGAGGTGGGGCTAGTGTTCCCATGTCTTCACCTTACCATGATAGAGGGCTTAGTGTTCCCATGTCTTCACCTGACTATGATAGAGGAGGGGTTAGTGTTCCCATGTCTTCACCGTACCATGATAGAGGTGGAGTTAGTGTTCCCATGTCTTCACCGTACCATGATAGAGGAGGGGTTAGTGTTCCCATGTCTTCACCGTACCATGATAGAGGTGGAGTTAGTGTTCCCATGTCTTCACCTTACCATGATAGAGGTGGAGTTAGTGTTCCCATGTCTTCACCGTACCATGATAGAGGTGGAGTTAGTGTTCCCATGTCTTCACCGTACCATGATAGAGGAGGGGTTAGTGTTCCCATGTCTTCACCGTACCATGATAGAGGAGGGGCTAGTGTTCCCATGTCTTCACCTTACTATGATAGAGGGGTTAGTGATTCCATGTCTTCACCGTACCATGATAGAGGAGGGGTTAGTGTTCCCATGTCTTCACCTTACTATGATAGAGGAGTTAGTGTTCCCATGTCTTCACCTTACTATGATAGAGGAGTTAGTGTTCCCATGTCTTCACCTTACTATGATAGAGGAGTTAGTGTTCCCATGTCTTCACCTTACTATGATAGAGGAGTTAGTGTTCCCATGTCTTCACCTTACTATGATAGAGGAGTTAGTGTTCCCATGTCTTCACCTTACTATGATAGAGGAGTTAGTGTTCCCATGTCTTCACCTTACTATGATAGAGGAGTTAGTGTTCCCATGTCTTCACCTTACTATGATAGAGGAGTTAGTGTTCCCATGTCTTCACTTACTATGATAGAGGAGTTAGTGTTCCCATGTCTTCACCTTACTATGATAGAGGAGTTAGTGTTCCCATGTCTTCACCTTACTATGATAGAGGAGTTAGTGTTCCCATGTCTTCACCTTACTATGATAGAGGAGTTAGTGTTCCCATGTCTCCACCTTAGTATGATAGAGGGGTTAGTGTTCCCATGTCTTCACCTTACTATGATAGAGGGGTTAGTGTTCCCATGTCTTCACCTTACTATGATAGAGGGGTTAGTGTTCCCATGTCTTCACCTTACTATGATAGAGGGGTTAGTGTTCCCATGTCTTCACCGTACCATGATAGAGGGGCTAGTGTTCCCATGTCTTCACCTTACTATGATAGAGGGGTTAATGTTCCCATGTCTCCACCTTACTATGATAGAGGGGTTAATGTTCCCATGTCTCCACCTTACTATGATAGAGGGGTTAGTGTTCCCATGTCTCCACCTTAGTATGATAGAGGGGTTAGTGTTCCCATGTCTCCACCTTACTATGATAGAGGAGTTAGTGTTCCCATGTCTCCACCTTACTATGATAGAGGGGTTAGTGTTCCCATGTCTTCACCTTACTATGATAGAGGAGTTAGTGTTCCCATGTCTCCAACTTAGTATGATAGAGGGGTTAGTGTTCCCATGTCTTCACCGTACCATGATAGAGGTGGGGCTAGTGTTCCCATGTCTCCACCTTACTATGATAGAGGAGGGGTTAGTGTTCCCATGTCTCCACCTTACTATGATAGAGGTGGGGTTAGTGTTCCCATGTTTCCACCTTACTATGATAGAGGGCTTAGTGTTCCCATGTCTTCACCTTACTATGATAGAGGTGGGGTTAGTGTTCCCATGTTTCCACCTTACCATGATAGAGGTGGGGTTAGTGTTCCCATGTCTTCACCTTACTATGATAGAGGGGTTAGTGTTCCCATGTCTCCACCTTACTATGATAGAGGGGTTAGTGTTCCCATGTCTTCACCTTACCATGATAGAGGTGGGACTAGTGTTCCCATGTCTTCACCTTACTATGATAGAGGGGTTAGTGTTCCCATGTCTTCACCTTACCATGATAGAGGTGGGGTTAGTGTTCCCATGTCTTCACCCTACTATGACAAAGGTGGTTAGTGTCACTTAATATGTCATACTCAGTAAATACCTTGCCATGTCGGTATGCTGTCTTGTTGACTGGCCACTACGGTTTCTGAATGCTGGCCACCTTTCTGGTCAATGACACTCAACAAAAGGACTATGATTTTGTTCATTGTTACGGCTGGGATGTTAGCTTCTCACTTGCTCATCTGATGTATGGTGATTCTCATGGTTTCTATAGCTCCCTTTCTTTTCAGCTGCATTCTTAAAAGGGTTTTCTGCTCTAGTCCTTGGAAACAATGTCGTCTCATCATTGTTTGCAACCACGTTTATCGTTCTTGTATCCGTTGCTTTTGAGGTTATTTCAGTTAGCTGTGGTTGTGCGACACCAGATTGTGGTAGTGACATGTCTAGGCAAATATATGAATTTACCTACACCACTGTTATCATGGTGCATGTGGTTTTGATGGTGGCATTATCACTATTCTTTTCAGGCTTGAAACTCTGGGTTGTTTTTTTTATCTGTCTCAGGTGTTTTTTCAAACCATTTCCTCCTAGCTGTAGATATGGTAACTTGTCAATAACAAACTCACAATGATCTGTCAAACAAGATCAGAATGATGAATTGTCTGATTAGAATTGAGTGATAATAGTCTGGATGAATCAGTGTCCATTAGTTCTTACTACACTTTGGCATGTTCTGCATGGAGCTCTGATGTTGTCAAGTGGTTGTCCTTTTCTCTTATTTTCATCTAAAATAGACCACAGCTTATGTTAATGAGAACACGGTATCTGTGCAATCCATGTTTTTCCTAAACCTAAACTGGGCCTTGAATGTCTGTGGTTCAAAAATGGGTCTTGGTTTTGGTTTTAATATTTCTGAATATTTTCCCAATATGATATTGCAAAATTATTCCTCTGTATGTGTCACCATCACTTTTATTGCCTGTTTTATTCCATATTGGAACCATTATACCTTTTTGTCAGTCTTCTGGTGTTTTCCTTCATTACTAGGCTGCTGTAAATAATCACGTTAGCCACTTAACATCTCACCACATACTCTGAATGTGTAATCTGTTGTCCATTGTTTGCATAGTGATTTGTTGTTTCTCGCTTTATATTGGTCTTCCTTTCTCTCCCCGCTGGCTGTTATCAAAGGTATCGAGCACAAAGCATGTACTCTGTTGCTTCGGCGATAATTCTTTGTATTCTCCGCTTCATTCTCTATTTATTATTATTCAGGTATTAATTCTCTTCCATTTGTATCATTTATTATTGATGTGAGGTTGTAGAGTTCATTTCTCATTGCTTGGATATTTTTATAGAAATCTGTGTTCATTACAGATTCAAAGAGTATGCTTAGCAAGGTGGAGAAAGGAATGTTTCGTGTGGAATGGCTCTCGTCGCTTCAGAGGCCACAGATTGTGAGAATTGTATGGATATTTTGCCCTGGCCATGCGGGTGTACAGGGGAATGAACAGGCTGATAGGCAAGCAGGTAATGCACCTCTTGGTGGTGCGCTTGTGGGACCAGGTGGAGAAGGCAGAGGAACAGATTGAGAATCCATATGTGGAAAGAATGAGATTGCGGGGGGTCGGCAGGGGTTCTAGAAGAATCTCAAAACTGAGAGGAAAGACCAGGAGAACATTTAATCAGATAGCGGTGGGAACGATTAGTAATATGACTCTTCACTGGCTGTTGAACGAGGGGACTGAGCACGTATGGGAATGTCCTGAGTGCAGTGATGTCAGTTCTTAACTCAACTATAGAAATCTTTTGATGTTCTTTACATATCAATGTCAACTGCTCTCTATTATTTCATCTGCAACTATTCTTTTGCCTTCTTAATGGCTCACTTGCTGTATCTTCTGTATTTAATACAATCATCTTGTAACTTGGTTTGTAACCAGATATCATGTAACTTCTTTTTGACCTGCACAGACTATGAGTTAATGTTTCAATCTGTTTTGTTTGATATTTTTTATTCCACACAATACTTTCTTTAACATATAACTAGTTAGCTAAGTATCTATATCCGACTTCTTGGGATACTAAGTTCAGCCAATCCCAAAATGAGCTATTAATAAGCCAAAATGAAGCTTATTGAGTATTTGGGTATTAATTCTCACTGGAAGAGGCATTAGTTTACTTACATTTGGTTGCTACACAGAGGAATTGAACTAGCACTTACAAATGAAGACCACATCGAGCAAACGATAACTGACTGCCACACTTAAGCCACCAAATACATCAAGAGAAATAAACTTGACAAAACAAATGTGCACTCAAATTCCCATTTCTGTTCCTATGTGTATACTGTTTCTGCATCAAAGAAAATAAAGAACACAATAAATAGTACTTTGGTTATTTGTAGTTCTGCCTTGTCTGATAAATGATGTGAACATTTTTCAAAATATTTAATCCTGATCAAAACTTATGGCGGACAAATTTTAGAACTGACAAGCACTCTCTGCCAGCTCGTCGAGATGCCACACAAGTCATTCTGAAGCCATGCTTGACCATGAGCTCTCTGATATCATCTGTAAAATATAAATGTGATGTACAAACAAATGAAAGTAGCTAACAAAACTATTCACATAATAGCAACAGAAAAATTATAATGAAAATAGCCAGAAAATAATAATCATAAAAAACAAAAGCAAACTGCAAGGGTCATATTACCCTTAAAAAGGTGGTCATTATTCCTATGGCATCTGGATTATATTGTCAAAGAAAGACTGCATCCACCCTAATCTGATTGATGATTCTATCACCAGCAGTGGCAGGACTTTGTCAGATCAGTTTTGGTTTTACCTGGGCCCCCGAATTGTCCCAGTCTCGAATGGGTGCCATGAAATATTCTGGGAAGATAGCCAGCAAGAGAGTGCCAATTGGTCTATTAAAATATAGGGCCAACACCACATATCCAATATGCATAAAGGCATAAATGGTTCCTTTAATTTACCCTTTTGTTACTGTTCACAATGGAGCCTCATAAAATGGGTACTAGAGACTTATTTGTCAAACCTGAATAACTAAGACACAAACAATAGATTGCACAATTTATTGCCTGGCATATTTTGCTGCATCTCGTCAGGTACATACTGCAGAATTCACACAACGTAAAGTAAAATAACTAGATAAATCCTTCAAGCTGAAATATACACATGTTCGCACAGTAATGTCAATTGTCTACCACAGTAATTTTAAACTGACTAACATGTCTTCCTGTTTGCACAATCTGGCTTGTGTAGATTAATCATTATTGCTTCTGCAAACTTTAACAAGCGAGTATTTTGTGTGTTAAACAACACGTGAAAGGTCTTGTCTCTACCAATCACATGGCCGCTTTCCAGCATATGCCTAGCAATTGATGAAGCGGGAAGCTTCCGGTGTGTCGGCCCCACTAGGCTCCCATCGCCTGTGTGTAGTATCTTGTCGATCCATTGAGGTATGTGTTCAGACACTCTTTTGTTCAACTGCCGCTCTGTTCTGCCGATGTAGGTAGACTGGCACCTACATGTGAATTGGTAAATACAATTGTTTTTGGCGTACAGAGGAACAGGCTCTTTTACTGCTGGAATAGGAATCAGAGTGGTTCTGTATCTAATGACTGGAGATGCAGCACAGACTGTTCGATCTACTGCTGTAATGAGCCGGTCTTGTAGACGCTGCATTACGTCATCCTCTCGAAAGGTTAGCTGGATGAATACCTTGAGTTTAGGGACTGTAGTTTCGTCTGGTTTTGGTTTGGGCTGTTGGCAGTGGCGCTTTATAAATCCTGTGGAGTACCCATTCAGAAATAAGACATTCTTCAGAGTTTCAAATTCCTCTGTCAGTGTGTCCTGGGTGCATATCTTCCTAGCACGGTCAAACAGGGTCCGTACTAAGCCCCATTTGTACTGGACAGGTGTGAAGCTCTGAAAATGTAAGTATTGGCCAGTCCATGTTTCTTTGCGATACACCTATCTTTGAATTGTGCCATCTGCTCTACGTCTCATTAGAATATCTAGGAACGGCAACGCTTCGTTGTGTTTGTGTTCCATAGATAGAGAGATGTTTTTTGCATCATGTTCATTATGGCCTGGAACGATGTTGCTTGTAGCTCGTCTGTGGTGATCATTAGAATATCGTCCACGTAACGACGGTATAAGACCATGTTGTTAATGTCTGAGGATCTCTTTTCTTCTAAATGTGCCATGAAGATGTCCGCTAGAATAGGGACAAGAGGACTTCCCATGGCTACTCCATCAATTTGACGGTATGACTTTGTTAGAAACTTGAATTGTATGTTGGTGGTACATAGTAGCAATAGCCTCCAGAATAGATGTAGGTATGCCTAGTTTTAGTTGTTTGTCTTTAATGCTTTCCCTTATATTCACTATCCCATGGATGCCATGTGTTTATTATTTATGTCAATAGTATCCAATAATTCAATCAGTTCTTCTTCTTCTTCTGCGTACATCCGGAGTTTTTTTCGGACGTGACTGTGTTGTGCCTGTTTACAGCAGAGTGCATTCTTGCGCCGTTAGGCCGACACATCTGACTTCTGCGGATTCTATCAGTTGGAATGTATCTCTGAGTATTCTTGGATGAAAGAACTGTCGTACTGGCTTTAAAATTTCAGCTAGCCATCTCGTCATTCGGTGTTGTGCAGAGTTAACCATGGACAGGATCGGTCTTAGCGGGATGCCGGGTTTGTGAAGTTTGGGTAGACCATACATCTGAGGTGTTTTGGAGCCACGTGGTGTGAACGTTTTAGCAGTGGCCTCACTGATGAGTCCCGCATTCACAAGTGACTGGATCTCTTTCCTCATTTTTGCATCCAGGTCCTCCAACTTATTGATGTTTTGATCTACCCTGAATTTATATTAATCTGATAATATCTCTTCCATTAGTCTCTGGTAGTCTGACATGTCCATTAGTACTGCACCACTCCCTTTGTCAGGTTTCAGTATTACGAGGGTTTTGTTAGCCTTTAGCGTTTTTAAAGCAGTAAGGTGTTCGTTGGTCAGCGGACATGTCTGTTTAGAGGATGTTGTGCGGTACTGGTGTTCTAAATCGACCAGTTTGGCCTTCAGCCACCCGACCGACTGAGCAGAAGTAGGTGGTAACTTGGAGACTTGATCAAACAACATTTCAAACTGTGCTTGCGACTCAATACGGTTGATGTGTTTGGGCTTTATGCAGAATTATAATCCATATGCAAGGACCTCAGTTTCAATGTTGTTGAGTACATTCGACGATAAGTTCCTCACATATTCTCTGGGTTGTTATCTTTTCAGTGCTCAGTGATTTTCTGAGGCGAGCATTCTCTGCAATTTTCACCTTGTGCACTGTTTCTGTGCAGAATTTAGTGAACTTCAAGTGGCTGTACAAGCACAATTCTTTGGTGACCTAGTAGGCAGAACTGTGTGTGCGCTTGAGGTTGGCCAGCTTGGACTGGGTTTCTTCTATCTGGTTTTTTTGTCAGTCATCTCAGGTTTTTTCTTGTTGGACATAATCTGTCGGCCTCCTGTTCTTAGGCATTCCTTAAGAAATCTCAATCGATAATCCTGTATCGATTATTTGGCAAAGTAAAATTTGCAGGCGCAAAACTGACCACATTACCAGTCAACTATGGCCTAACACCAGATTCCTAGCATGTTTTAATGGCTACCATTTAATGTACTTCTGATGTAATGTAAAACTGCCAGAATTTTGTACTAGTTTGAATAGCTTGTCGTGAAGTAATTAATACCATTTTATTAATACTCTAAATGAGCCAGTGTACTACAAATAGCTGTTTCCTTTGAACTAAAATACTGTACAAGTTTGACTCTGTCAAAACTGTCATTTACTGCCAATATAGTACCTTTCGGTGTATGGCAGAGGGGTCTTTGAGCCTGAGGAATAAAGGCCGCCTGGCTAGTGCAGTCGCCGAGAACTGTGCAGGTTAGGATTTTCTTTTTGCCCCCGACAGAAAAAAATCCTGCACCTTACCGGGGATCGAACCCAGGTCTCCCGAATGAGAGTCCGGCGTTCTATCCACTCAGCCAGCCGCTCCTCTGTTTGACTCAACTTGCTGAATCAGTTCAATTGAAATCAAATAGCCATGACATGCAAGTTACAGTAAGATAATAAAAAATACTGCATCAGAGACAATCTAATTGCAGTTTTATACAAATAAGATCACAAGTCACAAAGTATTCCTGCTATAAACAGGATAAATGTGAAATTATTGCTAGTTTCTACCAGTTATAACACATGGGAGACAAATGAAACATCAGATTATGAAAGTATAGAGAGAAACAAGGGTAAAACATCCTTGAATCTGAATATAAACACTGACATGTCCTCACCAAGATAAAAGGTTCTACCAGAGCAGAAAATCCTATATACCTAAAAGCAACATTTGACAAGCAGTTTTATCCATAGAAGGCCAGCTGAAGCATAATTCTGGTTAAACACCCAGCGGATACTAACTAGGATGCAGATAAAATATTTCAGACACCCATATCTGAGATACATCCCGGTCAGTGTCAAAGACTGCAATAGAAGGGGCGGAGGTATGCCCCAAGAGAGTACACCAACGGGAAGAGTGGTCAACCTCAAATAGAATAGAGGTGATGTAGGGGTAGGGTAGGTGAGAGAATAGGGGACTATTAACTAGTTCTCTCATGAGACACGGAGACGGTGACCAGATAGTCAGCACTCTGGTCACGACAGAATCACGCCTACATAATAGCCACGATTGCAAATCACCAAGAGACAGCTAATGTAGGCGTGCCAAGCATCACGGCACGCTTACGTCAAGGACGTGTCAAGGTCCCTCCCGCGTGGTGTGTAACCACGGGAAGCCAACTAGTCAGACGGGGACTGACCATTGTAGAGAGCAGATCGTTAGAAATTGATAGGAGTTTTGTGTAACCAAATAGATAGAGATAGCATTAGAGTTTAGGAAACTAGTGATAGGCAATTCTGTGGCTTTGTGTGTGGTTTGATAGCGACTGTTATGTACTTGTAAAGAGCCTACGGCAATAAAATGTACCATGTAATTCCTTTCACACGACTTGCAAGTTTCTTGTGTGGTGTGAAAGAAGTAATCCGATGATGCCTGTCACATGAGTTGTTGACAGGCAAGGATTAATGTGGTGTCAGAAGTGGGATTTGGACGAAAGTTCAAGCTAATACACTCACCCACGGCTCTTGACTAAGGTTACAAATAGTGAAGTAGTGAATTTAATTTGTGTCAGTAACGATGACGTGTGCAGACTAGGACAAGTTGCTAAAGAAACAGTACCTGTCGTGACGAAATAATGCTTATTTGTGTTTATTAATATATTATTTACTTAAATCATGTGTTCCTCAAAGTTGTAAGTATTGATATTATTATTTTCCTTCTTTATTCATGTAATTATTCATGTAATTATGTATTTATTTATGAATAACTATCAACTATGATTCATGGCGGAGCGATACACAGCCAGCAACAGTATCGATTTGTGGAAGCTAAAAATAGCGCTGCGCCTCTGACGTATTCCGACTGACGAACAGTTGGTCTGCGCCATTTGCATTCAGCGTCTCACTGTTTACAGATTTCCAAGCTGCTGCCCGCCTGAATCTTTACTTTATACAACCTATTATTTGTTTATTTCAAGTAGTAATTGAATATATTTATTTATTTAAACAATATTATTATATTTTTATTTATTTCAAAACAGTTATTGAATGTTTTTTTTTTTTCGTACTTTTTCTTGCGTTTACCGTCACGGGGGTACTACTTTCAGGCAGGCGAGTTAGACTTGGTCTGCACAACACTTACATAGATTAAATTAGGTCAGTGACGAAAGGCATAAATAAAAGTTAGAACGAAGACAGGACATTGACAATTTAATATTAATTAAACCAGATTCCCCCGGGAAGGTTAACCCGGTCAACAAATGCCCGCAGAAGTCGGATGTGTCGGCCTAACGGCGCAAGAACGCAGCTCTGCTGTAAACAGGCACAACGCAATCACATCCGGAAAAAAAAACTCCGGATGAACGAAGAAGAAGAAACCAGATTCTGTTTGTTCGTGGGTATGTCATTGTTCTAAGTTATCAAGAATATTACTTATCGTTTACTATGTGTTAATTGTTGCTGCTCTGTAAACCAGGGTGATCAACAGCTGATTACAAAACGCGCGTGTATGTCGAGGTGCCAAACAAGGTGACCTGAATAAATATCTCGTGTCTATGCCAAAGTGCCAAAGAAGGTGACCTGTGTTTCCGGATTGTTGTTCCCTGATTCTCGGGAACATTAAGTTGAGTATACTCAATATTTTTGGCATGCAATGTGATTAATAGTGCATCTCTTTTTCAGCTTGTGATGCATTAGCATACTTTTGTGCTCTGGGTTGTAGTTTTCAGGATTAAATTTTTCAGGTAATATACAAAGAGTACAATTTGCAGTGCTCAGATATTAAGTAACATAACATAGCAAATAAAAATAAGTGATTAGAGAGTTCAGCATAGGTCAACGCTAGCTAATTACCTAACAACATGGCAACATTAGAAGACTTTATAAAAACTGGTAAGCAATTACAATACACAGGTAAAGAGCTGGAACAATACGCTGATCAAAAATTTAAAGAAGCAAAAGAGGAACAAACACGAAAAGAGAATGCAGAAAGAGACGAACGCGCACGAGAAAGACAACATCAGAAAGAACTAGCTGAGATTGCAAAACATAAAGAATTAGAAATTAAACAACAAGAGCTAGAACATGATAAGGAGATTAAGCTAAAGCAATTAGATCAGGATAAGGAAATTAAACAGAAGGAATTAGAGTTAAAGCAAAAGCAATTAGATCAAGAGAGAGAACTAAAGCAAAAAGAGATAGATGTTAAGGAAAAACAAATTCAAGTAGAATCAGAGACACAGTTAAAGATGAAAGAAATGGATGTAGACTCACACGCAGAAATCTCTGCCACTAAACTAAAAAGTCAACAAGAAGAAAATAAGTTCAACAAATACAAAAACATTATCAAACCATATTGTAAAGAGGATTCCATATCAGCCTGGACAGAAAATGTCGAGTATCAGTTTAAATATCATCAAGTTCCAATAGAAATGTGGGCTATGATTTATATGAAGAACCTGAGTGGTGAGCCCCTTAAAGTAATAGAGTCAATACCAACAGACCTTAGATCTAACTATCAGTACATCCATGATAGGATAATGCAACACTTTTTACTTGATGCCCCTGGGTATCAGGTTCAGTTCTCAAATTTAAAACCTAAACCTAGTGAGACTTTCATTGATTACGTCTCAAATGTTCAGAGTGTACTAGATAGATGGCTTAAAGCAGCTAACATAGGAAAAGACTTTGATAGACTGAAAAATTTAATAGCCATGGATAAAGTCATATCCACTATACCATCTCCTTTTGCTAAATTTCTGCAGCAGTCAGACATTGAGAACATACAACAGTTCGAAAAGGCTCTGCATATTTTTCTTCTAACAGAGATATTTTTAAGACCTCAAATGACTCTGAAATAGTTTCTTTTGTGAAAGACCAGCCTAAAAACAACCAGAGTAACAGAAAACCCTTTCAGAAATCTGACAACAAAGATAGAAAAGTGTCAAAGTGTATTTATTGTCAACTTTTGCATGACACTTATTCTATGTGTGACAAATCGCCAAATTATCCGGCGCATCTTGAGGATGTTATCAAGAAGCAACAAAATAAAAGATCTGCATACAGGCGTGCAATCAAATGTTTTTTTTGTTCCAGCTATGGCCATTATTCAAATAAGTGCCTGGGCCGCCAACGTATGAAAGCTAACAATGCTATTTTGATTGATACATCTTCCGATAGTGGTAGTGAGACTGAGTGTGAGATTGAAAATACTTTACCTTTTAAACAATCTGAAGATGTGTGTTGTGTAAACGATATATTAAGTTTTGACAGTTGTGAACGATGTCACCAATTTCATGCAGACGGAAAATTAGAATGTGGACATACAGTACCATGCTCAACTGAGAGTGTAAATGCAGCATTAGCCTCCAGAGGCAAGTTAGTGTTCCACAATGCAATGGTCAACGACAGACCATGCCAATGTTTGCTGGACAGCGGCAGCACCCTTATTGGTCTTAGAAAGGAACTGGTGAGTCCAGATGACTATACAGGCGACTCTGTCAAATGCCGAACCTTTTCGGGTAACATTGAAATTTACCCTTTGGCCAAAGCCCGTATTAACACTCCTTTCCTTTTGGGTACCTTTACTTGTGCAATACTTGACAACCCTTGTACTGATTTGATTTTGGGTTGCTTACCCCAACTGAAACAATGTACTAGTGATGAAATAGCTGCATGGGAAAGATTAAATGCAGCTAATGCAACAACCAGAGCAGACACTGTAAAACATCAAGACACACTACAAGATGAGAGACTACTGTTGCTTTCTCCATCTGGCACAGATGATACCAACAGACAGAAATTCATAGAACAGCAGAAAGATGATCCTAGTGTGTCTCCTTATTTAAAATTAATGAAAGAAAGAGCCAAAGTAACCAAAAATGTCTCATGGTTCTTTAAACCTAATAATGGCTTTCTTACTAGATATTTTACAACTGATAACCATGAGAATCAGCAAACGGTGCAACCTGTACAACACCGCCTAACTGTGCAAAAAAACTGCACATGAGTCACCGCTTGCTGGTCACCTGGCAAAAGACAAAACCAGGCCTAGATTTCAGACTCATTTTCATTGGCCAGGGGTTTGGAATGATATGAAATTATTTTATCGTTTTTGTAATATCGGTCAACAATTATTACATAAGGGTAAACATCTCACAGCTAAAGTACTACCTTCTACTCTGGCTTCTAGACCTTTGAGAGGGAGGGTCAAATTTACCAATACACAAACAAGGGTGCTTGAACAATTGATCGTAAACCAGATCAAAACATACTTCGGTTACTTCCAGACAAACAAAATGGCAAGGACCATTCAAGGTGGTATGTGGAATTTCAAATGTTGACTATGAAATATCGATAAACGGACACTTAAAGATATTCCATGTCAACATGTTGAAACTTTACTTTTCACGACAAGAGACAGGAGTAGAGACAGATGAACACAGTGCACCCACACCTAATGATAAGATGACAGACATACATAGCGCAACTACACTAGTTAGCGAGACTGGCAAATCCGACGAGATGCATACATGTAGTGAGCTTACAGAATACGCATGATATATGGTTCCATACTGATGACTGGACAACACACTTACTGAAACTAAGACATGTCTTTGACAGAGTGCGACTCTTCGGTCTCACTGTCAAACCGAGCAAAGTTGAATTGGGCCTAAAAGAAATTCACTTTTTGGGTCATGTCATTTCACAGGGTCAACTTAAGACCGACAATAGAATTATTACAAAAATTATGAATCTGACCATGCCTACCACAAAGCAGCAGGTCAGAAACCTTTTGGGATTATTATATTACTATAGCAAACTAATACTAAATTTAAGGGAAATTACAAGTGTATTTTCCAATGTTTTAAAAACATCTGTAAAATGAAATGTCAAAGATGCATTATTAATTTCTGCATTGTCAAAATTGAAAATCCTTTTTAGTAATGTTCCAATCCTCCGCTTGCCTAATCCTAGGCTCGTTTATTATTCTAGGACAGATGCCAGCAGTACTAGGCCAATTTTTTGAGGGCATCTTCCACCCGATTTGCTACGTGAACCGTAAGATCACACCTGCTGAGTCCAGATATTCCAGATCAGAGTTGAAAACCCTAGGCGTCATCTATGCGGTGAGAAAGCTCCATCGATTTCTGACGGATGTTCACTGCATTGTCCAGACTGACAACTCCCCAATCACGGTCATACAACGTGGTGTGCATCGGAATGACCGTATATACAGGTGGTCGCTTATACTAGAGATTCCACATGTGTGTAGAGTAATAATTATTAAGTTAGTACAGTATAGTATTCTATGTAAAATAAGGTATGAATACATAGACATTGTGTGCTAAACTATGTACTAAGAACAGTGATCTACCATGTGTCCGTAGACATCAAAAGAAGGACTGTGCTCCGAAAAACAAAGATATCACCGTGTGAACTGGAACAGTGCGTTATTTACTAAGCTCCATATGTGTCCGGTGAATCATTTGTGTTAAGCAAAGAAAAACTGTGTCATAACTGTCCATAAATACAGACACTAAGAATACGGGTCTACGACACAAGCGAACTCTACAGATGCCATACCAATAGGACACAAGTATGACTGTGTATTGTATTTAATATACCCAGGACAAGTGTTATTATATAGTATGCCAATGAAAGCAATTTCTGAACATTGGGGCAACAACCTAACCTGGGGTATTTGAATACTATGTATATAAATACTTAATGTGATATGTATTATAATATTTTAATAGTGTGATAAATTATAGGTAGAATAGGTAACTTTAATTTACACGTAGAGTTAGGAAATAAAATAGTTTTCATTTTTTTTTAGTAGTTTACATAAATCAGTAGTTTACCCACCTACTTACCCTAAAAGTAAATTAGATAGTAGTTTATATACGAATAGTACCATTTAGTTTATTACATTCCACTTTGTTTCATTTCAGGTGATTTCATTCCATCTTAATGAACCATTCCATTTAGCAAAGGTTATCATTTAGTAGTATGATTAATTAACACCATAATAGGATAAAAAGAGTATATAATTTAACATACATTTACACCATTTAGATTAAGAATATCAGTCATATATTTTCTTTTCATTTAAAAACATCATTTATAATTTGGCTATATTTCAAATTAACCATTTTAGAAAGGTACATAAGTCATTACATTTCACATTACCCATTTCAGAAAGGTACATAACTCATCTCACATCAATTTCATTTTAAATAGTTAGATTACATCCCTTAAATTAGATAAATATTAGGATTAATGTAAGCATATCTTAGGATTAATGTGACAAAATAGATTAAAATAGTTAACACATTAAATACACATTTATAGAAGTAGTACGAGTATATCAGTAGTTAGAGAATTATTACAGTAAAATATAGTGGGTCATAAGACCAAGGGTATAAACCATCAACCCTTTGTTCTTACATGTAAATATGTTGTATATACATGACTCGTGCAGCAATTTACGCACAGTCATTCAGCTCAACTTTCTCAAACTGAGCCAAACTTGTACAGTGTCACTCCAAGGTTTTTAAATAATTGGGAGGGTAAAGATGTGTGACAGAAGTGTGAAAGTAATAGATGTGTAACAGAAGTGTGAAAGTGAGAGCGAATGTAAAATATACAAGAGAGAGTGAGATTGGTCAGCGGATTTTTCTGCCGCTCAACGCGACTTTTTATTTATTGTCTGCGTCAAATGTTTGCGTTCAATGTTGAAAATGTGCTGTGATGAATGTGTTGTGTGTAGTTTAGTTTAGATCTTAGATAAAGGATTTTAAGTCTCATAAGACGGAAACGTAGTCACGAATTAGTGTTATACACTTGTTTGTGGCCACATTTAACCGAATTATGGCACTTGAAAAACTAACTTACATACACACGATAGGATAGATATACATGTTAGAAGTTAGACTATATTAGTAATTACATCCAACCACGCAAACAAACAGAAAAACATACATAAATTGCATACATATTTCGCAGATCAAAGGGAGATAACTCCGGGTCAGGGGACATAATAGACAACGAAACACTAACTTAACAGTGAAATATAACTTTACACGCGGAAGCGAAGTAGGTAAAGCCTGTCGCACACAGCTTGGGTAATGGTTGTTTAATATTATATGGGGGACATGAAGCAATTCATGTGTTGACCCTAAGAAAGTCAACTTTGTATGGGTAGTAAGTTAATTTACTATTGGAGGGCAGGTCTTATAAGACAACGGTCCGGTTCAGACATACCTCTAATTAATATAATATTGCAATTGAGAAGAGGGCTCACGCCAACCAGACAAGTCTGTGGCGATTGCCAGTAGCCAAGTAAAGTGATACTACATTGTGACATTAGTCAGTAGAAGTCTATGGAGTTACCCAAAGCCAGGTTATCTACAGTCTTTGACAAAAATTAGAGACACTAATTTTTTAGAAACCTCTTGCGTCACAACCAATGACTCAAAGTTGATGACGCAACACAGGAGGGGAGGGTGTGTGTCAAAGACTGCAATAGAAGGGGCGGAGGTATGCCCCAAGAGAGTACACCAACGGGAAGAGTGGTCAACCTCAAATAGAATAGAGGTGATGTAGGGGCAGGGTAGGTGAGAGAATAGGGGACTATTAACTAGTTCTCTCATGAGACACGGAGACGGTGACCAGATAGTCAGCACTCTGGTCACGACAGAATCACGCCTACATAATAGCCACGATTGCAAATCACCAAGAGACAGCTAATGTAAGCGTGCCAAGCATCACGGCACGCTTACGTCAAGGACGTGTCAAGGTCCCTCCCGCGTGGTGTGTAACCACGGGAAGCCAACTAGTCAGACGGGGACTGACAATTGTAGAGAGCAGATCGTTAGATATTGATGGGAGTTTTTGTGTAACCAAATAGATAGAGATAGCAGTTAGAGTTTAGGAAACTAGTGATAGGCAATTCTGTGGCTTTGTGTGTGGTTTGATAGCGACTGTTATGTACTTGTAAAGAGCCTACGGCAATAAAATGTACCATGTAATTCCTTTCACACGACTTGCAAGTTTCTTGTGTGGTGTGAAAGAAGTAATCCGATGATGCCTGTCACATGAGTTGTTGACAGTCAGTCATGGAAAATAGCCTCCTCCTATGGTATACAATATGCAAAACAATACAGGTGTACACAGACAAAGTTCAGAATCAGATTTTTAAATGTATACAAATGTGGAGGCGTGATGAGCACACCAGTACCTGCACATGGCAGTGATAACAATATAGTAGTCTTAAGTCTATAATTAAAGTTTTGTTCTGACAGCAGTTAAACACTCTTGATGATTGAGAACAGAGTTAAACTTGTCAGGTGGCTGAAAACCAATGATGAGACTATCAATGTTACCTTCCAGAAACACACGTTATATACAAATACACTATCATATACCCTGCAAAGCAACCACAAAACCTATTATAAAAACCAAACTTCCGCTAAGTACACACACAAGAAACACCAACCAAGCAAGTCATGAAAACTATGGCACAGACAAATGCCTCAAGTCTGCAAGGACATCATAGATGCTGAGCTAATATCTAATTGCCAGTCTCCCTGGCCTAGGGGTTAACGTCTTTCTCCATAATCCCGTATATTCTCGTGAGTAATGTAACCTGCACGAGAATCGGTAGCGGTTCTCGCTGCGTTGGTAACTTACGGGGTATGTGAGCCGGTCGCTCAGAAAGCAATGGCAAACTACTGAGCGTAATCTTGCCTAGTACATCAACAGCAGCTGAAAAATGCTGATGTTGACTGCAACGTCCTGTAAGGGATATACCCACAAAAAAAATATCTAATTGCCTTAGGGTTAATGTTGAGCAAGCAAAGATCTTATATTTTGTGGGTCTTTTGTTTACACTTGCTAACATATTTGAATTGACACATATAAATTAAAAGGAGTTAAATGCAATAAATCTGTTGAATAGGAAAAACACAAACTGTAGAAGATCAACTTTTCAAAGGTGACTGGAGTCACTGAGTTAAGGCGATATGTGGCAGAAAAAATAATGAATTTGGATTAGGTCGGCTATTTTTGGAATAGTTCATTTTTACACACCTTAGCATGTCGTTTATCAGATTCGGTATTTGTTTTTGTTTAAAAAATGTTATTTTAATGCAACATTCATATTTTACTTAACCTACCCTAGGTGTCAAATTGTCTACTTATTGAAAATTGTTATGAAATTGACATTTTTCAAACCATAGCTATGGTATTTGCGCAAAGAGGTAACCACATGTATTATATACCATTTTAATCATAATTCTCTCCCCTGAATTATTGAAGATTCGTAATCCTGTAATGGGAACTATCCGATATAAAGCTGGTTCTTTCACCTCAACAATCTTCCAGAAACTTCCATATATGGAACACTGCACATGATCATGAGCAATGTGCGATCCCTGTTTGCTGAAACTGATCACTTGTGTATTTGAGATTTTCCAAGATGGCTGTTTTGTTATGTTTAGGTTTCGTGACCGATTGACATGCCGAATTGAAAAATGTCTTGTTCCAAGAAATTTAACATCCAGTCAGCTGCTCAACTTAAGAAACCATGCAGTCTACAACTGGCAAATGCTCGTAAGCACTGAAAGCCTACCAGAACGTCATAAACATTACAGAAAACAGTGTATGACATTTCCAAGTCTTTTGACGGTGAATCTTAATGATTCAGTACTATTATGTTCTTCTCAAAGTTGTGGAAGTGACTCAATTATTGCAGGAAAAAAAAACCGAAGCCAATTTAAAAGAGATACGTATGAATATTTGACCTCTCTAGCAGCAAGTATGTTTCTGTTGATAACAATGTATACCAAAAATGGAACACAGAGCAGTAGTTGATTGTTCAGAAACTTCATGAAATCATCAAAATGTTATGCTGTCCATATATACTAGTCTTATTTTTAAAACTGACAGAAAGAAAGGAAAAGGATTAGCTGTGCATGCAGAGGATTTACTGCTCTTGTTGTGAAGAGGTAGTTTGTGGAAGATACCTAGCTGCAAGAAGTAATGATGGGGATGGATCTTTTGCCATCAACAGCCAGTCTGTTTATTCAGCATTAGTTTGTGGAATGGGTGCAACAACATTCTAATAATTTTTGTGACAATATGAAGCTGCAAGGTCTTCATCGCAAAACATTTCACAACAGAGTGAATAAACTATATTCAAAGTTAGAAGAACTGGAGAACACTGTTTTCTCTCAAACTGTGAAGTATGTTCAACAGTCAGCTTTGGAGCTGCTGCTGCCCAAGACACTGCCCAATATTTTGGATTTTCTACAGGCCTGCATATGAAGAGTCTGGGAGCATCTAGGATGCAGAAGAGTTAGATATAGCTTGAAGGTCAATCAATCAATCAATCATGTGCCATGCCGGAAAGCATGGGCGGTCATGACTCGCCATTTCACTCGATCACCAGAGTCGTGGATCAGCTCAGTGTGCCTGTCTCGAACATGCCATAGTGGCCAAGCCATCCAGATATTTACTTCTCAGGTCTTCCCCTTGGTCTCTTCCCTTTGATCTTGCCAGTTGTCACTAAGTTTTCCAATCCATTTCTTCTCATAACATGTCCAAAAAATGTTGACTGTCTACGTCTAATTTCTCTAATCAATTTACGATTTTCATTTGTCTCCTGTAGTACTTGGTCATTGGTTTTTCTGTCTGTCCATGATATTCTTTGCATTTTCCTCAGAAACCACATTTCTGCAGCCATCAGATATTTGAAGGTCAAGCAAACTAAGAGACGTGACAGTGTACGAGCTGCCAAACTGAAGAAACAAGGGGAGCTGCAGCCCTGGAGGAAGACCCTGCATATGCAGCAGGATTGTTCTAATTGTTACATACTGATAGAAACTGGTTTTCCTGTGTAAAATAACTTGCTTTAGCATTAAGATAACTTTATTAATATAAAAAACATAAAAATAATTTGATTTTGCCCATTGTCTCATTTTGCCAGTTTTGTTTGTACTTTGGTACATTTTTATCAAAAACTGTTTTTGTCAGATTATAATGAAATTGTGTACACTTATTCTTCACTGTATTACTTACATTATGTACACAGCATTTAAAACAAAAATAATTAAGATTTAGTTTTTGTGCAGCAGTAAAAAAAAAACCACAAAAATTGTCCAGGAAAATGTTGAAATGTTTTTACATAATGAAGACAAGTTATACCATTAAAAACTTCTGTCAGAATGAAAAGGGTCTATTTATGTACATTTATACCAAAAACTTTTACAATTGTTTACTAAAATACGAGAGGGTGTCAAATGAAAACCTTAAATTTGTTTTTGGTGGATATATTCTGAAAAGGTAAAGAACAAATGTATCATTTTTCGATAGTAGGTCACCACTGCATTCAATGCAAGTCTTCCAGCACCGATAAAGAATTCCCAAAGAAAAAAATGCTCTTGGTCGTGCACCCCCTGCTTTACCTCTTCATCGGACTGAAAAGTCTTTACTCCCAATGACTCTTTCAGTTTTCCAACAGGTGGAAATTACTGAGGGCTAGGTCTGGCAAGTATGGGGGATGTGGTACACACTGAAAGTGGAGGTCTTCGATGGTTTCAACCTGTTGCAAGGGCAGTATGGGGGTCAAGCATTGTGATGTTGCAAAAGGTTTACCTATACTTGGAAGTCCACAGCGTTTGGATTTGATTTACAGGTCAAAGATGATTCCAAGAAGATCTGTATACGTATCAACGATGACAGTTTTCCCTCTTGGCAAGGAGTGCTCTAGATTAACGCCTTGTTCATCCCAAAAGTGAGTCAGCTTAATCTTTCTTGCAGATGGCTGCGTGCGAAACAACTTTGGTTTCAGATGAGGAGCAATAACATCATTCCTTGCTTGATCTCTTCATTTCTGGCTCATGGTAGTGAACCCAGGTTTCATCTCCAGTAACAATTCTTGATAGGAAACCATCACCTTCTGCATTCAAAGCACTTCAAAAGTAAGCTGCCGTTGCACCCACCTTGCAGTACTGTAGCACATCATGGATGATGTGGTGTGCTGAACCTTGACTATTTTTACATTGTTGGTCATGCCTTACATGTTATCTAGTTTGTTTGAGAGTCACATTCCCATCAGTTCAGGCATTTAACCATTTTGTTGGTGTCTAAGTTTCCATCGTTAATGTTTGATTTTAGACAGCAGTTGTTTGTTGTTATTTGAACTTCAAAGTTTGTATAAACATTAGTTGTCCGTGGAGTTATAGAATTTTATGAATAAAGTGTTTTCTTGTGTTGATCCTGACTTGTTAGTTTAGTCTGTGTAAATTTAGTTTGTACATTCATTGTTGTTACAGCCTAATAGTTTAATCCATTGTCTGGGCACTGAATATAAATAACAGATCCTGCCCCTGTCTCTGGAACCCTGGAAATATCTTTTTTACTTTCCCTGTTCTTGTAAGGTGGGTGGGTGTGTGTGTGGGGGGGATGTGTGTGTGTGAGAGAGGAGAGAGAGAGAGAGAGAAGAGAGAGAGAGAGAGAGAGAGAGAGAGAGAGAGAGAGAGAGGTATTTTCGCTTTGTCTTCTTTGACCCAAATGCAGTCAAAGTTGCCCTCTCTACTTCACATCACCGTAAAGAGTATATGATAGTAGTTAACAATATTAACTACTATTATTTATATCCTCATTTTCCCCTCGGCTTCAATAACAACAACAAATAGCTATTTATAAGCAATCAGTACTAATGTGCACACAACCAGACATCAACAAGGAAAACTAGTCTACATCATCTACTAAGGAAGACTGATCACTTATGGGCTTGTTTAGAGTGGAACACTGTTAGCATACAGTTGAGTAAAGGTTAAACAGCTTAAATATTCACTACAGCTTTAATTCTTTTCATTTGTAAATTGGAGTTTTTATATAGTTTACACTAACATAAAGAGCCAAGTACCTCTTACCAATATCATTTTCTTGTATAGCAACCAAGTAAAACACTCCATTTGAAGAAAGCAAAGATTCCACCTTCTGCAAGAGTTTATCTGTCACTTCTCTTCCCTTCACACCACCTGCCCAAGATGCAACTATGCCAGCAGCAGCGATCTTTTCAGAAACACAAATTTAGACATAACCAATAACAAAAGCTACGGTTTTTATTGAAGATAATTATGAAAGGTAGCACAGGTGTTGTGGCCATCATGCTCATCCATGTCGACCTGGGAACTGTGCCAACCGACATATATGTAATCTCAGCTAATGAAGCAGAGAGAAGTAATGTCAGCTTGGCAAAAACATTTCCAGCTAGATCCCTGACAAACATTCATCACCAATTTAAAACCCAAATACTTAATTACAAAAGAGAAGTAAATTCATAGGCATTAATCAGCTCTCATAGTAGGTTAAGAAAGAAGCAGAGATTACAGGACACACTAGACAATATACACATTGAAAGCTATAGTGACACACTGGTATTTGAACCTACCACCCCCCTCTGACATGTCTCCACCTTGCCGTGGTAGAGGGGCTTGCGTGTTCCAATGACCTCAAGAGCTATGCTGACGGTAGCACAGCTACTGATAGGGTGTCCCATGTCAGACAGGTCTAGGGTTAGGAACCAGACCAAGAGAGACACACACCTGCTGCCTTGCAAGTAGACTGGGGACAGGCAGTCAAAAGCTAGGGATAAGCAAATCCATTGCACTCAAAGTCTGAAGCAGGCGCACGATGCCACTACACTTCTTGTTCTAGACACATATTCTATGGCTCTCAGCTGAGGGATATGGCTGAACGCCATATATCCCCCAGATGTGAGGGTCGGGCTGATACTCACCCACTGCAAAATGGAGGTGAGATGCTGAACCAGCAACATGCTTGGTCCAGACGCCGCTAATTCAATATCCCCTGAATGAGAGGGCCTGGCTGTTACTGGCTCTCTGCTGCACGGAGGTAAGATGCTGAGCTGGCAGCACATACAGCCTACCTCGTGAGCGTTACTAAAGGTGGAAAAAGTGTCCCAATCGCACGCAATGGTTACGATGCAAGTCGGTATCAAAAACTCACTGAGCGAGCATAAACAAAGGTTGAAAAATGACTCATTAACATGAAATGGAACACTTGGCTAGTGAATCGATTATGTGGAAGACCGAAGCAAAAGCTTGCTGAGTGGATGTCGTCTCATTACACAAAATGGAACGCTTGGCTAGCGAATCCATTACGTGGAAGTCAGAAGGGGAAAGCTTGCTGAGTGGATGTCATCTGCAGACTGACCGTTCCTAGTTTGCGTGGGGAGCAGCTCGTAGGGGAATCAAATGCCCAATACATGGAAGTGAGGAATTAAAGCAGCCATGTGCAGGACATGGCGATTCTTGGGTGAGCCCAGTACCAGAGCGCTATGTGTCGGCTCTGCAATTATGGAAGCTTCCTTGGATGGCGGGTAATGCCCATGGACTGTCCCTGCCTTCCCTTGAGGGCTGACCGTGAAGTCTTCGACCGTTCTAACTTGACCAGCTGAGATGTGGATGACACCACAACAGTAGGGACGCAGAGGTGTTTCCAAGGCACCAGGACCAGGTTCTATACTGGCCAAGACCTACTAACAGTCCTAGCCATGCATCCTGGGCAACAGGTCCCTTCGGGGTCCTGGCTAAAGTAGCAGGATCGCTTATTCTTCCGAAGTCGGAGAGTATCTGCCTGCACGATGAGGAACCACCAGTCTGCACACCAATAAGCCAGACATGAGACAACAGATACTCACGCAAACATCAGTCCAGTATGACATAACACTAATGTTGGACAGCAGGATGTCTTCATCCGACATACAGGACTTCACAGCCAGCGAACGCAAGCAAGCACCATAACAGTAAAGTCGAATGTCCCAACGCAATTACGTTTAAAAAAACTCCAGATGAACGCAGAAGAAGAAGAAGAAGAAGAAGAAGAAGAAGAAGAAGAAGAAGAAGAAGAAGAAGAAGAAGAAGAAGAAGAAGAAGAAGAAGAAGAACCTACCACCTCCAAATGACAGGACCTCGCCATGGGAACAAGTACACTTCAGCATTTTGCCAACTAGACACCCCAAAGAAGGTTTCATTGGCCAGGTCTATAATCTTTGTGAACCCATAACTATGGAATATGGATAGAATATGTATCTAGGCATTGAAATGCAACATAGTTATGTTTCAGATGGATGACAGACCTGGCCAATGAAATTTCCTGCAAAGTAAAGCCTCATCACTCACTGAGTGCCAACTGGTATTTAAAAAATGGGGCTAACATTATATACTTAATATGCCTCATTGGTGTACGCATGCTGGTCGGCCCTCAAGGGAAGGCAGGAGCAGACCAGGGCTTTCCCGCCATCTACGGAGGTTTCCATTAGTGCAGAGTTGACACATGACACTCTGATACTGGGCTCAACCCAATCACGACCTGCACATGGCTACTTTACCTCACTTCTGTACATTGAGCCTCTTGTGCACCTTAGGCTGCACCTTCGGAGGCCACATGGTTGCAGTTTGCAGATTTTAGACTCTGATGATACCCATAAGCTAAGCGGTCGAGTGAGTTTCCTCCGAAATGAATTTGCTAGCGAAGCAGTTTTCTATTTGGCAGCCACTGTGGCATTTTCCACCGACATACCTGTGGCATGTATTTGCTGGGGCTGCGGTGTTGCTCTTATCATGGCCTGATGAAAAGTCTCTTGATCTCTTGCCGCTTCTACTGCCCCATGCACCCTCATCCACAAGGTGCTTGCAATGTCCTATGTCCATCTTTGTGATGGTCAACCTCTTTCTCTTCTTCCAAGACCAATGCCCTCCATGACTATTCTGTGGATGTCACTGTGACTTTTAATATGGTCAAAGTATGTTAGTTTCCGAGACATGATACTGTTTACGAGCACATTTTCTTTGATGATAACATTTCGTAGAATGTCAGTATTTTCGTCCTTTGTCCACATTTTAAGAACTTTCTTGTAATGTGTAAGCTTAAAAGCCCCGAATTGAATACTTTGTTAATTGCGAAATGATCCAAGACTCACATCCATGTTGCCACAGGAAATATGCATGTTCTCAAAAATGTTTCTTTAACTTGTTTGCCTGTGTTGTGACATAAGTTCTTAATACTGATGTCTTCTTCTTCTTCTTCGTTCATCCGGAGTTTTTTTTTGGATGTGATTGCGTTGTGCCTGTTTACAGCAGAGCTGCGCTCTTGCGCCGTTAGGCCGACACATCCGACTTCTGCGGGCATTTGTTGACCGGGTTAACCTTCCCGGGGGTTTCTTAGGACGTTTGACTCTCACTGTTGTGGTTTTATCCCCCATCCCAGCTGGTCCATATAGAACAGCCAAAGATCCTGGTCAGCCCTCAAGGGAAGGCAGGGGCAGACCATGGGCATTCCCCGCCATCCAAGGAGGCTTCCATACTTGCAGAGCCGATACATAGCGCTCTGGTACTGGGCTCACCCAAGGAATCGTCACGTCCTGCACATGGCTGCTTAGCCTCACTTCCGTATATTGGGCCTTCCGTTCACCATAGGCTGTTCTTCCGGAAACCAGAAGTATGCAGTCTGCAGATGACATCCACACAGTGAGCTTTCGATTCGGACTTTCCATGTAATGGATTTGCTAGCCAAGCAATATTCCATTTCGTGCCACTAGGACACTTTTCCACCTTTTATGAAGCCCACACAGTGGGCTTTTGATTCAGACTTTCCACGTAATGGATTTGCTATCCAAGCAATATTCCATTTCGTGCCACTAGGACACTTTTCCACCTTTTATGAAGCCCACACAGTGGGCTTTTGATTCGGACTTTCCACGTAATGGATTTGCTATCCAAGCAATATTCCATTTCGTGCCACTAGGACACTTTTCCACCTTTTATGAAGCCCACACAATGGGCTTTTGATTTGGACTTTCCACGTAATGGATTTGCTATCCAAGCAATATTCCATTTCATGCCTCTGGGTCTTCATGCACCTTTAAATGTCAACCTGTATATAGTTAAAGTAATCTGCGGTCAACTTTAGCTTGTTGATATCTCCATAGAGCTTGTCCTCAAATGAAGCAGGTGTGGGCCAAAATATCTTTCTCTGTTCTGCATACGTTGGGCAATCCTGCAGCAAATGTTTTGCTGTCATTTTTCCAGTTCTACAATTACATTCATCGGTATCTCCTATCTTTAGTTTATTGAACAAGTGGTATTTCAGCCTGTTATGTCCTGTGCGGAGTCTGAAGATTGCTACTTGTTCTCTTCGGTCGAGTTTGTAATATGCATCATCCTTCTGATGGCCTGGATGCTCTGATTCCCATTTGGTTCTATAAGTGCTTTTTATCAACCTCTTTGCCTCATTATAGGTTATGTCTATGTCAGGCTGTGGTAGTCGTCCGCCCTCTTTTGCCAGTTTGTCAGCCTCTTCGTTTCCAGGTATACTGCAATGTGATGGGATCCACTGTATTACAACTTTTTTGGATTTCTGGCATAGACCATGGAGTGCTGCTCTTAGGTCAGTTAGTTCTGTGCTGTTATTGCTCTTCAGTATTGAGACAGCTGACTTTGCATCTGTGAAGATAGCTATTTGCTTCTCTTTATTTTCCTCCATCAGGAGCATTTCTGCTGCAGTTTTCAGAGCCTCTACCTCCGCTTTGAAGTTACTTGAAAATTTTCCAGTTGCCATTGAATGTGTATTTTTCGCTCCATTTTTTAAATTTAGGAGAAGTCCTCCTCCTCCATTCTCTATTGAATTTTTGGCTGATCCATCTGTATATGCATGGGTCCAATTCATGCTTGGGTAATGTTCTTTTATGTAGTTTAGGGTTATTTCTCTTCTTTCGGTTTCATGCTGAGTGTTCTTTTTCTCAATACCAGGAATGTTTTCTATCATCTCAGGCAGTTGCTGCTGTCTCCAAGCTGGGAACTTGTGTGCATTGTGTATGGGCTTGACTGTTGATATGTTAAGAATAGGATCTGACCTAATCCTTCGTTTTGCAGTTTCTACAAAGTTGCTACGCTTCAGTCTTCCCTTTCCAAAACCATTAAATCTGTTGTACATAGGGTGGTCTGTCAATCTTCTAAATTTTTCTGCTTGTTGCTGGGCTCTGCTATCTCTTCTATCCTGCATTGGTTGTAAACAAGTGATCTTTTCTAATTCATTAATAGGCGTTGTCTTCAGGCTTCCAGTTATGATTCGCATTCCTTGATTTTGGACTCTACTTATTTTGTTAAAGTTTGACTTAGCTGCTGTTGCCCAAGCTGCAATGCCATATTCCAGTACTGGCCTCACCCGTCCAGTATATAACTTCTTGAGAACTTTCTCATCTGCTCCCCACGTTGTACCAGCAAGCTTTTTCATGATTGCCATTCTTTGCCTTGCTCTTGTTCGATTTTTCGCAACCTGTGTCTTCCATGTCAGGCGACGATCAAAGGTGACTCCTAGATAGTTTGGATTTTTCCATTCAATACCAGCTTAGGTTGCTGAGTTTTAGTTGAGAGGGAGAACACTGTGCATGTTGTTTTCTCCTCACTTATCTTCACTAGCCATGATTTTGACCAGTCCTCTAGCGCTAATAGGGCTTGCTGTATTCTGCTGTTAGCTGTACTAATATATTCTTCAGATGTCCATATGGCTAGGTCATCTGCAAAGGATGATGTGTGTACTCTGGCTGGAAAATTTTCCGTGATGTCGTTTATATATGCTAGGAATAATGTTGGTGAAAGAACTCCTCCTTGGGGGACACCTTGCTCCAACAGCATCATTTTGCTGGTTTGTCCTTGTACTTTTGTCCTGGCAGTTCTGTTCTCAAGGTAGTGGCTGATCCATTTGTACATTTTCCCGCAAACATGCATTTTTTGCAGTTTTACTTTCAGTCCTTCCTTCCATACTTTATCAAATGCTTTTTCTAAATCTATCCAGACTGCTAGTGTGTGCTTTTTCTCTTGGAAGGCATCCTCTATTTCCTGAGCTATATAGGTTATTTGATCTTCAGTAGATCTGTACTTTCTGAATCCTGCTTGGTGAGGTGTTAAGAGTTGGTTTTCTTCCAGATGCCATGTTAGCCTGCCATTGATAATGCGTTCCATTAATTTTCCTACACAGCTAAGAAGACTGATAGGTCGATAGCCATTTGGTTCTTCCAGGTCTTTTCCTTTCTTTGGGACTGGTATTAGTATAGCTTCCTTCCATGCCTGTGGGACTATTCCCCTCTTCCAGCTGTAATTTAGGACTGCTAGTAGTTTCTTTTTTTGCCTTAGTGCCTAGTCCTATTAGCATTTCATTTGTGATTCCATCCTTTCCTGGTGATGTCTTCTTTTTTAGGGTATTCATTGCCTGTTCCATTTCTTCCATTGTTAGATTTGCCATCATATATTCTGCTGCTGTCTCTGTATATGTATGATGTATCTGTTTATCTTTGATTGCTTTCTTCTGTTCGGCTGTAATATCAATGTGGTTTGCACTGGCATAGTGTTCCATTAGTGCATTTGCAGCCTTTTTTCCTGTAAGCAAGGCATTTCCTTGTTTAATTGTTATTTGTTTGTTTCTAGGTCCTTCATTGTTCATGGCTTTCACTAGTTTCCATAGTTTGTTTCCATCCCTGTCAAAATTCAGGTTTTCTGTTTTTTTCCTCCAACAATCTCTTGTTGTTTGATTTACTGTTCTTTTATATTTTGCTGAGATGGCTTTGAGAGAGATGTTCGCTTCAGTTGTTTGTTCTCTCTCTGCGGTCTTCCTAGCATCTTCAACTTTGTCCTCCAAAAATTGTAGTTCTTCAGTCCAGTATGGTTTGTAATTTTTCCTTGCTCCTCTTGGAATAGACTCAGTGGCCGCCTGTATTATTGCTCTGTTTAGACTTTCCACCATTTGCTTCATGTTGCCATATCGTGTATTTACGTTTTCACAATATTTGTCTGTTAGTATGGCAAATCTGTCCCAATCTGCTCGTTTGTAATTCCAACGGGGCAAAGGCTTTTGCTCCTGTGGAACATACTCCATATTTATTACAAGCTTGATTGGTCTGTGGTCACTACCTGCTAATTGGTACAGCACATGGCGATCGATTTTGTGGAGGATGTCTCCTGTGCAGAAAGCTAAGTCTGGAGTAGAAGTGGTAATCCATCTTCTGGAGTAGAAGCTCGGTGTGTCATCCGCTTTGTTAAGTAGATGGAGATTTGAGTCTATTTCCCAGTCCTCCACTTCATCTCCTCTTTTGTCAGTATCTGGGTATCTCCATCTTTCTGAACGGCTATTAAAGTCTCCGACAACAATGCAATTTGTGTCAGTTATTTCCATGTTTGAGAGTGTAAGATCCTTATCTGCCGGGCTATATAGATTGTAAATTCTTATTTTCACGTCCTTTATCATTATATCAACACCTATAATTTCCGTTTGGTTGTCAGAGATCACAGATACTTCGCTGCAAGGTATTGTATTTCGTGTAAGTATTACAACTCCTCCTTTGTGTCCTTCGCGGTCGAAATGTGTGGCCTGATATCCCTCGACTGAAAATGTGCGATTGGCGTTGAGGTGTGTCTCTTGAATGCATGCCACATCTATTCTATCTTTATGAAGACGCTGTGTTAGGGAGGCTTTCTTGTTATAAACTCCTTCTGCATTCCATTGTAGTATGTTGAGTGTCCGGGGTGTTTGGTCAATAGCTCTTAACCTACTCCTCTGTGCCTTGACTCCACAGCACAGGGGAAGGTGACCACCAGTAGTCATGGGTGGACCCCCTTGAGGCAGGGGGCCCGGCACTATCACCGCCTGATGGGACTTCACGGGATTAGCACCATAACGATTAATTTTCATCTGTGGCATCATGAAATGATAAAGTTACGTTGCACTTCTTTGTCAAGCCTGTGGCTCAGTACATCCGATTTCGACAAGCATTTGTTCGGGATGCTTTCCCTAGCCTTTGACTGTCCCCAGTCTACCTACAAGGCAGCAGGTTTGTGCGTCACTTCGTCTGGTCCCTCTCCCTTGACCTGTCCGACATGGGTGACCCTACCAGTAGCTGTGCTACCGTCGGCATAGCTCTTGGGGTCATTGGAACGCTCAAGCCCCTCTACCTCGTCAAGGTGGACGCACGGCAAAGGGGATACTGATTTAATCTCTGCATAGCTGTGTCTGACATAATTTAAACAGTCTGAATATTGCTGATTATAAAGCCAAGGCATTCAGTTTGTGACATGTTCAGTTTCTTCACTGTTGATTGTGATCTTTGGCCGACTTTTTTTTTTTTAATTCAGAAAAAGATGTTGATTTTAATTGTGTCTCTTGACAGACATTTATGCCCATATCCAACCATTATGTTCTTTCTAATCCTAGATGATACTTATAGCAAATATTTATCACTGTGCCATAACCATTCAGGTCTTCTGCCTCTTTTATCTGCCTTCCCTGTCCCAATGCAGCATTGGTCTTCAACCATCTTAGTCTAGGCCTTCAACCATCTTAGTCTAGGCCTTCAACCATCTTAGTCTAGGCCTTCAACCATCTTAGTCTAGGCCTTCAACCATCTTAGTCTAGGCCTTCAACCATCTTAGTCTAGGCCTTCAACCATCTTAGTCTAGGCCTTCAACCATTTTAGTCAAGGCCATTTTAGACTTGTTGATGATTGGTTGGATTTTGTAGCAAAGCTTTCTATGAGATGATATAGCCAGTCTCTCACCAGCCCCTTTAGTGGCAACATGCAACGCCAAGCTACCGTGTTACTACTCTCTGTTTCCCTTTAGGCTGCGGGGACACACAGAAGACACTTCATGTATACCCACCATAATGATTCTATTTACTTGTTCTAGGCAGCGTACTAGTCAAATTGATATATGTAAGATATAATGTACCTATATTTAATGGAAAAGAGGAGGGACGGGGATGAGAAGGAGAAAGAGTGAGGGAGGGAGGGAATGAGAAGAACAGGAACATATACACCAAGACAAAATGTATAATGAGATAATTAGTATAATAGAATACCTCTGATGACGGGGTGACAACATATGGTGGATTGAACAGTAAAACATCAACAGCTCCTTTCAGTCTTTCCTCAAGGGCATCCATCTGGATTAGACCAAAAACATCAAAGTCATGTAATAGTCTGTAAGGCTTACATGCTCTTCTCTCTCTCTCCCTCTCTCACCCACATGTACATACACAAGCGCTGCCATTGGAAAAGACATACACTAAGAAACCCTGAAAATAGCTTCTGCTGCAATACTATCTGGATTAGCAGCTTCTCCATACTTCAGAAGCTTGATAGCTTTTCCACTTTCTTCTTAAGATAGTTTCTCACAGCTGATATCCAGCTCTATTTCTGCAGGCTAGATATCTGGAGGGTCATTTAGGGCTGGTCTATTACGAAATTCCTGACAGTTTTCAGCCCATCTGTTCATTTGATATTTAAACTTGTCTGTTACTTTTGTTTACAAGTTCATTTTCTCTTGTAGTGCTGAAAGGGTCTCTAAGGCTTCCATTCACTGCTGCAACGTCTGCCTCTTTTTTGCAAGGACTAAATATTGTCATGTATGAGATTCAGTATTAGCTTTTGTTTAACAAATTTTTGAATGCAATATTCATATTTTACTAACTAACCTAGGTGTAAAATTGTTTATTTATTGAAAATTGTTACGAAAATTAACGTTTTTCAAACCACAAGCAACAGGTATTTGCGCAACGAGATAACTGTATGTATCATACACTGCTGTAATCGTTATTATCTCCCCTGCATTATTTGGCAATCTTCAGGATCATGGAATGCCAACCTCCCGATACAAAGCTTGTTCATTCACGCCAACAATCTTCCAGAAACTTCCATATATGGACCTTAGTCATTAGCATAAGCAATGCGCAAGTACCGTTGGCTGAAACTGATCCCGTGGGTATCTGATTTGTTCCAAGATGGCCGTTTTGATCTGTTTACTACTGATGACAGCTTGGCACTCCGAATTGAAAAATGCCTCGTTCCAAGAAATTTACCTTTCAGTCAGCTGCTCAATATAAGAAATCTCATAGTCTATAACTGGCAAATACTTGTAAGCACCAAAAAGCCTACCAAAAAATTGTAAACATTACGGAAACTTCTGAATGTGACCCAGCTAAACAGGACTTGCCATTTCCAAGTCTCACTGAGTTTTGGTCAGTGAATCTGAATGATTCTGTACCATTGTGTTCTCCTTAAAGTTGTGGAAGTGACTATTTTATTGCAGAAAAAAACCTGAAGCCAATTTAAAAGAGATATGTATGAATACACGACCTCCTCTAGCAGCAAGTATGTTTCTGTTGATGATAATGTATACAAAGAGCAGTATTTGATTTTCCAGAATTTGATGAAATCATCAAATCAGTTTGTCCAGTATGTAAAAATACTAGTCTCATTTTGAAAACCAACAGCAAGAAAGCCAAAGGATTAGCTGTTCTTGCAGAAGTTTACTGCTCTTGTTGTGAAGAAGTAATTTGTGGAAGATACCTAGCTGCAAGAAGTAATGATGGGGAAAGATCTTTTGCCATCAACAGCCAGTCTGTTTATTCTGCATTAGTTTGTGGAATGGGTGCAACAACATTCTATAATTTTTGTGAAAATATGAACCTGCAAGGTTTTCATCACAAAACATTTCACAGCAAATTGAACAAATTATATTCAAAGTTAGAAGATCTAATCACTGGTATCATGAAGGCTAATAGACTACAATGGCTGGGGTGTCAGGGTCTTATATGTAAGCAATAGTGTAAGTGCCGGTATGTAAGTGAGAGTCAGTGTAAGTATAGCTGAGGTCAAGGGCAGTAGGAGACATCACGGCTTGGCTAACGGAGGGTCAGGCAAGAAGTCCGTGGATAGACCCACGTGATGTGGGAAGGTCAAGGAGGACGGAGGCAGTGTGTGTGAGACAGCGGAGAGAGACGGACGTGTGAAGAATAGCGAGAGATAGAACGATCGAACGAGAGAGTTGTGACGGATAGCTGAGATGAACGTTGTGTAGTGATATTCGAGGAATGTACTAACTGTCATATGTGCGGGATGATGTGAGGCTGTGATTGCGAATGATCATGCGGGCGACAGTGTAAATATCGCCCATGTGAGCTAGCGCGTGGCTGCTGGTGTTGAACGATTGTGTGAGCGTGAAGTGCGACCATGTTGTCAGCCTGTAATATATATTGTAATAAATGTTGCTCAGGAGAAAGCTCCTGCGAGTTTCCGATTGCATTCATGTGTTATTAGTATATGTGTCGTAGATGTTGTAATTTGCCTGTCCAAGTCCAGTGAGCTAGAAGGAGCAAATAGTTAGGACTCTGACAGGTATAATGGTGTCAGAAGTACACATGAACCACATTCCCATGTAAATTGCATAAAAGAACGCTACTTGTGTAAAGAAGAAGATCAAGTGCAGAATTTTGTAAAAAGTAATAAATCGGAGATTTGTTAATAAAATCAGAACAAAAATAACGTCATTTCTTTCCACAGCAGGTTTCAATTCTACAAAGCGACCGACGTAACCAGAACAGGTCAACGGTAACCAGCACGAGAATCACGTTCCTGTACATCAAGCGTTCGAGTAGTCAGCAGATAAAGATAAGTTGATTAATTTTGATTGCTAAGTACCCAAATCTGCATTCTTTGATTTGCTTGTATTAAAAAAAATCATCATTGGGGTAGTTAAATATTAATTAACAGGAAATGATGTTGGATGATGAAGATTATTCACATTTCTGGGGCACAAATCAGTACAAAAAGTTGTCGGATTTTTTTCACAGCACACGGGCACAGGGTCTTATATGTAAGCAATAGTGTAAGTGCCGGTATGTAAGTGAGAGTCAGTGTAAGTATAGCTGAGGTCAAGGGCAGTAGGAGACATCACGGCTTGGCTAACGGAGGGTCAGGCATTCCTGGGGCACAAATCAGTACAAAATTCTGGGGCACAAATCAGCACTGATCTGGGGCACAAATCAGTACAAAAAGTTGTCGGATTTTTTTCACAGTACACGGGCACAAGGTCTTATATGTAAGCAATAGTGTAAGTGCCGGTATGTAAGTGAGAGTCATATAGAAAGAATGGAAGATAATAGGGAAACAAAACTCACTTACACTCAGGAAATAGATGACCGTAGACCTCAAGGTAGACCAAGAAGACGGTGGAGAGATAATATATATACAGACCTACAAGCATTTGGAATCAATGACTGGCAAGAGAAGGTCAACCAGAGAGACGAATGGAGACGGATTGTATCTGCAGCAAAGAACCTGAATGGCTCGGAACGCTGAAGAAGAAGAAGAAGTTAGAAGATCTGAAGGTCAAGCAAACTAAGAGACGCGACAGTGTATCTGAGCGGCCAAACTGAACAAACAAGGGGATCTGCATGCCCTGGAGGGAGGTCCTGCATATCCAGCAGGATTGTTCTACTTGTCATGTACTGTTAGAAACTGTTTTTCTGTGTAAAATAACTTGTTAAAGCATTAGGATAACTTTATTAGTATAATAAAACATGAAAATAATAGCTTTTCCCTCGTTGTTTTCATTTTGCCAGTTTTTTCTTTTTTTTACTTTGGTACATTGTTTCTCAAAGACTGTCAGACTATAATGAAACTCTGAACACGTATTCTTCATTGTATTACTTACATTATGTATAGAGTATTTGTGAAAGTAAGATTGAGTTTTTGTGCAGTAATAAAAAAACTACAAAAATTTTCAAGGAAAATGTTAAATTTGTAAAATTATGAAGACAAAACATACCAAGTGATATTAAAATTTTCTGTCACAGTGTAAAGGGTCTATGAATGTACATACAAACCAACAATTAAGCCTGTACATTAAAAAATTACTGTTTTAGACTATACTTAAGAAATCCAATATGGCAGCTGTTTATCTGATTTTGATAACAACCATTAAGTGCACAGTCAATTTGACAGTATTTCTTCTTCTTCTTCTGCGTTCATCCAGATTTTTTTTTCTCTGGATGTGACTGCGTTGTGCCTGTTTACAGCAGAGCTGCGTTCTTGCGCCGTTAGGCCGACACATCCGACTTCTGCTGAATTTGACAGTATTTTATCACTCAGGAGTCTTCAGCATCAAACTTATACCATATCAGAACATAGAAATTAAATATCATAGAATTTAATTTTTACTGCTCACATTGCCTTAATACATTTGATTTTCTGTCTTGTGATACTCACGTTACCATATGTATTCTTGTATGTGGAAAAACATTTCTGTATATGACATACTGATTCACTGAGCAAATAATTGGTGAACAATTCTCCATTTCCATTTATTACCCCAAGTCCATATTTGCCTATGAGATATTCGTAACTGATGTTATCTGACCATATCTTGGCAAGTAGGTGACATACAAATTTTGATAGTCATTTCTTAGATTACCTTCAATTTTCAACTTTCATTAAAAAATTCCCCCTTGTTTCACGTTTCATCCTTGTTATTTCTTGGTGCATAACAATGGGTCAAGTTCATGTTACTTTCCTTTTTGTGGTTCTAAATGTTGTTGATATTATTTTAGAATTCACTGCTTTCCACTCTATTAGTGCTTTCTCTGCCTCCTTAGATAACATCTGGGTCACACTTTCACTGTTAGAGGCACTTTTCTCTCTGTGGCCTGACAACAGCAGTTTCACCTGTGCTAAGAAACTTAACTTTTTACATGCATCATCCACGTAGGCTGTCATCCACCTGGAAAAGGCGGCTGTTTTGTGGTGCTCTCTGAACAACAGGATTGTGAGAGCTGATGTCCCAAGCCTCACAATAGATGGTAGAAACGTCAACAGAGAGAACACACTGAAGTATCTGGGAATCACATTTGACAGGAGCCTGTCCTTCAAGGACCATGTGGAGACGGTTGTGACAAGATCTCAAAAGGGACTCAATGCACTTAAAACTATGGCTGCAATAAAACACAGAGCAGAGAATGCTTTTCACACTATACAAGCACTTGATCCTCTCAGTGATTGATTATGGACTAGGACTGCTCACCGTCTCAAAGAGTCAGCTGGTGAAGTTAGCTGGTGAGCGCATACAAAACGAAGCTATGCGGGTCATTCTGGGATGCACCAGAGACACCCCAGTAGTGTGTATGTGTTATATCCTTGGTTTGCCAACTGTTGCAGGTGATGCAGGCGAAGGCATATTTCAGAGTAGCTTCAGACACAGATCACCCTTTGCATGAGGTGCTGGACGCAGTTAAGGGTCAGCGACTGATAAGAGGGAAATCATGGATGGCTCAGGTGGAGGATACGATCAGACATGTGTGCATCTTGGAGAATATTAGGCGAGGAGAGGAGTGGGTCAGAGTGCCAGCAGAGCAGTTAGACTTGTGCAGAGTTATAATCACATTGAGCTGGGAGTGCAGGGAGAGGCCAGCAGGGGCCACGGAAGTGGAAATCCAGCAACTAATTCAGGATAACGCTCGCTCGGGTGATGTGATTATCTACACAGATGGTTCGGTGTCGAGAGGTAGGAGAAGTGCCTAGGGGTTCATAGCAAAAGCTAATGGCCGACGTTTGGTGCAGGAGAGCCTAGCATATGATACCACAACATCTAGCTTAAGAATGGAGGTGAAGGATGTCACTGCAACTTTCCGCTGGATCGAAAATACGATACACACACACATCGTGATTGTTACTGACTCAGAAAGCATGCTGAGGAAGGTGAGGACAGGCATGCTTCGTGCAGAGTTGCTTGCTTCGCTTCGGAGGTCACGGGTAGCAAGCATCGCCTGGAACTTTTCTCCGGGGCATACCAGTGTGCTGGGGAATGAACAGGCAGACAGACTGGCTGGCTCTGCAAAACTTGGTGGAGTACTGATGTATGACAAGGCAACCTGGTTGCGGCCCTGTGGGAGCACGTGTACATCTCAGAGGAGCAAATGGATCATCATGGTCTGGCAAGAATGAGGCAGCGAGGAGTGACAAGGGGATCTAGGCCGAACGCTCGACGCTCAGAGGAAAGGCGAGACGGACATATAATCAGATTGCTACTGGTACTATTGGTGTTGGAACTCTTCGCTGTCTGCTGAGGATAGGGACAGAACGCCTATGGGAATGCCCTGAATACTGTGATGTCGGTTCCTAGTGTAACAGAATACCATCTCTGTTAATAGTTTAAGGGGGATTAATGTGCAAAGAATAGGCACGGTTGAGCATCCTAGGAGGACACTCAAGCCGTGACGCGGGGCTTAGGAAGCTTAGTTACAGCCTGGATCTCAGAGGGTCAACATCGATTGTATTATATCCAAACCTCATGTAACCTGTTTTATACATTTGGACTTATTTCGTTAAATAAACTTATTGAAGCTACAACCGGGACTCCACTCATTACTTGTTTACTCTGTTATAAGAGTAAAATTTGGAGCCGCTTAACCAGGATTCTGGACTTTGCTGTCGCGGATGCAATGTGAAGTACTAAGAAACAGCAGAGCACAGCGGAGAACTTTTAATGAACACCTTTCTCAGCTTGCTGCGACAAGAACATATGATGTTACTGAGGGAATCTAGAATCTTGTTAGAAGCAGTAATCAAAAGATCCGGACCAGACCATCTTATTGAGGCTTGCAACTTACAATAGAACAAGCGTTTTTTTCGGCCAGTCGATTGGAGCCGCCATACCTATTGAAATCAGTTGTTGGATGGAGCTACCATCTACCATCGTAAGCTGTTTATCAGAATCGTAGGCTGTTTATTATCGTGCTCTGGAGTGATCGAACTGTTGTCACTATGCTGTGAGTTTTGACCTGCCGTCATTGCAGCCGTTGGTTGACCTTGCTTGTCTGAAGATCACTTGCTTACTGGAAGACTGAAGAAATATAAACCAGCCGCAACTAACTTGAAACTACATCGAGATGTCATGAAGAATGCGATTTACTTGCTTTGGTCTCTTTGGACGCGGGTGGGCATAATGGTTGCCGTCCTGCTGAAGAGGGGACCTAATTAAGTCGCTTCGTTTATCTTGAGCCGTTTTCAAGTCCAGAAGGGCCCTTTCTCGGGTGAAGATGTCCAGAAGTGCCCTTTTTCCGGGTGAAAAGAAGCCACAAGTCTGAGGTGCCCGACAATGGGTGAAATAGAGAGTCCAGAGATGGTCCTTTGCTGTGACGGAGTAGAGGACATGACACACTCGTTTTTTTGTGAGGTCTACAGTGCTCAACCATAAACCTCGGCCGACGTATTTAAGACTTACTTTCCGCTTGGAGCGACTCACACGGAAGATATGGCTGGAATATATACGGTATTTTAGGATAATTAAGTTTAACCAATATAAAATAATATGCTGTGTTAGTTAAAATTGATTACTTAATTTGAACGTTATAATCTTTGTAAGAAGAACTAGTGAACAGTTGCTTACGTCCCTTGTTTAGTTTAAATGGGCCTATACAATTGTTGATATGTATTGACTAAATCATTATAATTGTGAGTGTGCTTATAGGAATTGAATAGTAAATTTCAGCATATTTCAGCATGGCAGAAGAACAAGTTGCGTTACCACAGGTGTTAACTGGAGTAAACACGGCAGTAAGCAATAAAACAGCAAGGATGTAGGCATGTATATAATTAATTGTTGTAGGATATTGAAGAATTGAAAACTTGATGCATGTTTTTAAAAAGTTGTTCTTTGAATAATCTTTTTGCAGGGTATGGAATAGTGATAGGAAAGCTGCCTAAGTATTGAAAACAACATATCATAAAGGCGTGGTGAACTAATATGGATATCTTTGATAGGAAGTTAGAACGTGTGACGGAGTTAATGGACAACTTAAGGATGGATGTAGATAGAATTTCGTCCATAATAAAAGTAATAAAGAGACAGACGCTTGAACGAACAGAGCACAAGACAGGTATGAGACGTTTTGAGGTAGACAAGTCCAATAGATGGCAACCGATCAATAGAAACGATAACCAGTGTGGTTACAATTCTAAAGTTATCAACCATATAATATGAAAGCAGATAAGAGTGAGACACAGAGACATATAGGAATTAGTAATGGTCAGAAAAGGAAACAGTGGTCGTGGCCTTCAAATAGTGAAAACGCAAGAGCCTTGCGAGAGAACTGGTTTCAGATCAGACAGTTGCGATATTCGGTTGCAAGGTTGAGTAACAGAGAAAGAAACACAGATAAGATTTTGGGTAGTCAGGAGGTATCTTTAGTCTTTAGTGTCAGACAAGAAAGAGAGACACAGACGCAACCAGGCAGTAGTGTGGAAAAGAGTACTCAGACATCGATGGATAAAGTAGTAAGGAAAACTCAATCACATCCAACTTACTTGAAGGTGACAAAGAGAGACACCGATACAGAAGTTAGACAACCAAAGACAAGAGACAGCAGAAAGAAAATTAGAAAGAGTGTTAGGACCAGAAATAGAAAAAGTTTACTCACATATAATCATGGGATGTGGAACCTGAAGAATCTTGAGTCGTCTCTACAATCAGAACTTTCAGATCTTACAGATTCTGATATAGAATGTACACTCGACAGAGATTTAAAAGGAATGAATAAGAACGGGAGGATTGTACTACGAGCAGATCCTGACTCGAAGCGCGATGTTTCCTCATACGGTATGGTTGTTAGTAGACAGACAGAACATAATTTTAGTTGGTGACTCTTTGGAACAAGATACCAGTATATATGGACAGAAAAGTAGCGAAGGCTAGGAGACGAATACTAAGAGAGAGAGAAAAAGATACTTTCAAAAAGAAAGATGTTTGCCTAGTAGAAAGTAGAACACAAAAACAGCAAACAGCTGAAGAGTCGCTGGAAAAAGCTAGGAAGTCTCATGAAATCGATAAGACCATGGTTATATTTAAATAACCGATACGAGCAGATTTGAGCATTTTGTAACTGAGCTTGGGGTAATTCAAGTATGATGAGGCTTATATCGGTTCAAAAGTTGTGTTGCTGTGGAGAGGATTAAAGTAGAAAACGGTGGAGAATCACTGCAAGTGATGTGTGACGTCGAGAACTGATGTAGTATTGTCATTGTATTGCATAGGTTATTTTGAGGTATAAAGGAGTCATAGAATAGTCACCGATAGGGGTAGTGCGACTGTTATAGCCTGAAAATAGCGCGAAGAAGTAAATCATTGTTATGAAGTGATGAGGAGGTTAAGATAGGGTGAGTGAGTAGTTGACTGTCGGAGTGGTTTAATGTGGAAATTAGGTAGGACGGAGAGTAGTGGTTGGTTGTGATGATTGAGAAAAGCGGAAATAAGAAAGCAGTTGAATTGTGAAAGTCCTGTTGAGTATTGAAGTAATTCGTCTGGTTATGCGTTGTCCGTGCGTGAGTATAAGTGTAGACAAACAGGTGTTCGTCGCGCTGAGTGAAGCAGGAGTGAGGTTTTGAGACGCCGTCTAAGTGGAGTACATGGATAGAATGATGTCAGGTGATTGGTAGTAGTAACGCATGCATGTACGAGGTGTTTGGTATATCTTGTGTCAATGTGTGTGGAAGTGATCGACACGCTTAGGCTGTGGTGAGTAATTGCTAGAATGTTGAATTGGTGTCTAATTTGTTTATTTTGTAGAAGTAATAGTATAGGCACGTCAGGTTGTCGTGATACGAGAATAATCGTGAGTTGAGAACGAGCATGGTCAATGCATATGAGAAGTATAAATACGAGCGCCGTGCGAATATGTGAAGAGTGGCTGATGGGTGACGCTGATAAAACATACCGGTGAGTAAGTGAGTATGCGAAAGTTAAAAAGTATAAAGAAGGTGATTGAAAAGGTGTGATGTCTTTTGTCTTGGAATGTGTGGTATTAGACAGAATTAATGAAAATTCTATGACGGGGTGTCAGATAGAGAGTTAACGTTATGTTTATTTATAGTAAGTAAGTACCATGTCGTTGGCGGAGGTGAGTGTGTGGAAGAATGAGAAAACACAGAAAAGTTAGCTGTGGGAAAGTGATTCTTAGCGTTTTTAGCGTTTAGATCGTTGGATGATGAGAGTGGACGAAGAATTGCTTGTTAGAGCTAATGTGTTGTTTGAGCAAGGTAGGCTTTGAGTTGTGGAAAGGGAGTGAATGATTGAGAAAAGTTGAAATAAGAAAGTAGTTAGATTGTAAAAATTGTTGGCAGAGACATGTTGAAGCAAGAATGCCTGATATAGAGAAATGAGAGAAGATGGTTTGCCCAATCGAAGTGAGATTTCTCGTTACTCATATGCGGTGTTGTTTACTGTTTCTGAAAGAGTTCCGATGAATAGGAGTAATCTTGAGTAGTACTGAAAGAGGAGTGATGTAAGTAAGAGAAGGAAAGAATGTGATTAGCCAAATGAATATCGGAGTATTATAAATAGAGCACTATAGACTGTGTTCCGATAAGTGTGACTGGTTTGACTATCATCGTGGTGTGAGAACGCTAGGAGAGAGTGGAGGATAGCTTAGAGTTGTTGTGGTGAGATGTTAGAAAGTACTGATACGTTGGTTAGTTGCGTCGGGTAGACGAGAGACTTAAAATTAGAATTAGTTATTGACAAATATAGTAGATAGATGTATTGGTGAGGTCTATAGTAAATAGACAATTTTTTTTGGTAGTTGTAGCATTGTGGAGATACCGTAGTTAACGGTAATGTTTAAGAAGTTGTGGTAATTCTTGGTACAAATCCAGGGGAAACAACTAGTGTGCCGAGCCACGGGTTCTATTAGTAGATAGATGACTGGTAGTACATTGGGATAAGCCGCCACAATAGTACTAGGTGAAGTGATTTGAGCTGTAGGTTACAGCGGTTGTTTAGGTTTATATTTCAAATATTGTGATGTGTTATGAGTTAGTTTTAGTAAAGAGTAGAAATATTAGGAAGGGAGATAATCAATGCTTGACTTCCAGAAAAGTACGTTCATTTGTTGATTAATGATTTTGCTTGAGGGGAACAAATATTGTTCCGCGCTATGATGAGAATATAGTCTGTAGGTAACAGATATATATATATTTTTTAGGGATTAATGCAGGTTAATAATTGCCCCTAGCATTGAGTTTTTGTTTTTTTTACTGTTATAAGAGTAGCGGAATAGGCATCACTTGTGTGAATAGATATGTATTTCATTGGTTAGTATAAGAGACCAATGTTGTTTGGGTACCATAAGCAGTTGGTTTTAATTGAATATGTATGGTATGTTATATTATTTTTGATTGATTTGGTCCTGTAAAATGATTATTGCCATTTAATTTTAGAATAGGATTGTTGTGTTTTCAGTCTTTTGCGTACAAACTACTGGTCCGTAAAAGAGACCAGTAGTGTTAGATAACACTAGATATTTTCAATTGATGCTTGTTTTATTTTGAAAAATGTGGGCATATATGAAAACATATTTGAATATCTAGGGGGGGGGGGGGGGGATATTGTTCTGTTCTAATTGTATCTTCGATTATTCATGACTTATGCCGTTATTTAAGTTTGCCTTGTTTGAACATTGGCAGGTTACTTGATCAGTTAATTTCAAATTTTTTTAATTAGTCAGTTATAATGATTCTGTTTCTTATAATTGAGTTGCCTGTTGACCATTCTTAAAAATAATTACTTTTCAGTAAAATTGTTTTTCTGTTGACGTTTAATTGGGTGAAGTTTTAAAACACAAACTAGTTAATAGAGTCCTTGGGAATTTTGAATGCAGGGTTACATTCAGAAGAAGTGGGACAAGTTTAAAACATAGATTTAGTGCCATGATGTAATGGAAATTTAATAAGCGACACGAGATTGCTGGGTTGTAGAAGAAGTAGAAGTGGGTAACGTGCTGCGCCAGACAGCGTGAAGACAAATAGTAAAACATGAATTGAATGCCATGTTTTAGTCCTGTAGATATCATTACAAGAGTTGGGGGATTAAACCAGTGGAAGGTTTATAAAGGGAAGTAAGTATGTTCATAATAAATGGACATTGTCAGTTGTGGAGTGCTGTGGTCACAGCGAACATAGATTAAATAACATGAGGTTTTAGGGGTCCGTGATATAGGGACTGAGAAAGAATAACGTTGATTGCAAGCAGTGATGGGTTAGAAGGTCACAGACATGAGTTCAGTGGCGGTATTTTGTTGCTGTTGATAACGGCATAAATTGACAAGTAGGGGTTTTAGGAGATATGCCCATAATAAATGGACATTGTGGGTTGCTGAAGTTTTCGGCAAGATTAATAGAGTACCTGATATAGAGTATTCCTGAGTGAGGTATAGGAGAGATTTGGTTATATTTTAGTAGGTGATGTTTATAATGATAGAGGGGGTTTTGAGTGGTAGGCCCATAATGGACCTTTTTATTTGTGTCCTCGGGATGTGTTTTGTGGTTGACATTACAATGCGAGGTTGCTATGGTTGAGGTAAGGTTCAGAGCCATAATATCAGCAGTGTCTGTAATATATAGACATTTAGGAGTGAATAATATTTTTGGTGGTTGATGCTTGATGCTGTAGATAGCAGCGCAAACTGTGAAATTGCCATAATAGGTGGTATAATTGAACTATGGAATTGTTTTAGACTTTATTACATAAAGTCTCAGGTGACATAGGGGAGTAAATGTGATTGCTTTTTGACTACTTCTTTATACTTCTTAACTGGGTGCGCACCCCATCTTTTCTGTCTATCCTGTGTTGTGTTGAGAGAGAATGAGAAGTTACATAATGCATGATAAGTTTCAAAGCATATACCAACCATTTTTTATGAACACATGAAATGAAATATCCTTATGAACTATTTTTTAAAATGAAACTTTGTAGACTCAGAAACGAAGAAGAAGTATCACCTCATCTATAACAGAACATAGCAGTTAGCTATAAGAGACAAGTGGAAAATTGAACTCGAAGAGTGTAGAAATAAAGTTCATTGGTTAAGAGGGAGTTAGTCTAAGGGGAGTTGGAGAAATAATATTGGGGTTAAAGTTTTAGTGAGCGAAAGAATAATTAGGATAAGTAGGTTAGGGATTAAGACTTTTGAAGAAAAGTCTTCTTAAAGAAAGGGAGGTCTGTAACAGAATACCATCTCTGTTAATAGTTTAAGGGGGATTAATGTGCAAAGAATAGGCACGGTTGAGCATCCTAGGAGGACGCTCAAGCCGTGATGCGGGGCTTAGGAAGCTTAGTTACAGCCTGGATCTCAGAGGGTCAACATCGATTGTATTATATCCAAACATCATGTAACCTGTTTTATACATTTGGACTTATTTCGTTAAATAAAACCTTTTGAAACTACAATCGGGACTCAGCTTAAATACATCATTCTAACCGTTTACTCTGTTATACTAGATCAATTAATCATCCACCTAGTTACATATAATCCAAAAATACTAATCTGATTTTCCATTTCTTCTACCACCTTTACTGCCTTTCCCAATTCATACATAGTTCTATCATTCCAGGTGTCAATTCTGGAGAAGGAAGGGGTAGCCAACCCCAAGCAACACCTGTCTTTGTCGTCTCTTGCTACGTGCAAGGTAGGTTACAGTGTTACTATTCTTTGCTTCCCCAAACGGCCCAGTAACATATGGGTGATCTAGCATTATATAACATTGTTGCAGTCTGAAGCATATTAAGCTTAGCAGTCTTTTAACTAAACATGTTATTTCAGGTTGTTTTTTTCCTGATAATGTAGAAAACAGAGAAAGTATTTTCACAAATAAATAAAGCAGCATACCAAATTACAAACAACGGTTTCCACCACTTTACCATTTCTTAGAGCAGTCAGCTGAGTCATTTCAGCAGCCTTGGGATTGATGTCGGTACAGCTAATTATAAAATAAAAAAAATTTTTAAATCAATATTATTACACAGCACATTCCATTTCATTCACAATTTTAGTCACTAAAAAATAGCACAGCTTATGCTAATTCTTCCTTTATTTATCAGCATTTAATAACATTCTTTTATTATGTCTTTTTTTTTCTCTTCTGTTGAACTATGATGATATATAACAATAAACAAGTATTACTTACAAGAATACAGCAGGATATTCCAGGAGTTGGGAAAGAAACGTGATGCAGATTCCTGATCCACAGCCAACCTCTACGCACACAGTTGGCCTAATAATAATTTCAAGGGCAATATATTTATGTATTAATGCATACTTCACCTGCTATTCAAATATGCCACAATATATTTCATTAAAAAAGACAATTTTAGCAAATAAAAAAATACAACACACGTAATGAACTTGTGTAAAAGCCCATTGTAATTAACCCGGTCAGTGCTGAAAAATTATAACATCAGCTTTTTAACAACTGCATTTTGTGGATTTGTGAAACATGCTCCGCATGACATGTTTTACTTAAGTCCAGAAGTTGAAAAGTTCTTCTGCATCTGATATGACCACTTTTAGCAAATGTTAAGGTGAAAATTAATTTGAAATTAATAAAAGTGCAATGGAAGTCCTATAAACACATAATGGTAACACTTCATCTGAGATCGTGTAGAGTGTAAGTCAGTAATGCAACCATCAGTGCACAACTGTAATAATGAGAATAAAGTCAGTGAAGCAAACAGCTAGTTTGATGACACAGATAGAGGCAGATCTAACTAGTGGTGATAGGTGATAGGAATTTATGGGGTCAATGATTTGGGCTGTAAGAATCTGCCACCAAATATGAAAGAGAACTTAGAAAATTCAGAGTAATTACAATAAGAGTTGATAGGACTGTCTTTTATCACCTGACCTTTTCAACACTTACTCTGGGGACCGGGTTAGAATCCTCTGTCCATCCATCATGTGCCATGCCGATAAGCGTGGGCAGTCATGTTTTGCCATCTCACTCGATCACCAGAGTCGTGGATCAGCTCCGTGTTCCTGTCTCGACCATGCCATGTGGCCAAGCCATCCAGGTATTTGCTTCTAGGTCTTCCTCTTGGTCTGTTCCCTTCGATCTTGCCAGTTGTCACCAAGTTCTCCAATCCATTTCTTCTCATAACATGCCCAAAAAATTTTGACTGTCTGCGTCTAATGTCTCTAATCAGTTTACGATCTTCGTTTGTTTCTTGAAGGACCCGTTCATTGGTCTTTCTGGCTGTCCATGGTATTCTTTGCATTTTCCTCAGAAACCACATTTCTACAGCCATCAGATGTTTTTCAGCTTGACTGCTCATTGTCCAAGCTTCACATCCATATAAAAGTACAGGTTCTATGTAGCACCTCAACATTCTTTTTCTCGTTTCAATTGACATCTTTTTATTAGTCAGTATGTTTTTCATCTTGCTAAAAAAAAGGTGTAAGGTAGTATAATTTTTTTTTTCTGACATAGGCAAAAAGAAAACCCTAACCTGTACTGTTCAGTGACTACATTAGCCAGACAACCTTAATCTCTCAAGCTCAAGATCTCCTCCTCTCCCCCTCTTCCTGCCATCTTCCATACATTGCAAGGTACTATAGATATTAATGACAGCAAAATAATGTTTAGAGACAAGCTGGCGTGATACTGACCACATTACTCACTGAATGTCGGTCGATTGGTCTATTAAAAATATGTCCAATATGCTTAAGGGATGTAAAAAGGTATTTTATTTACTTACAAGCTCAGAAACATAATGAGAGAGGGCAAAATATAAATATTTATTTTTACCCATGCGGATGATATAACTCAAGGTACCATTAGGCCCTGCAAAACCCTCTATACTTTCAAGATGAAGACAAAGAAGAGAGGAAAACTATTCTTACTTGAGTGAAAACAAAACACAAATAGAAAAACTTACTTGTCTTGCAATTAAAATGTCTGGCTGAGATAATGAAATATGTTAACAGCAGGCTTGTTGATGATATAAGCAAATACAGATTAGTTCTCAAGCGCAGAATAACAAGAATAAATAAAATCTAACCTTAAAGTTTGCAGAAATGCATCTTCCATTTCCAGTACATCCAGCAGAAGAAATGAGTCTTCTGCAGGTTCATAAACTTGATTAAAATCTTCTTCCTTGAGATTTCCAAGAAGTGGAGTTTTAAATCTGTCACTCACAGACGTTTGTGTAGGCATTTCTGTGGAGGTAATAGATATGCAGTTAAAATTTGGAAAAAGATATCAACAATTAAAATGACTGACATTACTATAGAAACAAAGAAGTCATAATGCTTCTATCATATGTATGTCCAAATGGTTGTCATTTTAACTTCACCGTTAACACAAGACCACAATATGTGCACAGTTTGTTAACATTGTTTGCATTTTGTGAGTGTAAACTTAACTGTTCTTATCTTCCTCAGTAAACAAATCAATAACTATCTTCATACTTTTCTACCACACAAGGCCTTCTGTTTCACTGAGTTTAAATGTACTTACAATAACTTACATTAATCTATCCATTACCAGCTCATTCTGTCTTCCATCTTCCAGTGAAGCATGGGCCCTCAACCAACTCATGCCACACCCTTTGTAGACTTGTTCATAATTGATTGAATTTTTTGGCTAAGTTTTCTAAGAGATGAGGTAGCCATTCTCACACCAACATTCTTTAGTTATCACTTATGACACGAATGGTAAGTTAGAGTATTACTATTTTTACTTTATGCACTCCACTAACAATGGGTGATTGTCATCTTGATGGTGACTAACTTCTATATAAGTGTAAACCATGCCATAGCATAAATTGTTATTTAATAATAATAAATTGTTATGTTTGCACATAGTAGCTTGATAATGCCTCTGAGATCACCTGCAGCACAAGATGCTCCCTACCAGATGAAATGATTCCAGTATAAACCTTATTAACACAGTTCATGTTACACAACTGTTGTGACATACTATTAATTATACTTCAGATAAATAGTTTAGTTAAAATACAACTTGGATTCCCTTGTCTTTTGCTGGCATGTATTATACAGTTAACATCTTCCTAGTCTTTGCTACAATATAAAGCAGTGGGGAGGAGGGGAGGTGGCTAAGGTACTTATAATGACAACTCACATGTCACCAAGTTTTATAAAGGGAGGCACTATTCGCAATGGAATTGCAAATATAAAAAAATTATATTCGCAATCGATTTGCGGGAAGTAACAAACATGTCACATCGTCTGCTTACTAGTCAATTTTAGTTTGGGCCATTAAGAAGTCTAAGAAGGTGGTTAATTTAAATAGGAATGTTCACTGTTGCGAGTTTAATTCTGCCGAATTCTCCGTATTTATTAATGAATCACTCTTCTTCTTACATCTTACTTCTGTTCGTTCCTCATTATTTAATAAATAAACAAGGAAAAGGAAATGGTACGCATATTATAAAGTGCAGGAAAACCCGGTATATCTGAAGCAGGTGGAAAAGAGAGAGGAGAAAGATAGATAACGAAGACAGTGTGAGAGTCAGAGATATGAGAAAGATGTATTGAAAGACATTAAAGAGTGGTAAAGACAAGAAAGGGAGAGGTGGCAGATCGAGACTTAGAGCGAGCGAGCGAGAGAGAACTCGTGTTCGGGTGGCTAAGCTCCTTTCCCAAGATAACAAAAGTAGAGGACAGATAAGAACAGAAAGACAAGTGTGCAGGTTCCTGCGGAGCAAGATAAACAACACCTAATACACAAAATCCGTAGAAAACATATGCCTAAAGCGAAATCATCAGACAAGCATTGGTGTCACCTAACTCCTGAAAATGGAAAAAAAAAAAACGTCACCTCCCGATTTGGGAATCGAACCCGGAGCTCCCGTGCACCAGGCGGAAACACTAACCACTATGCTACTGAGGACACGTTAACAGATCAACAAAATATTGTAATGTGGACACACGCATAGGAATAATCACGTGACCTACTTCGATTGCGAATATAATTTTTTTATATTCGCAATTCCATTGCGAATAGTCACTTCGTTTTATACATTTTTTTTTCTTCTCTCAAACTACTTCCATAGCTCTCTGTAACTATCTATTAGATTAGTGTTGGAACTCTTCGCTGGCTGCTGAGGATGGGGACGGAGTGCTTATGGGAATGTCCCGAACGCTGTGATGTCGGTTCCTAAATCAATCAATCATCAATCAATCAATCAATCCAATCTGTAACAGTTATTTGATGTGTTTGTCAACAATTCACAATTCCTTATGCAATTATTTAATAATTATAAATATAATGTATATTTTATTAAATTCGCTTTCACAATTCAAAAATTCACTACAAAAAACATTACAATTTACATTTACACTAATAAATGAATTACTGAATTAGCAACATTTACATTACCTTGTGTTTCCATAAAGTAATTCTCAGTGACGCTCATGTTATTGTATCATGAATGGAACAGACAAACGAGCATGTATAACTTCAGATAGACGGCATCACATTTAATTTGAAACTGTTCTCATTTTCATAAAACGAATGGAGAAAGTAAATCCAGATTCTAGTTCCGGTTCGAAGCTTTAGATCAGTGGTTCTTAACCTTTTTTTGGCCCGTGGCCCCCTCCCCCTTCATCGTATTTTCAGAACGTCATCCCCCCCCTTTCATATTTCCTATCTAAAAATCCCCCACACCTATATAGTATACGTTAAAATGTAAGGTAAATTTAATAGCACATACTAAAACAAGTCTAGACATCCACATAAAACATGATTTGTGGGTCTACTGACTTTATCAAATGAATTTTAGAAGGATGAGACGTACTTAGCTGGAATATATGAAGGGAAAAACAATATCAAGTAATCGGTTCTTGTATTAACGCGATCTTGAAATTGTCTTCATCCCCCCCCCCCCCCTGGAAACCCTAAAATTCCCCAGGGGGGGGGGGAATTCCCCACCGGTTGAGAACCACTGCTTTAGATAATTTAGAAGACCCAAGCCGATTCAAAGGTGAATTGCAGCTGCAGAAAATAAAGGAGGCAATAATAAGGGGGAGTCAAAACAAATGCTTTAGATTTACAAAAAATCAGAAGTAACTGGATATGTTGTCTAATTGCTACGGCCTAAACGCCATCCATACTCTTAATCTTATTTAACGATGTCTGACTCGCAATCGTTAATTGCTATCTTCGCAAGGTATATTACTTGCATCATACTGAGAAAATCTACCGCGCACTCTCTGTCTCGTGTTGTGTACAGGTATTTTCCAGTTCATCTCTTGATGTTGTCCATTCACCTGTACCCCCCCCCCCCCCCACCAACCAAACAACCTTTTATGGAGAAATAGTTCGATGAACAATGAGAATGATCTGCAATTAAAACAAACACACACACACACACACACACACACACAAGCACACACACACACACACACACAATATGACTGAGAAGCTCGAAGGATGAATACATAACCACACAGATACAGGCAAACGTGGCAAGAATAATTCAAGAAGACACCCGACATTCAAAGTGAGCAGCGTGGAAGCCGGCAAGACCATCAAGAAGAGAATCTGCCTGCGAGTTGCAGCAAAGCGACCGAACCGCAAGCAACAGTAAAGGAAGCATATACTCCTATACCAGATGATGCCGCTCCTGTCGCTGTTCCGACACCAAAGATAACATCGATTATAACTAAAGCCAGCAGCAGCGAAGAAGTCCACAACAACACTATTGAGAAGCAGCTCACCAAAGGCTTCCAGATCGGAGGAAACCACAACAGAGGACTTCACCAGCAAAGTCCTGCTGAAACAAACAAGCGTGAGGGGGGCCAAACTGTCGGCGCTACCAACAAACAAGATACATGGTCTGTTGGAGAACGAGATGGGAAGACACAGCGTCACCTAGCTACGCAAAGCACCTGATGAAATAGTGGCCCCCATCAACAAGAACTCCAAGACCACCGCACTAATGCTGAAGATGTCACAAAACGAGAACACCGACATCAAGCTACCCCACGGCATCACAGTAGAAGCCACCCGACACCGCATGATGAAAAGATGGATCATCAAACGAGTCAAGACCCATCTCACCAACGACCAGATCAAGGAGATACTAAACAGAGAGAAAAGGAAACAAGATCATCGGTGCTGAGAGGATCATCGGCAGGAATAACAGTCGTCAACGTAACATCCCTCAATACATTAGAAGGGACAAGAAAGATCAAGCTCCAGAGCACTACATACCGAGAGTGCTGCAGTGTTCTAAGTGCCAGAAATTTTGGCACATCCGTGCCACCTGCAAGAGTGAAGTGGAGGTATGTAGATACTGCTCTAGACCCCATCCATACAGTCAGTGCCAGAATGCAAAGACCAACACGGACTTCAGGAGGCCTAACACTCAGAAAGAGATGCCAACTGCTTCGGCAACCATGGCACCAGATACCTCGGCTGCCCCTGCCAACAAGACAGCAAAGAAGCAATGAAGATTGTCATCAAAACTAACCTGTCCTATAAAGAGGCTAGAAGGCAGTACGAGGCTACCAATCGACTTACAAAAAGTGACAAAGCGCAACTGGAAGGCCAACTGAAGGACCTGAGATCAAAGTTTAAAAGCATGGAGGAAGACAAAAGTAAGAGACACAGATAACAGCTGTTCAGCGCATTCTGGACGAACTGAAGCAAGTTCAGCAGAAGATTAAGCAGGATGTTGCTCGAATGGCTGCAATAAAGACTGAGACAGAAGAAACTCTATCAAAAATTCAAGAAGAAAGAGAAAAGACAGAAGAAACTCTTAAACAGATCCAAGAAGAACGAGAACAAATAGAACTGCTCAAGTCACAGAACGAAACATCCGAACCAGAAAATGCAAAGACCCGGACAGATGAAGAAACAACATAAGAAGAAATAATAGTGGAGGAAGGATGACGACTAGTAAGGCTAAAGCTTCCTGCATGAAACAACACCATATGACGGGGCGGGTACACAATTGAATTACTCCAGGCCTTAACAAGTGTGCGACTTGGTACAGACATGTAAAACCACAAGGATGAAACGAACACAATTACAGAAACTCAAACATCTTCAAGGAAGCAGATTGATTGATTGATTGATTGATTGATTGATTTAGGAACCGACATCACAGCATTCGGGGCATTCCCATAAGCGCTCCGTCCCCATCCTCAGCAGCCAGCGAAGAGTTCCAATACTAATAGTACCAGTAGCAATCTGATTATATGTCCGTCTCGCCTTTCCTCTGAGCGTTGATCGTCGGCCAGATCCCCTCGTCACCCCTCGCTGTCGCATTCTTGCCAGACCATGGTGATCCATTTGCTCCTCCGAGGTGTACACATGCTCCCATAAGGTCGCAACCACATCTGCTTTGTCATGCATCAATACTCCACCAAGTTTTGCCGAGCCAGCCAATCTGTCCGCCTGTTCATTCCCCAGCACACCAGCATGCCCCGGAGAAAAGATCCAGACGATGCTTGTCACCCGTGACTTCCGAAGCGAAGCAAGCCACTCTGCACGAAGCTTGCCTGTCTTCACCCTACTCAGCATGCTTTCTGAGTCAGTTACAATCACGATGTGTGTGTGTATCGTATTCTCCATCCAGCGGAAAGCTGCACTGACCGCCTCCACCTCCATTCTTAAGCTAGATGTTGTGGTATCATATGCCAGGCTCTCCTGCACCAAACGTCGACCATTGGCTTTTGCTAAGAACCCCCAGGCACTTCTCCTACCTCTCAACACCGACCCATCTGTGTAGATAATCACATCACCTGAGCGAGCATTATCCTGAATTAGTTGCTGGATTTCCACTTCCGTGGCCCCTGCTGGCCACTCCCTGCACTCCCGGCTCAATGTGATTATAACTCTGCACAAGTCTGACTGCTCCGCTGACACTCTGACCCACTCTTCTCCTCTCCTAATGTTCTCCAAGGGGCACACCTGCCTGATCGTATCCTCCGCCTGAGCCATCCATGATTTCCCTCTTATCAGTCGCTGACCCTTAACGGCGTCCAGCGCCTCATGCAACGGGTGATCTGTGTCTGCAGCTACTCTGAGGTATGCCTTCGCCTGCATCACCTTGAGCCTACCTGCAACAGACGGCAAACCAAGGATGTAACGCATACACACAACTGGGGTGTCTCTGGTGCATCCCAGAATGACTCGCATCGCTTCGTTCTGTATGCGCTCTAATTTCACCAGCTGACTCTTTGAGACAGTGAGCAGTCCTAGTCCATAATCAATCACTGAGAGGATCAAGTGCTGGTATAGTGTGAAAAGCATTCTCTGCTCTGTGTCCATTGCAGCCATAGTTTTAAGTGCATTGAGTCCCTTTTGAGACCTTGTCACAACCGTCTCCACATGGTCCTTGAAGGACAGGCTCCTGTCAAATGTGATTCCCAGATACTTCAGTTTGTTCTCTCTGTTGACGCTTCTACCATCTATCGTGAGGCTTGGGACATCAGCTCTCACAATCCTGTTGTCCAGAGAGCACCACAAAACAGCTGCCTTTTCTGGGTGGATGACAGCACTCATTTCAGTGCACCAGTCAATCACATTGTCTACTGTTGCCTGTAGCTCCTGGGCTGTTTGCTCCCTATCTCTCCCCTGCCTATATGCAAGAATATCATCTGCAAATGTTAGTATCCTTCCAACCCCTGGTGCTTCTAGGTTTGCAATCTTGCTCGTATACACATTAAAGAGCACCGGTGAGATTGCTGATCCCTGTGGCAGTCCCGGGGTTAAAATATGTGGCTCTGAGGTCCATGCACCCAGACGGAGAGCAACCCGGCGAGAATGTAGGACGGCTGCTATCCAGTTCACCAACCAGGGATTGACCCCTTCTCCATCAGTACGGTCATCAAAATATCATATCGAACTCTATTGTATGCATCCTCGAGCACAAGCGCTACCGCCATCGTTTCCTATCTACTCTGGAACCCCTCATAAACATCAAAGGCAAAAGTGGCTGCTTTTGACCAGGTATCTTTTCATGGCCTGTATCTCCCCAGGCCTCTTGGAAAAAGCTTCCCCCTTTCCAAGAACTCTTGCAGCTTGACAGCGGCTATCTTCTCTAGAACCTTCCCAAAAGTATTTTGAAGGGTGATGATCCTAAAGCCACTAAGCTTTGAATGATCCTTGAATGGTTTTGGGAGAGGGATGAGATAGCTGTGCACCCAATCCTGCGGTACTGATGCTGTCCTAATGCTTTGGTTAAAGTAGTCGGTCATTTCCTTCAGGTCTGCATCGCTCAAAGCCTTCGTGTGGCCATACCTAACCCCATCGGGCCCTGGTGCCGTGTCGTTTGCCTTTTTCAAAATATGTTTAACATCTTCAACCCGTATGGTGTCTTCATAAGGCATATTCTTTATGGTGCCAGATAACTTCTCTCTAACTGCATCTCTGGTGTCTGCATCATTATGATTGGTCTGCTCTAAAAATCTCTGGAGAAACGCCTCCCCTTTCTCTTTGTCTGTTGTCACGCGCACACCAACATCTCTATCAATTGTTCCCACTGTCATAGGTCGATATTTTCTTTGCATTTGTCTGTGCAGTTTCCAGAATTTTCGCAGTGTTTTATCACCTCCAATCTCCTTAATGAAACATTCCCATTTTGCCTTTTTGGCCTCTGCAGCAGAGCGCTTGAAGACCTCCACCTTGTCTTTCTTGACATTTTCCGCTGTGTCAACTACCTCTCGTGAGCTTCGGGGTGTCTGTCGCACTTTCCTTAGCTACTTCACTGCAGCTCTCTTTGCTTTCCAAGCCTGGTCTACTTCTGGGGTCCACCATGGGGGCTGCAAAAAAGGAGCTTTAACATTCCTGTTGCAAGCCCGCTGTCTGAGGCGTCCAAGAAGGCTATCGGTCCATTCATACCGGAAGGTCTTGCGCGCTCTCCCAGCCTTAACTTTCCTGTCTTTAGAGATCAGGACTGAGCATGGCAAGTGATCACTCCCATGGTCATTCAACACAGTCCGCTTTACATCAAGGACTGATGACTGGGAGACAAGTGCCAAGTCAATAGCTGTGTCTGCATCGCCAGGCCTCATTGCCATTCTAGTCCACCGTGGCATCCGCAAGGGAAATTCCCTGTCGGTTTTCTCCACTACTGTCCCAATCTCTGTTCCTTGCATTGAAGTCTCCACATATGAGTAACCTATCACCTGGTAATTCCTCCAATTCCTTAAGCCAGACCCAGTGTTTTTTTCTGACAAAACAGTCCACTGTAGCATATACATTTATGATGTTCCAACTTAAGCCACCAATCTCCATTTGTATACCCTGGACCTCTCTTGCACTATGATTCCACTGGCTCAAATCAAGTACCACATGCTTCACTCCTTTCTTCACCAGCATACCTTGCCCATGTCTCTTCTGCCAGTAGGGTTTATATAACTGGCGTACCCAGGGCAATGGTATTTGTCTGTATTTAGCTCCTGGAGCATGAGGACATCAAAATAGTATATAAGCCTCTCCAATACAGGACCTCTCTGCCTGGCTCTACGACAATTCCAGTATCCCACTCTTACATGGTTGAAACCTAGTCTCTCCACTTTTCGTCTTGTTCTCCTGGCACCTCCCCTCCTATTTCTATGTCTTCTTCTCACACCATTTCCTCGTCTTCTCCTCCTCACTCTCTCTTCGCTAGCCTCCGAAAGATGTGTCAAGCGCAGAGCACGTGCTCCGTAGCTCCGGCGACGATTCCCGTGTTGAATTAATTCCATAAGCAATGTTTGGATATTGCAGGAAATAAACGGTCGCCCTAGTATTGCCTGCTTGCTAGGGAAGAGGCAAGGGATGTCCCGCAGGAGTCCATACGCCTGGTGCCGCCCTACACGCCTGCCAGACGTCCAACGTTCACGACCAGTTTACCCATGGCCATCCAGTTCCTCAGCACGCTGGTCCACCTTGAACTTGGGGGTTTATATTTGGAGTTTTCCGTCTTCTAGATGGACTGCTATCCAAAGCTAACAGGTTCCACCTACCCTGGGGAGGGGTTAGAGCGCCCCTGACTCTCTTGGCAGGCACGTCTCCGAGCATATGAGGCATTTTGTAAGGAACTCAGAACCCACCCTGAGATCGTGCCTCGCCCTCTATGTCCACCGCCTGTTGGTCCGCGGCTGCTTATTGGGTATTCGCAGCTAACCTCTATATCTAGAGGCCGTTCCACGATCCGCCACCTGTGGACGCGCTGGGTTGGGGATGGACGCCCCGGTCAAGGAAGCAGATATAAGCAACTCCGTGTACGAAAGAAGAACGAGATACAACATAAGGGCCCCAAATACAACCAATTCGGTACAGCCGATAGTTGAGCGGGGCCATTCGTCTCTTGAGCAAGCAAGTAGAGGCAAATGTTTCGACCAAAAGTCTCTATCAACGGGACTGGGCTAGCTCTTGGGGAAGTACACAATTATGTTGTTCGTTAATATATTTAGGTCGAAACGTAGGCTATGACTGTATCTTTGTGTTATAAGCTCGGCAGCAGCAAACCTCGTAGTTTAACTAATTAGAATGCTTTGTTGACAGACTAACATCCTTTAACATTTTTTTTATGGCGCTCGCTCGCTTTGAACTCAAGCATAGTCCAGACACGCTACTTCTAGTAATGTTGGACTAAATTTTGCGTGTGAATTTGCTTTATCTATTAACAGTGACTCTCGCCATCAGGCGAACCAACTCCGTCTTCAGAGGTACTTGTAATTTACATCCCCAAGTCAAGGACGATACGTCAACATTTTAGTCCAACTGTCCAGTGTAGGGGTTGAACTTCTTACCTCGGCCTCAGCACACCGGATGTATAAGAACACGCGTTCTTATTCACTCGGCCATGCTATTCTACTACCCTTTAACACAGTGGTTCTCAATCTTTTTTGGCCCATGTCTCTCGCCCCCCTTTTCACCATATTTTCAGAACGTCATCCCCCCACCCTTTTCGTATTTTCTACCTAAAAATTCCACCCCGCCCCTACACAGTATACGTAATAATAGAAGCTAAATTTAATAGCACATACTAAAACAAGTCTAAACGTCCACAAAAAACATGATTTGTGGGTCTTCTTGCTTTATAGAATGAATTTTAGAAGGGTGAGAAGGGAAAAACACTATCAAGTAATCGGTTCTTGTATTAACGTGAAGATCTTAATTCCCCCCCCCCCCCTGGAAACCCTAAAAACCGGGGGGGGGGGGGAAATTCCCCACCTGTTGAGAACCACTGCTTTAACACATAGCTATCTCTTTGCTCGACCACTTGCCAGCCTTGATCTCATTTTGTAATATTTTCTGCAACTGAGCTTTTGCAGCATTTCTTTAATGCGGTTTCTGAGGAAAATGCAAAGAATGCCATGGATAGACAGAAAACCGAATGAGCAAGTCCTACAAGAAGAAGATGAAACCCGTAAATTGTTTAGAGAAATTAGACGTTGCCAGTCACATTTTTTGGGACACGTAGTCGATCAGATTTTGCCATCTCACGCAATCACTAGAGTCGTGGATCAACTCTTGTGTTTTTGTCTCGATTATCACATGTGGCCAGGCCATCTACTTATTTACCTCTCTGCCTTCCCTTTGGTCTTTTTCTCTCAATCTTGACAACTGTCACCAAGTTCTCCAGTTTATTTCTCCTTATAACGTGCCCAAAAACTCTTGACTGTCTACGTCTAATTTCTGAAATGAGTTTACGGTTTTCATTTTTATCTTTTAGGACTTGCTCAATGGTTTTTATGTCTGTCCTATGCATTTTCCTCAGATACCACATTTCCACTACCATTACATGTTTTTCATCTTGTCTGTTCATTGTCTATGTTTAACAACCATACAAAAGTACAAGTTCTATGTAGCACATCAACACTCTTTTTGTAGCATAGCTTTTTGCCATAGCGATTCTTGTTCTAAACTCTTCAAGGCACCTACCTTCAGATATGATTGTCCCCAAACAGCTGTGCCAGTCAACTTGTTTAAGAATATTCCCGTTTACTTGTATATTACATTGTGGTATTTATTTCTTCATAGTGACGACTATGAATAATAATACCAAAATAAGGGCAACCTGAAATTATGCACCAATTATAGAACTGTTGCCCTGATAAGTCGTGCAAGTAAAATTCTACTAAAAATCATAATGGGAAGACTTCGTAAGAAAATTGAAGAAGAAATTAACGTGGTTGAAGCAGGATTTAGACAAGGAAGAGGAACAAGAGATCATATACTCAACATGCGTTTAATAATAGACAAGGGCAGAGAATTTAATGTAAACCTACTCTTATGTTTTGTGGGTTAGTCAAACACATTTGACTATGTACAACATCATAAACTTTGGAAAATCATGAGGAATATGGGCTTTCCATCACACGTAATACAACTCATAAAAATGCTCTATCTAGACCAACAAGCAGCGGTTAGAATAGATAGCGAGACGTCAGATTGGTTTGACATCAAGCAAGAAGTCCGTCAGGGATGTGTGCTGTCCCCCTATGTGTTTAACCTGTACGCCGAAAATATAATGAGAAATGTAAGAGAGGATATAACCAGGGAGCGATATGATGCCATAAATATCGGTGACCATGACATACCAGGGATTCGAAATGCTCTTGATACAGTATTGCTTTCCACAACACAAAATGGTATAGAAAACGTAATAACCTTATCAATCAATCAGGTGCCGTCTCCACAATGAAGGTTGGCTGCAATGGATCTCCAACACTATCTGTTTCTCGCCCATCTGTACATTCTGTCAGGCTGGTGTTCGTCCATCTCTTGATGTTATCTTCCCACTTGTTTCGTTGTCTACCTCTTGCTCGCTTGCCCTCAACCTTGCTTTCCAGTATGGTTTTTATAAGAGTATCATGTCTTTTAACGTGGCTGAAATATTTCACTTGCCTCCTCTTTATTTCTTTTATCAGCTCTCTCTGTATTCCCAGTTTTTATAGAACCTCTGCATTTGATTGTTTTTGTTTCCATAAATACGACATATTCGTCTGTATATCCACATCTCCAGGGCTTCTATGCGACTTTCTAGTTGCTTGTTCAATGTCCAGGCTTCCGCGTTATACAGTAGCGTTGAATATACGTAGCATTTGACAGTTCTAATTTTTTATGCGTTATTAATCTCTCAGTCAATCAATCATGTGCCATGCCGGAAAGCGTGGGCGGTCATGACTTGCCATTTCACTCGATCACCAGAGTCGTGGATCAGCTCAGTGTTCCTGTCTCGTCCTTGCCATGTGGCCAAGCCATCCAGGTATTTTCCTCTCGGTCTTCCTCTTGGTCTGTTCCCTTCTATCTTGCCAGTTGTCACTAAGTTCTCTAATCCACTTATCTCTCTAGATCAGTGGTTCTCAACCTTTTTTGGCCCGTGCCCCCTTCACCATATTTTCAGAACGTCATTCCCCCCCTCCCTTTCGTATTTCCTACCTAAAAATCCCCACCCCGCGCCCCTACACAGTATGCGTAATAATGGAAGCACATACCAAAACAAGTCTAGACGTCCACATAAAACGTAATTTGTGGGTCTACTTACTTTATCAAATGAATTTTAGAATGGGTGAGACGAACAGAACCGTAAAGTATGAAGGGAAAAACAAAATCAAGCAATCGGTTCTTGTATTAATGCGATCTTGAAATAATCGTCATTCCCCCCTGGAAACCCTAACACCCCCCCCCCCCCCCCACCGGTTGAGAACCACTGCTCTAGATGTTAATACTGATTTTATGCCGTTGAAAGCATTTTTGGCCATTCCTATTCTCTTTTTGATTTCTATTTGACTTCTGCCATCATCTGTTATTATATATCCAAGATAAGAGAAACTTGTTACTTGTTCTAGTATCTGCCCGTTTACTGTGATATTCATTGATGACCTTTCCTTTTCACTGCTAATTATCATAGTTTTTGTTTTTTGGATGTTAATATCTCAGCCACATTCTGCACTGTGCCTGTTTACTTATTCCACTAGGTCTTGTAACTCTTGCTCACTTTCTGCTAGTGACACGGTATCGTCAGCATACCTAAGATTGTTTATGATTCTTCCATTGATTTTAAGTCCAATCATTTCAACTTGTTTAAAAATTCTTTCTGTGTATAGGTTGAAGAGGCTTGCCGTACTCATCTTTTTACCTCTATAGGCGACGAATAGTGATTTCCGCATCTAATAGACGCCACTTGTTCCCATTACAAGTTAATAATAAGTCTGATGTCCTTTCCGTCTACTCCTATCCTATATCTTGAAGGCACGTAATTAGTCGTTCATGTTGTACTCTATCAAAAGCTTTCTTGTAGTCTATAAAACAAACATATATACTTTTTTTTACTTCTATATCTTCTTCAATTAACATCCTCAAACATATAATTGCTTCTCTGGTGCCGCTGTTTTTGCGGAACCTAAATTGTTCTTCAGCTACTTCCTCATCTATTTTATGTTGAATTATTTCTTGTATGACCTTGAGTTCATCCATCCATCATGTGCCACGCCGATAAGCGTGGGCGATCATGTTCTGCCATCTAACTCGATCACCAGAGTCGAGGATCAGCTCGGTGTTCCTGTCTCGACCATGTCACGTGGCCAAGCCATCCAGGTATGTACTTCTCGGTCTTCCCCTTGGTCTCTTTCCTTCGACCTTGAGTAGTATCTTAGTTATGTGGCTCAGCTAATAGTTCTGTAATCCTCACAATCAACAGCTCTTGGCTTCTTTGGCAATGTGATGAAAGTGGATGTTTTCAAGTCCTTGGGGATGTACCTAGTCTATATATATATAAAAGGCTATGTATGTAAGTATGTCTGTATGTATGTCTGTATAAGGGTAGCGGGGTAGGGGTATACCCTATCAAAGGAGAAGTAAGGTGCCTCCTTCCCTCCGCTAGCCTACGGGACACCCTTGGGCAAGGTGGAGTACCCGTTTAGCCCCCCCAACAGGGTAACGTGAAGCCATGGGAGCATGTGGTGGATTGGACTTGGGAGCAGCCGACAGATAGTTGTTGGTTATGGTTTCAAGTCAGTGACGGTGGGCAGAGGATCTCTCAGTAGAGACAATGGCTACGGTCATCCGATCAGTATGGTCACTGCCAGGAAGGAAGAATGGTAGACTTCCCTCCTTATTGATTCCCGGGCAGAGGAGGCTCGTCAGCCTTGGTTGGTATCTCTTCTAAGAGAGGGAACTCTAAATCTCAAACCTCCGCTGCCTTGCGGGTATACCCATATGGGAAAGGCTTCGGGAGTAAACCCTGAGGACAAATCCGGAGATGGAGTCCCTAAGGCAGTTCCATGTTGTAAACAACATAGTTCTGGCAACTCCTGCGACGGCACCGATGCCAAGTTGCATTGGCTACTGCCTTTCCCTTGGTCAACATCGGCGACGTGGAGAGGGGGAACCTGCTACTGGGCAACAGCTGGTTCTCCAATTTCCATTGCCCAGGCTTGTGCCCTGAAGAGGTCACTTCAGCACCGCGTAAAGCGGTGACACAACACGGGAAGTAGCATTTGCCGGTTATAAGTCTTAATGCTCGATTGGCGTAGAGCAAGGCGCCAGGGGCTACTTCCGACGGTGGGAGAGATCATCGTATCTCACTAGACAGCTACCGCCCGCCTAAGCTGGGCAGCCCCCAGTCAATAAGGTGTTGTCTCGCCACGGTTCATCTGCTCCTGAGGGTGTGTGGAGCTTAGGGGGAAATCCTAAGGCTGGGAACATGGAACGTAAGAACCATGACCCCTGGCATCTCAGACGATCTAAATGAGATTGTGGATGCCCGCAAAACTGCAGTGATAAACAACGAACTGCTAAGACTGGGGATAGACATTGTCGCCCTGCAAGAGACCAGACTCCAAGAATCTGGAAGCATCAAGGAGAGGGACTTCACTTTCTACTGGCATGGTAAGCCGTGCGGAGAGACCAGGGAGCATGGAGTTGGCTTCGCTATCAGAAACAAGCTGCTCAATTCCATCATACCACCAAGTGATGGCACTGAAAGAATATTGAAGCTCCAACTCCAGACAGAGGCAGGCCCAGTTAGTATTATAAGCGTTTACGCCCCAACACTAACTGCAGCATCAGAATCTAAAGACAAGTTCTATGACGACCTTAGCAAAGAAGTCAGTGAAACACCAGAGAAACAACATCTTTTTATACTGGGGGATTTCAATGCCAGGGTTGGCTCCGACCACGAATCTTGGCCTTCATGTCTAGGACAGTTTGGCGTTGGGAAGATCAATGACAATGGACAACGTCTCTTGGAATTCTGCAGCCACCATAATCTGTGCGTGACCAACACCTTCTTTGACACGAAACCTCAACACAAGGTGTCATGGAGACACCCCAGATCAAAGAACTGGCACCAACTCGACCTGGTACTCACTAAACGCAGCAACCTCCGCAATGTACGGATGACTCGCAGCTATCATGGTGCTGACTGCGACACCGACCATTCACTCGTCTCCAGCAAGGTGAAGATAAAGCCCAAGAGAATCTACAGAAGCCGAACAGAAGGAAGACCACGCATTGACACCAGTGGCACCCAAAATAAAGAGAAGGTCAACAAATTCATGCAGGCTCTAGCGGATACTCTGCCCGGCCCCACAGACGGAGATTCCACCGAGAGATGGAGTCATTTTCGCGACACCATCTACAATATCAACATTTGGCAAGAAGCAAACTAAGTCAACCGACTGGTTTGAAGCACACTCTGAAGAGATGCTCCCAGTCCTGGAGATAAAGAGACATGCATTCTCGATGTATAAAACATCACCTTCAGAGAAAACACTGCAGGCATTGCGAACGGCCAGAAATAGAGTACAACAGATGGCAAGAAGATGTGCGAACAGGTACTGGCTACAGCTCTCTGCTCAAATTCAAACTTGTGCAGACACTGGAAATATAAGAGGAATGTATGAGGGCATCAAGCAAGCTGTCGGTCCATCAAAAAATAAGATGGCCCCTTTACGATCAACTGAGGGGGTAATCATAAAAGATCGAGCGAAACAAATGGATCGCTGGGTAGAACACTACTCAGAGCTATACTCAGTGGATAACACTGTCAGCGAAGAAGCTCTGGAAGCCATCGATCAACAGTCCGCCATGCATGCCTTGGATAACGAACCTTGCCTCACAGAAATCAGCGAAGCACTAGACTCTCTCAAATCCGGCAAGGCACCTGGAAAAGATAGTATTCCACCTGAAATTTTAAAATGTAGCAAAGAAACAATCATCCCAGAACTGTATGCAATATTACAGCTCTGCTGGAGAGAAAAATCAATACCACAAGATATGAAAGACGCAAACATCGTTACCCTTTATAAAAACAAAGGCGACAGAAGCGACTGCAACAACTATCGCGGCATTTCCCTTCTCAGCATTACAGGCAAGATTTTTGCCAGAGTAATCCTTAAAAGATTACACATTCTTGCTGAAAGAATCTACCCCGAATCGCAGTGCGGATTTAGACCCAACAGGTCCACCATCGATATGATTTTCTCACTCCGGCAGCTCCAAGAGAAGTGCAGAGAACAGAGGAAGCCATTATATATAGCCTTCATCGACCTCACAAAGGCATTTGACCTCGTGAGCAGAAGCGGCCTTTTTAAGGTCCTTGAAAAGGTTGGATGTCCACCCACCCTTCTTAGTCTCGTGAAATCATTCCACGAAAACATGCAGGGGACCATTTTATTTGACGGCTCAACATCCCAGTCATTCAGCATCAGCAGCGGAGTAAAGCAGGGATGCGTGCTTGCTCCTACACTCTTTGGTATCTTCTTTGCTGTTCTCTTAAGGCAAGCATTTGGGACTGCCACTGAAGGCATATACCTCCACACAAGATCTGATGGCAAACTTTTTAACCCATCAAGACTCAAGGCAAAGACCAAAATAAGACCAAGATGCGTAAGAGAACTACTTTTTGCAGATGATGCAGCACTGACTACTCATACAGCAGAAGATCTCCAAAGGCTCATAGATCGTTTTGCAGCTGCCTGCAAAGACTTTGGGCTCACCATTAGCCTAAATAAAACACAGGTGATGGAACAAGATGCTGATGCGCCTCCGTCAATCAAAATCTCTAATTATGAATTGAAAGTCGTCCACGATTTTGTGTATCTGGGATCGACAATATCAGATAATCTTTCATTAGAGACAGAAATCGACAGACGCATTGGAAAGGCAGCCACAACATTTTCCAGGCTAGCTAAAAGAGTTTGGGAGAATAATAGACTAACAGAGCGTACAAAAGCTCAAGTATATAAAGCTTGTGTTGTTAGCACACTACTCTACGGGTCTGAATCCTGGACCCTGTACTCAAGACAGGAAAGGAAGTTGAATTCCTTCCACATAAGATGTCTGAGGACGTATCCTGGGCATAACATGGAAAGACCACATAACAAACAAACAGGTGCTTGAAAGAGCAGATATTACCACAGTGCACACCCTCCTCAAGCAGAGACGCCTCCGGTGGTTGGGCCACGTATCTCGAATGGAGGACGAACGTATTCCCAAAGATCTCCTTTACGGAGAACTAGCCACAGGAAAGAGGCCAACCGGAAGACCCCAAATGCGATATAGGGATGTGTGTAAACAAGATATGAAAACCATTGGAATAGATCCAGACACGTGGGAGAGAGTTGCAACAGACAGATGCTCCTGGAGAAGAGATGTACGAAACGGACTGGTGCTCTTTGAGCGCAATCAGATCCAAAAAACTGAGGAGAGACGGCACAGGCTCAAAGAGCAGTCACTTACTGCGGGACTTGCCTCGTCTCACAGATGCGGAAACTGTGACAGAGATTGTCATTCTCGAATTGGACTATACAGTCACCAGCGGTGCTGCCAGGCACCTCCCAAGCGGCACAACTCTATAGTCCTTCAGGACTGAAAGAGGCCTACTACTATGTCTGTATGTTATTTATGCGTTCGCGAACGATCCATCCGATTGAGATGAAATTTTCTACACGTCTTCCTCTCATTCCCGTGCTGCCAACTGTCATAGTTTGATAGTGTACACACAATTATTTACTTAATATTATTTAATATTAATTTACATTATAATTTATATATAGCGAGGGGACATGACTTTTAATAGCATTGCTATATATGTAAAATTGTTGCATATTTCTCAAATAGGTGGACCTTTTCGCTACAGTTATCTACAGGCATATGCGTTATAATCCTCCTCCCTCCTCCTCCTCCCCTCCTTCTCCTCCTCCCCCTCCTCCTCCTGCCTTCCTCCTCCCCCTCCTCCTCTCTCATCCTCCTCCTCCTCTCTCATCCTCCTCCTCCTCCTCTCTCATCCTCCTCCTCCTCCCCTCCTTCTCTCTCATCCTCCTCCCCTCCTCCTCCTAATAATCCCTCCTCCTAATAATCCCTCCTCCTCCCCCTCCTCCTCCCTTCCTCCTCCTCCTCCTCCCCATCTCATCCTCCTCCCCTCCTCCTCCCCTCCCCCTCTTCCTCTCTCATCATCCTCCCCCTCCAACTTCTCCTCCCGCTCCTCATCCTTCCTCCCCTCCTCACCTCCTCCTCCTAATCCCCCTCCTCCTCCCTCCTCCTCCCCTTCCTCATCCCTCCTCCTCCCCCTGCTCCTCCTCCTCCTCCTCCCCCTCTTCCTCCTCCTTCCCCTCCTCCTCCTCCTTTTCCTCCTCCTTCTTTTTCTTATGCTGCTGCTGCCGCCGTTTCATTTACCCAAGTTAATTGTTGGGGGAAGATGTAAAGATCTTTCAAGTGCTCTTTCTATTAATAGACAGTCAGACAGACAGATAGATAGTCGGGAACGGGAGCTTATATGACTACTTATATGAATTAAACGAGATGCTCCCATCCAGGGGCTTGGGCCGGGACAGACAGACAAATAGACAGACAGACAGACAGACAGACAGACAGATAGATAGTCGGGAATGGGAACGGGAGCTTATATGTCTATTTATAGGAATTAAACTAGCTGACCCGGCCCGGCTTCGCCCAGTCCCTGGTGGGGAGCATCTAATTTAATTCATATAAGTAATCATATAAGCTCCCGTTCCCGACTATCTGTCTGTCTGTCTGACCCGGCCCGGCTTCGCCCAGGCCCTGATGGGGAGCATCTCATTTAATTCATATAAGTAGTCATATAAGTTCCCGTTCCCGACTGTCTGTCTGTCTGTCTGTCTGACCCGGCCCGGCTTCGCCCAGTCCCTGGTGGGGAGCATCTAATTTAATTCATGTAAGTAGCTAAAAACTCTGACCACATACAAATAGATAATATGACCATTAAAAGAACGGAAACATACAATTACCTGGGTACAATCAACTGCTCCAACATCATAAGGGAAGAAATACAAACTAGAATCAACTTTGGAAATAAGATATACTATGCCCTACAACATCTACTAAAATCAAATGCGCTGTCTCGTAACACCAAAATCACAATATACAAAACACTGATCAGACCAGTTGTGCTGTATGGCTCTGAAACCTGGAGTACAACGAAAGGAGACGAAGCCTTGTTACAAACCTTTGAGAACAAAATTGTAAGACGCATCTTTGGACCCATTAGGGATACACAAAGTGGAGAGTGGAAAAGAAGAAGTAACAAAGACATTTATGATCTGTTTAAGTCCCCGCTAATCACTGGTATCATGAAGGCTAATAGAGTACAATGGCTGGGGCATATAGAAAGAATGGAAGATAATAGGGAAACAAAACTCGCTTACACTCAGGAAATAAATGACCGACCATAGACCCCGAGGTAGACCAAGAAGGCGGTGGAGAGATAATACATATACAGACCTACAAACACTTGGAATCAACGACTGGCAAGAGAAGGTCCACCAGAGAGACGAATGGAGACAGATTGTATCTGCAGCAAAGAACCTCAATGGCTCGGAACGCTGAAGAAGAAGAAGAAGAAGAAGAAGAAGAAGAAGAAGAAGAAGAAGAAGAAGAAGAAGAAGAAGAAGAAGAAGAAGAAGAAGAAGAAGAAGAGGAAGAAGAAGAAGAAGAACAAGAAGAACAAGAAGAAGAAGAAGAAGAAGAAGAAGAAGAAGAAGAAGAAGAAGAAGAAGAAGAAGAAGAAGAAGAAGAAGAAGTAGTCATATAAGCTCCCGTTCCCATTCCCGACTATCTATCTGTCTGTCTGTCTATTATTAGAAAGAGCACTTGAAAGATCTTTACATCTTCCCCCAACAATTAACTTGGGTAAATGGAGCGTCTCATTTAATTCATATTCGGCCCCTGCTCCCGTTCCCAAAAAAGACAACCCGGCCCGGCTTCGCTCAGCCCCTGGCGGGGAGCGTCTCATTTAATTCATATTCGGCCCCTGCTCCGGTTCCCGTTCCCATATAAGAAGCCCGGCCCGGCTTCGCCCTGTCCCTGGCAGGGAGCGTCTCATTTAATTCATATAAGTAGTCATATAAGCTTCAGTTCCCATTCTGGGAAATATGGCGAACAGATTGGAAGAGAACAATCTTCATCCCAATAACTAAATAGGGAGAAGGGGAGGAGGAGGAGGGGGAGGAGGAGGGGGAGAAGGAGGGGGAGGTGAGGAGGAGGGAGGAGGGGGAGGAGGAGGGGAGAGGGAGGAGGGGGAGGGGAGGAGGAGGCAGTGGAGGAGGAGGAGGGGGAGGAATAGGAGGATGAGGGGAGGAGGAGGGGAGGAGGAGAGGGAGGAGGAGGAGGAGGGAAGGAGGGGGAGGAGGAGGGGAGGAGGAGGAAGGAGGAGGAGGAAGAAGGAGGAGGAAGAAGGAGGGGGAGGAGGAGGGAGGAGGAAGAAGAGGAGAAGGAGGAAGAGGAGGAGGGGAGGGGGAGGGGAGGAAGATGATGATGAGGGGGAGGAGGAGGGGAGGAGGAGGAGGGCGAGGCGGAGGAGGAGGGGAGGAGGGAGAAGGAGGTGGAGGAGGATGATGGGGAGGAGGAGGGTAGGGGAGGAGGAGGGGAGGAAGGAGAAGGAGGAGGGGTAGGGAGGAGGAGAGGTAGGGAGGAGGAGGGGAGAAGAGGAGGAGGATTACGGGAGAGGAGGAGGGAGGAAGAGGAGGAGGAATGGGGAGGAGGAAGTGGAGATGGGAAGGAAGGGAGGAGGAGGGGAGGGGAGGAGGAGGATGGGGGAGAAGAAGGGAGGAGGTGAGGAGGAGGAGGATTATAACGCATATGCCTGTAGATAACTGTAGCGAAAAGGTCCACCTATTTGAGAAATATGCAGCAATTTTACATATATAGCAATGCTATTAGAAGTTATGTCCCCTCGCTATATATACATTATAATGTAAATTAAATATTAAATAATATTAAGTAAATAACTGTTTGTACACTAAAAAAAACTATGACAGTTGGCAGCACGGGAATGATTAGAAGACGTGTAGAAAATTTCATCTCAATCGGATGGACCGTTCGCGAACGAATAAATAACATACATACAGACATACAGACATACATTCTATTTTATATATATAGATGAGATGCTCCCCACCAGGGACTAGGCGAAACCGGGCCGGGTCAGTTATATAATTCTGTGATAGCATCAATGCCAAAGCCGGATAGGGATTTTATCATCTCTGTTGTTATCTTGTTGGGACCTGCAGCCTTTCCTACTTTCATCATTTTAATAGCCTTTTCTACTTCAGCCTTTAATATTTTTGGTCCATCTTGAGTATTATACAGTGTTGGTATATTGACCCTGTTGTCCCAGAATAAATCTTCTGTGTACTCTGTCCATCTTTTTATTATGTCAGTGTTATTAATTGTAATTTCTCCTTTTTTCCCCTCTGATACAACCGTTTCCTGCGCTGCGTGGTCTCGAGGCATGGTGTCCGCCTCGAGTTCTGGAGGTCCTGGATTCAAGCCCTGGCGAAGACCGATATTTTTTCACGTGGACTTCTAGTACTGAAATTTCCCATGGTCTCTGGGTAGTGAGAGCGGACGCCCGTGTGTATTGTTGCGCACGTAAAAAATCCCTTGGCAGTTGGAAATCGAAAAAGATTAGCCTAAAGACCCTGCCCGGGCAAAATTTCGAGTTAAAAATCTACCCAAAGTATTTAAGGATCTTAGCCGGTGCTACGGAGTTCGTGCACTGAGCTGAGTTTCTCCAGACTCAGGTTTGAGTTAGGAGGAGAACGGAGCACTTATGGGTTACACCCGTGTGCCGTGATGTTGATCCATGGACTATACTAAGCAAACTAAACCGTTTCCTGTTATATTATTTTTCTTCTTTGTAAATCTTTTCACATGTTCATGTAATTCTTTCGAGTAGTGTTTTATTTCCAGATCCTCTATTTCTTTGCATTGTTTCGGCAACCACTCTTCTTCTGCACATGTGACGTATTTCTCTGTCTATTAATATATACTCTGTAGTGTTCTTTGCCTTCTTTCTTTGAGTCATTTTACTCAAGATTTCATCGGTTATCCATAATTGTTTTTTTCTTATTTATCTTCACTGGCAAGGTGGTATTTGCAATCTGAATGCTGGTTTTCACACTTTTCCATTTTGTATTTATTTTATCCTCAGGATTTTCATGTCTATATTGTTCCATACTTTCAATGATTAGCCCATCATACCTATTTTTTTTACTTCAACCAGGTTTAGTTGACTTATTTCTGGTTGTTTCAATGTTGATATATCTACTTGAGGTGTCTTCGATGTCCTCATTCCTGGGTTCTCATCTCATCACGTTCCTCTTGTACCTTGCGGTGTCGAGGTGAAGTATACACAGCGGGAGAGTGCCCGCTTATGGGCTTCATGTATCGATATTCCCATGGACTGTTATTTCCTGCGTCCATCGTTTATGTGGTCAGCCTCTTCCTCTGCTTCCCTCTGGTCTGTACATCATTGCTTGTTGTGGTATAGGCCTACTGTTAGTTGGTAACCTACTTGCATGGCCAAACCATTTGACTTGCTGCCTTCTAATAAAATCTAGTGCAGCTATAACCCACACTTTAGTCCTGATTTCTTCATTTCTGATCTTATCTCTTCTTGATACGTTGAATATTCTTCCCAGGAATCTCATTTCTGTTGTGATTTTTGTTTTCTCTTTTTCTGTCATTGTCCAGGTTTGGCATTGGTAACATAGAGTTGGTAGGAAGATTGTGTTGTAAAGTGCTTTCTTAGTAGTTATTGATACATGTTTGTTCTTTAGTATTGGTGCCATTTGTCCAATGAGTTGGTTTGCCTTATTGCATCTATTTTCGATCTCGTCTTCTGATTTGCCATTTGATGATATTATACTTCCTAGGTACTTGAAACTCTTTACTTGTTTCAAGGGATGTTCGTTTAGGTGAATAGCTGTTGCTTTTTCTTCTTTATTTATAGTCAATACCCCTGTTTTACTTGTGCTGATTTCCATATTATGTTCCCTACACATTTCGTTTAGACTATTCATTCTTGTAATTCAGCTTCTGATTTTGCGATTAGTGCTTGGTCGTCTGCAAACAGGAGTTCTCTAATAGTTAGATTTGCAGATGGTTCTTCTGTGTTCTCGTCATGCGGTGTTCTTGCGGTCTCTGTTTGGCTGGTTTCTTTACATATGTTGTCTATAAAACTGTCATTTACTGCCAATATAGTACCTTGCGGTGTATGGCAGAGGGGTCTTTGAGCCTGAGGAATTAAGGCCGCCTGGCTAGTGCAGTTGCCGCGAACTGTGCAGATTAGGATTTTCTTTTTGCCCCCGACAGAAAAAAATCCCACTTTACCGAGGGATAGAACCTGGGTCTTCGAATGAGAGTCCAGCGTTCTAGCCACTCCTATGTTGTCTATATATGTTATAAGCAAGAGAGGGGACAGGACATAACCTTCTCGTACTCCGGATCTTATGGTGAAGGATTCTGAGTGTCCTCCAGTTGCTCTCACTATGCACTCACTGTTGTTGTATAAGCTTCTACATAGGTTTGTTAGATGTGTCCTCACTCCATATTGTTTAAGTATTTCCCACAGCTTGTTTCTATCTACACTATCAAATGCCTTTTCTTGGTCGACAAAGGCTAAGTAGAGTGTTTTATTGAATTCGATAGATTTTTCTATTATTCCTGGGTTTTTAAGTTTTATTTGTAATTTTATGACTACAGGATTATGGTCAGAGTTGATATCAGCACCAGGGTTTGTTTTGGCATTTTTAACATTGTTTTTAAATCTATTTCTAATCATAATGTAGTCAATTTGGTTTCTTGTACTATCTCCAGGGCTTTTCCATGTATACAGTTTCCTAGGGTTATGTTGGAAAAATGTGTTGCAAACAATAAGATTGTTTTCTTCACAGAACTGTATCAGCCGGTCTCCTCTGTCGTTTCTGTTTCCCATACCACATTGCCCACTATCTGCTTATATTTATATTTTCCAACTTTTGTGTTCATGTCTCCCATGACAATTACGACTGATGATTTTACAACTTTCGGTGTTTGTTGTTTAGTGATGAACAGCTAGAAGAATATTATGTGAATAATATAATATATATAAAAATAATATTATGTGAATGCATCATGCAATATTGATGAATGAAAGATGAAGGGTTGGAAGGGCTGAATGTAAGACGAGCCTGCGTGCCCAATTTGTAACCCTTTAAAAATAAAGATGAATTGAATTGAATTATGAAGAGCTACAACAAACACTGTCATTTAAACTTTTTTATGACAGTTTAAATGACAGTGTTTGTTGTAGCTCCTCATAATATTCTTCTAGCTGTTCATCACTATAATCAGTTGTTGGAGCATATGTCTGAAGAATTACTATGTTGAACGGTCTTGCCTTAATTTTGAGAAATATCATCCTATCTTTATGAGTCCAGAATCCACTATTTTTCTCTAAATTTCGTTTTACTAAAAATTCTTACTCCTCTCTCGAGATGATCTCCTCCTGAGTAAATGAATACGTAATCTTCTCTACTCATATAACTTGTATCTATCCATCTTGTTTCAGATACGCCTAAGATATCTAAATTCATGTTTTTTGCTTCAGCAGTAAGGTTATCAAACTTCCCTGCTTGATATAGGGTGCGTACGTTCAGGTACCAATTCTTAGACTTCTCCTTCTACTTTACAGGTAGGCATTGTCAGATAACCTTAACCCAATGAATAGTGAAAATCCCAGCTTATATCTTAACATAGCAAAAGCAAAGATAATGCATACAAATAAAACCACTATGGAGAAAGAAATATATGTTAATGGAGAAAAATTGGAGGTGGAGGAACATTTTCAATATCTTGGGTCATTGATTACCAATAATGGTGGCACAATGAAAGAAGTTAAAAGACGAATATCTATTTATTTTGTATTTACCAATTCACATGTAGATGCCAGGCCTTCTGCATTGGTAGAATAGAGAGACAGCTTAACAAAAGAGTGTCAGAACACATACCTCAATGGGTCAACAAGATACAACACACAGGAGATGCTAGCCTCGTGGGGCCGACACACCGGAAGCTCCCGGCGTCTTCAATTGGTAGGTACATTATCGAAAGCGGCCACGTAGTGGACAGAGACACTGCCTTTTGCGTGTTGTTTAACACACAAAATACTCGCTTGTTAAAGTTTGCAGAAGCAATTATGATCAATCAACGCAAGCCAGAATTGTGCAAACAGAAAGACATGTTAGTCAGCTTAAAATTACCGTGGTAGATAATTGACATTACTGTGCGAATATGTGTATATTTCAACTTGAAGGATTTATCTAGTTAATTCACGTAAGTTGTGTGATTTCTGCAGTATGTACCTGACGAGATGCAGCGAAATATGCCAGGCAATAAATTGTGCAATCTATTGTTTGTGTTTTCGTTATTCAAATTCACTACGGGAAAACATTGTTTTGAATATCTATTGCTCTTCAAAGAAAACAACTGAAAATTTTTTGGAGAGGGACAGATAGAATTACAAACAGATTTTTAAGAGCATGCATCTTTCCCATTGCAACATGCACCTGTGAGACCAGTGCATAAATGTTATAGACGAGTTCTAAGAATATTTTGGATAAAGAAAAGAACAAATGCATTCATTCTTCAAGAGCTGAATATTGAAGAAGGTTGGCTATTAAAGACGATAAAACAAATAAAATTGAAATATTTTGGTCACTTGAACAATAATGGAGGGGTATATGCCTGGGAAGAGAGGAAGAGGAGGGCCAAAGAGAAGATGGGTGCAGGATGTGACAGATGATCTCCAGATGAGTGTATCGCACATCTTGCTTATGACCAAGAAGTTTTCAGGAAGATTATTATGGGAGCGAGGTTCTGCAAAGGACATGCTAATGAATGAATCAGTAATGTGTCAATATAGAGCTTAGGCAATGCAGCAAAGCTTATATGTGCAGTTTTTGTCCGATTGTTGTGAACGTGGATTTAGTTTAATTGATGTTAATCTGCGTGAGGCTTTCATTACACCATTGCATTGTTTAACACATACTTTAAACTGACATTATGTTAGCATTGTCAGAACTAAACAATAAAAGCAACAGATTAAAGCACAACTATAATAGCAGATGAAATGCTTGCAAAGAATATTTTGTGTGGTAAGAGAAGGCAGATTTGAAAGTACAAAATAATTTGTCACGTCAGCAAATCAAAAGATGGCAAGCTAGATACTTGGTCATGGAACAGACTACTTAGAAACAGCATACCACAATCTGCTTGAACATTTTGATACAGTGGAATCAAGAGACAGACTCTGCCAGCGATGGGTTAATGGCACTGCTGAGATAGTGAACAATGTTTTGTATGCAGTCCACACAACTCTTTTTAGAAAGAGACTTCAATTTATTTCTAATGCATCTTGTTGGACAGAAAATAGTTACATCGAATGTTGAAGAACTGCATTTGTTAAAACATGTGTTATTGAGGGTGTTTCACAAGCGGAGCTGCAAAATCCACAATTAACAAAGGCATATATATCGTAGGCCACACACACACACTATTCAGGCTGATTTTATTGGCAAGTTTAAGGACAGATTCACACATTAAAACAAGCAACCAAGAAAGACTAGTCAGTCAGTCTATTCAATAACCAGTTTATTACAAGTAAATGCATTCAGGCACACAAACTAAAGTTAATAACTGTGATAATAGTAGCAGTATGAAATCACGTTTACTCAGTTTATTAGTTCAGGAAAGAAACTGAAATGCTAATAAGCAAGCATATTTAAAAATACAGAAAGGAAGGAGATCAGGAAAGAAATACCTGTCTATTTCTATACATCTGGCACTCTGTTCTCTTCCCCTTTCTCGTAGATCAGCTTAAGTATTTCTCAAATGCCAAATATTTAAACTGTCTTTAATAATGTGCAAACATGTTACGGTGAAATCATCAGAATGTACAGCAACTTCAATGTCGTCATGTAAGATTTTAAGAAAGAACAAGAAAAAAAAAACATGTAGGTTTATAAAACCATACTAACAAATAAAACTGCACTAAAATGAACAAATAACTGGCTTATGGACATAAATCTATGGTCTTTGAGATGAAAGAAACATATCAGATATAACTTAGTGCTCATAATTAACACACATAAATTTTATTATTTCTATGGACAGGGATCTAGTACATAGAATGTTTGCAAACTTTGCCTAAATTATTGTGCATAAACTGTTGTTTTTCCTATCTCTTGAACTGACCTTAGATAGGTGAATCTCACAGTGTTTCTTCTTTACTTTCAATGCACATTCTGGTTGTCTTCTTTTTGTGTAAATTGCGTTTGTGTGTTGTTCTGTCTTACTTCTTTACTTTCACATTTGGTTTATATGAGTTCTGTCAATCGTTTTCATTCATAACTGTTAGCATGCAAACACACACATAGAAGGTAAGCACATAGTCACAGACAAACAACAGATACATATACAGACACATAAACAGAAACATGGACACACTGACATATATAGATGCACAGACCAAGATACTTATACCACAAACACAGATGCACATAAAGACACAGGCAGGCTCATATACATAAACACAGACTAGACAGGCACACATACATAAGATACACAAACCTGCAAACAAAGATAGACAGACAGACAAACACGTACATTTTTCTCCCATCTAAAGATTACTTTGGTTGTGTATTCTGTTCAAATGATAATCATATTTTTGTCATATGACTCAATGTTCTGTGTTCTTCAAATTCCAAACATCCAGAATTCTTTAGATTTCTACAAGTCTTCAAGCATGTCTATATTATTGTATACATCACTTAACTGTTTACTGTCGACAGCACGGAGGATACATTTCTGATACTCTTGTCACCTGTTAGCACAGCAGTTTTCAACCGGTGGGGAATTCCCCCTCCCCCTCGAAGGGGGGGGTGGGGGGGGGGGGGGGGAAGGAGGAGGGGGGGGGGAAATTTAGGGTTGAGGGGGGGGGGGAGAGAATTAAGATTATTTCAAGATCGCATTAATACAGGAACAGATTACTTGATATTGTTTTCCCCTCAATAATTTACGATTCTGTACTTCTTGCCCTTCTGAAATTTGTATTATAACGTAAGTAGACCCAAAAATAATGTTTTATGTAGACGTCTAGACTTGTTCTAGTATGTGTTGTCAAATTTAGTTTGTTTTTATGTATACTGTGTAGTGGGGGATTTAAAGGGATGACATTCTGAACATATGGTGAAGGAATGCATGGGCCAAAAAAGGTTGAGAAACCACTGTGGTAGCATGTTTATCATTATGGGTAATGCACCAATACATAGCAAATATAAGAGCATTAAAAATGATGCTTATGTTGGCACTGGAAGAGACTTGGCAACTAGTGGCAGAAGCTCCTCAGTCTTCAGACGCCAGTTACAAATGTCTTTGGAAACACGACACCACTGTTCTCCATGATGGGGTTCAGCTCCAATGCACCGCTGTTTAATATCTGTCTGGTGCTTCTATAATTAAATAAAGCATACAACTGTTAAATATAACAAACATCTCTTTTTCTATCTCACCCTCTCTTTTCTTTTCTCAACCCAAGCATGGTCCCAAATGTCACTGTATTATTTTTATGTTGTGAAAAAATAGTTTGCAATGTTAACACAAGCACTTTTGAATACTAGGTTGTTTTGTGTTTCTTCCTTGTGGTCTTTGGTTGACTAGTGGAATTTTGTAGAGCAGCAACAGTTTCCAGTGTTATCCATTCATTCTATGAATTCCACTTGACTGGGCTGTAATCTCTCTATCAAAACCCCACACTCTTCACCAAGTTACACCTGGCCAACTTCTGCCCCCCACCACCACACACACACACAATGACAGCTCTAGTGATGGTCTTCTGGCCATGATCATCTTTGTGACATTATGATGGTATCATGATACCATGATAGTTCAGTGATAATAATATGACATCTTGTAAGCAAGTAATTGCTATTGTGTGTTTGGAAAATTGTTAGAACTGGGCATTATTTGTTGCTCTCAGTTTTCTTCACCACAGTAGTATAGCAAGAACACTACCTTCATTTATTCTAGCTACTACGTTATCTGTTACCGAACATTGCTGGAGATAATTCTTACGGCGATTTCCGCTTTCTTGTTATTGTACCCCGATGTTAAGGACATATAGCGTACTCGTGATGTTAAATTCCCCGATTATTTCAAGTTCGCGTTAAAAAAGGGACCAATTACATTATATAGTTTTTCCCTCCTCGGTTTACGTGTGTACATCTCGTGTTTCTGAAATTCGTTTCTCACACAGAGATACAGAGTGACCTTTTCAGACGTAAGTATACCCACAAATCACGTTTTATGTAGATGTAATTGTTTGTTCTAATATGTGTTATTAGATGTATCGTCCATTTTTATGTAAATCTTGTCATTTTCGACTATTAAAGTCGGGAGTCAAATCCCAAACGAAAATGATGAAAATTGCATGCTCTGATGTGATATTTCAATGGCCGGAAATAGCCGTTTCCTTGTCAGCGATGACTATTTAATATTGTTATGGAATATTCACAGCGATTTGAATGCCAATGAATGCATGATTGCATTCAACGTCAAATTTAGTATTTGTGTATATATTTTCATCACTCTGCATGGGCGGGATCATTGATAATTTTTAATCTTTCCAACGGAACATCTTTTGTCAAAATTCATCTATCTACGGCAATCTACGCTGACTGACAAGTTCTCGCCGCGCGTGGTCTGCGCGTGGCCTGACGTCATCACGGCATGGCGTGATGTATACATCTGAGTGTCTGGGTGTTTATATATAAACTGGGAGAGTTATAGTCCCTTGTGCGTGTTAATCTCCTTGACGACCAGCAGTTGTGTGAGTGTGTAGGTAGGGTCACAAAAAGTGGAAAGGTCAAAACCGTTTTCTTTATATCTTCCTTGTAAATTATAAACTTACACACAAACATTAATATCTCGCTTTAAAATTGACCCACAGACTTGAATAGGGTTATCGTTGGATTTGTTTTTTCAAGAGCTATCCAACTATGCAGGTTATATAATTAAAAAGCAATTTAGAAAAAGTTACTGAAGTGGCTAATTTATTCTCAGTGTTGAGTCTGTGAAGTGGTGGTAGTTTCCAAATGTTTCAGCTGGCAGTAGTTATTCTGACTTTGTTCATTCTACAAACACAGATGATTATTCTTCCATCTGATCATACTACTTTTTCCAGATATGTGTACGTGTTTGCCTCTGTTACTGCTGGAGTTTTAAATTTTATGAGTGCTGGATTTATTGTGTCTAATGTCACAACTTTAAAAGATTTATGTAGTCTTTCTTTCACCCCCCCCCCCCCCCCCCCCCCTATATTAATACAAAGATAGAGCAATACCTCTCTAGGGTTCAGATCTTCCAATAAGGAGAATGTTGTCCAATTTAATACTCTTGGAATATCCAGTATCTATCATTTGAATATCACTAAAGCATTTAGTTGATGGGCATCCTGTGATGCACAAAATCTGGCCTCAAAAGTGACAATGCCTTGTTTTACTGTATATGTGAACTTCATGTCATCATCCAGTGGCCTGTTTATTGCAGAACTTTGTCTCCACAAGTTGTTTGAAGTTTCTCTCTATCATCAGCCAGATGTCCTGCCTCGGTTGCCGCCATGTGTACTTTATCCGTCACATCCTGAATACATCTATGTTGTGGCCTGCCTCTTCTCAGGTCTGCCTGTATCTATAATGATCTTTTCCAGACATTGTGTCTTTTTACACTGAGCTACATTTTATCTTCATAACTGATCTCATTCAATACTGAGTTCTTGTTGGATAGACCTATTTGACCTCTTCTCCCTACAATGAATTTGTAATACTTGTCTGTAGCACTTATATTCAAAGGCGCACATGTGCTTTTCTGCTGATGTGTTAATTGTCCAAGTTTCACGCACGTATGTTGTCACAGGAAATATACATGCTCACAGTACTTGGACTTTTGTTGCACTTTTTGTTCTAATCCAAACAAGTTTTAATTCTTTTAGTTTTTGTAGGGCAATGTTTGTTCTTTTTATTTCTGTCATCACCTTTTTAACACCCATCAGCAATAAACTGCTTGCTTTCTGTAACTTCTTTCCATTGATATTTATATGTTAACATTTTTGTTTTACTGGTTGTCATTATTTCTTTAAAGCTGTTTTTAGACAACAGGACTGACTTCATTGCACTGGGTTCTATCCCATATGACTTAACCTTTTTTCCACAGAGCAGCCTGCCAAAAGCATCACACAGAACATGAACTCCATTCCTCCAGTGATGACCCACAGATATCTCGTAAACAAATTGTCCTTGTGAACCGAATGTTTGGCTACATGGAATAATGGGGACAAGAACACAGACCTAATTTAAGACTGGTGACCTTGTGAGATAGCAAACAATGGCGCCCATGCTTCCTGGCATGGAACATGATGATGAGTAACTTAAAGAAGAAAATCCATACAAAACTGAACTATATAAATATTAGCATGGTAAAATCTTACAAAATACGGTTAATTCATACAAGTTCACAACTTGATATTGGATTCCACAAACTCTCAGTATGACTTATTAGCTGTAGTTATTGGAGGTCACCTGATGCCAGTCAGCATGGACTTGATGGTGACACATCTATTAGCTATTACAATGAGATAAAGAGGCGCTGATGTCGAGGTTCATAATGACCAAGACATCACTTCCCTTTGTTGGGGTGCCTCAGTGGGGCAACCAGACAAGTCCTCACCAATTCTTCCCTGTATTATTGTGATCCATGAAAGTCATGCACCTGCCTTCACCTTTCCTCTTTGTAAACATTCCTATTATGTTTTAATGTGTGTTTTAATTTCATATTAATTTACTAATATTTATGTTTGTATTGTTCTTGACAAAGGTATAAAGTACCGAAATTTGGACAGTTGTGTTGTGTTTAATTCATACTTATTTTGTTCAGTCATCTTACTTTTCATTATATATTTTATTATATTTTGCCTATGTTGATTATTCTGTTGCAAGTCAGGTATGTGCATGTGTTGTTTTTTTAATTGTTTCTCTGCAGGATCTTAAATACATTTTTGGTTTCATCACTAATTTTTCAATTTGTACACGAGTGAACAACACAAATGAACGCTGGTTCTTTAGTAACTACAACATATATAAAATTTATATCTGTTGCTTTGAACCTGGTCAAGTGTCCTTTCTAAGTGACTGGTTTAGTCCCTGATTCCAAAAGGTTTCTTGACAGGAGCCAAGTGAGCTCGTGTCAAGTTGTGTCAAAGCGTGCAGCATGAGTTGAAAATACTCATGAAAATGGGCAGTTGAGCTGAGACCTTGATAGGAACAGCATGGACTGAAAGCCAAACTGGTGATGGCAAGTGATATTGGTGCGATGTGAATGTTGAGTGAGAGAAATATTATTTTAACGAGAGATAATATGACTGAATTGCATTCCTGATTTGATGAGTAATTATAGGATGTGAAACATTTCGATCTTTTGTGCAGTGCTTTCGTAATTCAGTGTACTGTTAGTGGTTTCATAATGAGGAGGAAAACGTCAAAATTCCTGTATGGTATTTGGGTAGTAGCAAGCAAGTAATAGTACCTTCTATAACTGTAACAAACTACTATAATAAACATCAGCTTAAACCCCTGGACAAAAAGGAAATAAGATGGCGAGATTGATGCAAGTCGGAGGATTGGATCTCCAAAAGTTACCGACCTTTGACACAATCTAAAGAATAAACCATAATTGTGTCCTCACAAACTAAACCCTAAGCGTGTCCTACTAACCCTAATCATGTATATTACAAACCCCTGGCACATGTCCTACCGACCAAATCTTTAACCGAGTCCTATTGACCGAACGAATAAACACGGGTCAAAACCAGTCCTGATTTGAGAACCGATGCCCTACAAGCTCCTGAAAGTCCTTAAGATTTGATATGGCAGCCCTATTATATATTTTCATGGTTAATCATGAAAGAAATCATGAGTCTGAAGATTGCTACTTGTTCTCTTCGGTCGAATTTGTGATATGCATCATCCTTCTGGTGGCCTGGATGCTCTGATTCCCATCTGGTTCTATAAGTGCTTTTTATAAACCTCTTTGCTTCATTATAAGTTATGTCTATGTCAGGCTGTGGTAGTCGTCCACCCTCTTTTGCTAGTCTGTCAGCCTCTTCATTTCCAGGTATACTGCAATGTGATTGGATCTACTGTATTACAACTTTTTTCGATTTCTGGCATAGACCATGGAGTGCTGCTCTTAGGTCAGCTAGTTCTGTGCTGTTTTTGCCCTTCAGTATTGAGACAGCTGACTTTGCATCTGTGAAAATACCTATTTGCTTCTCTTTATTTTCCTCTATCAAGAGCATTTCTGCTGCAGTTTTCATAGCCTCTACCTCCGCTTTGAAGTTACTTGAAAATTTTCCAGTTGCCACTGATGAGTTTTTTTTTCCACTCCATTTTTTAAATTAAGGAGAATTCCTCCTCCTCCATTTTCGATTGAATTTTTGGCTGATCCATCTGTATATGCATGGGTCCAATTGCTGTTTGGGTAATGTTCTTTTATGTAGTTTAGGGTTATTTTTCTTCTTTCGGTTCTCTGAGTTCAATATGCAGCAGATACAATATGAGTTTAAATACAGCCAAAACGAAGTAATGTAAGTTAGCAGATCGCCTGGTCCACTAGGTGTTTTGCATATCCTTTGCAGGACAAAGCTGTCAACATCAGCATCTTTCAGCTGATTGTTGATTTCTTGGCAAGATTACGCTCAGTAGTTTGCCATTGCTTTCTGAGCGACCGGCTCCATACTCTCATAAGTCACTGGCGCGACTCGAAGCGCTTCCAATTCTCATGCGCTCACGGAGTATTCGGGGTTACGGAGAAAGCTGCTAACCCCTAGACCAGCAGTCCACTAGGTATACAGATAAATAGCACATCTCTGAAACAAATTAAAGAATTCAAATATCTTGGAAGTATGATCACAGAAGATGGCATATTGGGCAGATAAATCGAAATCAGATGTCAAAAAGCTAGTGTACTTACTTATCAACTAACACCCACACTGAAGCATCAAAATATACCCATGTCCGCAAAACGACAGATAATAAACAGCATATTGATACCAACCCTATGCTACCAATCTCAAACTTGGACTTTATCCAATTCACACTTTTGCAAAATCAACACCTGCGAGATGAGATGCCTGAGGAGAGTTGCCAACTTAACAATTCAAGACCGAGTAAGAAATGCTCTTATTAGGCAGACAGTGGGAACAACACCTTGTGCCACATTTATTTAAAGACAGAAGATCAAGTGGTTTGGCCATGTCGTTAGAATGCAACACTATCAACTACCATCACTGGCCCTACATCAAAGATCATCTGCGACGAGACCGAGAGGACGCCCAAGAAGAAAATGGATTGACGACATCAAAGACATTGTACAACCACACGGAATGACACTATCCAGTGCTGCCCATCGGGTGCTGGAGTGCAAATTATTCCCCCTCACGACGCTTGACGGATGAAGTGGAAGATGATGATGATGGTTAATGTAAGTATTCTATGCGCCCCTGTTGTCTGTGAATATTTTAGCCACTTAAACATGATTGAAATCTGTTAGTGGAAGGTGTTAAGTATTACACGTTTGAGGGGACAAAGAAACAACATATATACAAGATATAAAGGTTAATATTATGTTAAATATCAACACATAATTTTTAAGGCTGAAGTGACCTGGAAAATATGCAAAAAATAAAAATATAATATGGTAACATCTATATATATAAAAGACGATGTATGTATGTATGTAGGGATGTATTTGATGCGTTCGATAACGGTCCATCCGATTGAGATGAAATTACTGGGTACTAATGTGTGCTGATTATATTTTTTTCTTACCTCTTCTCCATGAGTTAGCTCAAATTTGTAAAAATATGCCCAAGCATCTCCAAAATCTGGATCGATCTTGATGGTGCGATTGAACCAGTCTCGTGCTTTGCTAATTTTGCGCTCACACCAGAATAACCTAAGACAAGAATTATAAAATACTTTTAATAAAACAAAGAACACTTTTTAAAGACTTCATAAAAAAAAAAACAATGGTTACTGCCTGTCTACCAGGATAGTGGTCTGCGTTCAATCTCCAGCAGTGGTAGGATTCGTCTTCTTCTGTTCGTTATTCCCCCGAGGATTATTCATCTGTCTGTTTAATGAAACGTAAGCATATCTCGGTCCGGTCATAGACTCCCCACCTGCTCTACCCTTTTGTGTGACTTTACCACTGGGACCAGGTTGTGTGTGGATATTCAGTTCTCCTTGTCTATAACGCACTGAGCACTCTGAGAATACCTTTCCCTTTTCTTTCGGGATCCTGTCTAGGGGAATAAGTGAAACTCACTGGTTCCCCCGTGATCCTGGGGATGGATCTTCTAGAGGGGTCGTTAGGTGTGGGGTTGAGTTGACCGATCAGAAGGTGGCATATTTTGTGACACTACATCTTTGCTTCATAAAGGAAGACATGTTGACATGATAAAGATGCTTGCAGATCTAAAAATTGATGGGATGGACCTGACTTGCAAAAAAACATATATTGAAAACAACAAGCTGCCATAAATATTGACAATGAAGCAGGTCAATATCAGCCTATTATTCCTCCAGCTCAAGATTGACCCCCCCCCCCCCCCCCCCCCCCCCCCCCCCCCCCCCGACCAGACACTGCAAGGTACTATAATGGCAGTAAATGACAGTTTAAGAGAGGTGTGCAATAGGGATGTGTAATGTCTTAAGATCTTTTTTCCCTATACAGTGAAAGTATTAGAAATTTAGAAGATATGAGAGGAATTGTCACTGGGGAACATAACATCAATAATATTAGAGATACGGATGATACAATACTGATTGCAGACAATGAACAGGATCTGCAACACTATTTTGGAACAGTCATAACGTTTGATGGGAGGTGCCATGGAGAGATTAGAACAAGAATTGCTATGGCAAAGGTAGTCTTTTAGAATTTGGAAAACATACTGACAAATTAAAAGATGTCAACTGCAACAATAAAAAGTGTTGAAGTGCTACATAGAATCTATACTTTTGCATGGATGTGAAACATGGACATTATAAATTGCACATGTCAACCCAGAAGTAAAATTTCTCTCCAGGAAGAGTGTCTTCTGTATAATAAAACGTGACTGAGCTTAAAATCCACATAATCAAATGCATTTCATGTTTTCCTAGCCTACAATAAAGATACATTAGCAACAAATGTTATATTTCTGTCAGACCACTGATGGCAGCACCTCTCTGCAGGAATGTAACTACTATAACTTTTAATTCTTATACTGTCTTGTATGTTCTGAAATCTCTATTTCTTTCTTTTATTTCTATGAGCGCCAGTCAGTACTTGTGAATTTGTTTATGTTATGTCTTAATGGCCCCAAGGGTTCTGCAACAATTGATATATCTGTCACACCACTGGTAACTTTGTTTTAAAATGTTATACTTCCTGTAAACATAATAAGTGTAGCTAATAAATAATACACCCTCTAAATACTAACTTTGAAGCAGCAAGAAGCACATGAGCATTGTGCTCACATTTCTTCAATGCATCAACACATTTAGTCTTCCTCTGTGGTCTTGCCTCCATGAAGATGGCTTCTGCCCACAAAATCCCAGAGTTTGGACATTCCTGGAGAGCTGATGATAAAGATGGAGCCATTAATTATTACTTGGCTACAGAAGAAAATGAAAGACAAGTTTACCATCAATAATACATAATCTCTGTCTTCTAACATGAAATTCTCAACATAATTTTGCCAAACTTTCATTCTTCGCCAGTTAGTCTTTATTATCCCAAGCAGTTGTTACTTAACGTGATGTAAGTTTGAACTGATCAGAGTTGAAGTAAAAACAATTGGTATAGAGTAGGTTAAAATAACTGGCTGGAACAGAAATTAAGAAAAGTACAACAAATATGAGTAACTAATATCTCAAGCGGTGTGGTGCTCAAGTTTCAAGCTCTATAAAGGATTCTTTAAGCAGATGAAGAATGTGTATGGAGACATGACTGAAGAGGAAAAACATAAAAACAGAAACATAAGCAAACATGTGAAGGTTGTGAAGATTCTGTAAAAAGCCAAGAGACTGTCACTAAAATATGTACAAAATGGTTAACGGAGTTGCTGACTTGCCATACAAAGAGTTGGAATAATACAGAAACTGGTGTATGATTTTGATATCATTGTACACGGGAATGCTAACCTGTAACAAATGAGCGCTAAAAGTCAGATGTGTTGGCCTAAGGGTTTCGTCCCAAGGGTGCCTAACCAGACACACCGCAATCACATCTGAAAAGACACTCCGGATGCTGCTTGCTTGCGTTCGCTGGCTATGAACTCTAGCGTGAAGTCCTGTATGTTGGATGGTGACATCCTGTTGTCAAACATCAGTGTGCTGTCATACAGGACCTGAGGTTTGTGTGAGTATCCGTTGTTCCATGTCTGGCTTATTGGTGTGCAGACTGGTGGTTCCTCGCGTTGCAGGCAGATACTCTCCAACTTTGGAGGACACTCCGGATGAATGCAAAGAAGAAGATATCATTGTACTACACAGGAAATGCTTAAGATGGGGTTTATGCCCATAATGCAGGGTAGAAATGTAGGGGAACTGAGAGGGGCTTTTGTGGTCACAAAATCCAGCATGATGATGGAATTGGAGGCATTGAAAATGGTTGGAATTGCTGCACTACGGTGGCTTATGCCAAAGTCGTTATACTAGGTGACTCACAGTCAATGATACAGGAGGTCAAGAGATGGCTGTGATACATATGGATGTCTTTTGTTAGTGCGATAAGACACATTTTCCTGAACATGCGGGAGTCTGTGGCAACGAGAGGGCAGACTGGTTGGTTTTTAGAGTGCTTATATTGGGCAATTTTCAAATGGACAAACCTTGAATAGTGCAGGTAGAAAATGACATGAAAAAACAATGTGCAGACAGAAGGAACATAAAATACATAGTGCTACATGTCAGTTGGTATCACCATGTGCTTGGTGAAGCTTATGCCTCTGAGAGTTACTTCTTAAGCAAAACACAAAATTAATATCTGCACTTCATTTAATTCAAAACATTTTCAGCTCCGATGAAGTTATTGTGCACAATACACAATCTAATGTCACTCTAACTTGATAATAAACGAGAAGGTTAAATCAACAATATTGTTTTGTCAACATCACTATCATCTTATAAAACTATAATTTCCAAGACACAATCATTCATACAGACAGAATTCAGCTATTCCGAGAGCATTTTGAAACTGCCTTATAAATGCATGGTGAACTTCTCAGTTCAGATTTCTCTAAGTGAATACATACCTTTGATGCATTTCCTTTTTTAGGACAAGGCAGTCAACCTCATCATTTTTTGGCAGTTCGTGGTTTCTTGGCATGTTTACGTTCATTACTTTGCCACTGCTTTCTGAACAACCAGCACTCATACTATTTTAATAAAAAAAAACAACGCAAGGCGGTCTGCTGCCAAATTGTCCACAGCTGTGTTATGAATGTGGTATGCCAGATAATAAACTCCGGCCGTAACCCCTTCGATACGGTGCACATACACTTACATGTCACGTAGTTGCTAAATAACACACAATGTGTTTACATTTTCATCCACCCTTGCAGACACTGATACCTAATCTCACCTTTTGCCATTAATGTATTGGCAATATTTTTTAGTCCTGCTGACATTTCCACTCGGACAGCTTCTAACCTGAAACAGATTTGTAAGATTATCTGAATTTGTTGGTAAAGCATACATCAATGCTTTAAATATTATATGAACATTGTGATTTATGTTGTATGTTCATTATATTTCAGTGTTTCATTTCAATCACATTCATGGAGATCTTCAGACTGACTTTGACAGACAGGCATGACAAGCAGCCATATAAAGCCGTGAGAATAACAACTTAGCTGAGATGGACTGTCAAATGAGTGGCTAGAAAATAAACTGACAATCAAGCTGGCCATAGAATGAAAATGAGCTGTGATATTGGTTTTGAAAACACTGGTCACTTGGCTGTTAAAGTCAGGTCTCTGCTGGTACGGTGGCTTTTGAACACTTACAAACTGAGGAAGCTATACGTGATGTGTGAAAATGAAAAAGTCAAGTAACCACTTTCTAACTGACAGCCAAACTTTCCCTGCCCTTGCAATAGCAAACATTTATGGGAACATGATCTCATCTCATCCCATAATCCAGGCAGCGGATCGTGGAGTACCATGATGGAAGCATCCAGTCATCAGTGTCCTCTACCGCAATGTTCTCAGCAACATGCACAAGTGTGGAAATAATTCATTCTTCATCTTTTGCCTGTTATCACTCAACGGGGCAAACAACTCATGTTAAGCCCTCTTATCTTGTGCCATCTCCCGCAGCTCCCTCCATATCCTCCCCATATTATTCATTTGTCTCTTACTCTCTTCTGTGTGTTTTACATTTCCTCTATTTCGTTTTCCCTGAATGGGGAATGAAGGGACAAATCGATGTGTTTACCACCAGTGCATTTCAAGAACGATCAGCATTTACATCTTAAGACATTTATTGAGAGGGTTTACTATTATAAGAGAGTACGATTATGTCAATTCTTAAAATGAAAAATGATTCCAGAACTCAGATATGCAGATGATATGGTCCTTGGAGAATAAAATACTTTGGCCATATAAAACATCACAATGGTTTAGAAAGAGCATGGAAGGCATGGTTACTGGAAGATGATGCAAGGGGCTGACAAACAAGACGGTGGCAATTGGAATTAAAGACATACCTGAAAATGTAGGGGAAGGATGGAAAGTCTTTTCTGGAAAGCTGTTATAAAAGTCATATTCTGCAAAGGACTTGCTACATGATGATCAAGATAAATGACAAAAATATGTTGAAACAATAACTCACGAACAGAATATTGCTTTTTTAAGATGATGAACAGAAGTGAGCTAATAATAATAATTGTTCTTGTTATAATTGTATCAATAACAAATTATCTAACTAAATTTGTTATTGATTATTTTAATATTTTCAATTAATAAATTCCAAATCTCCGTGAAGTAACTATAACCTGATTCTGTAAAGTCATTTTTTTAATTTTTTTAGTTTCTTCTAAGCTTCTGTATTATATGATGCAATTATATAGTAATGACATAATAGTGTTGAGCATGTTACTTAAATCTGATAGTCCGTGTTACTATTAGCTGTTTTTATGTGTTGTAATTCTATGTAATTACTTTTATCCAGGCGTAATTTATAAAATCTTTCACCAGCAATCATCTCATTTTGTATTGTTTATGCCAAAGAGACCTGACATTTTCTTTATATACCTTGTTTGTTTTTCATCTGATAAAGATGTTGTAGTAATAAAACTGGCTAGTTATCAATTCGTTGTTAAGATTTTACAATTCAGATCTGGCTACAGTATATGTCTGATATTTTTAGCATTATTTCTGACCGCCAGTTTTAATAATATGTTTATTATGACTTTTTCATGCATGTAAATACATGTCCTCACAATATTATTAATTTCTGTATATAATTCTTGTTATTCTATTCTCTGGTTTTCTCAATTTATTTTCCATCAATTAGTGTCTTTTTCTCACTTCTTGATTCACTGATACTTGTTTAGTTCTCTCCACGAGTTCCTGTGATTCTGTCATACGATTTTATTCCTTCTATTCTGTGCAGGTCTCCATTAGTGAATGTTTGCAGTTTATTAGTAACTGTTTTAGCCATTCTCCATATTTCTAATCCATACAGTAGTATTGATTTAATGTTAGAGCTGAATATTCTAAGGTTTGTGCTATGTTTAATTTCTGTGGACTCTCACAAATGTCCTAGTGCTATGAAAGGCTTTTGTATTCAGATTGTAAATCCAAGCAACCATGAACCAGTGTTTGCTAATATTAGGGAGTTCCATCGTGCCGCGACCGGAAATGAAAACAGAAATCATGTACGGAATCATAACGCCATGATTCACCGGGTCTCCCAGTTCGCTCTAGTTCAGACCATGCATTCTTTCGACGTCATTCATTCATTAAAATCTCACATGACAAGAACACACGTCATCCGGGGTTTTCCAGGAAAGGTATGCCTAATATTCCGTGCACAGCGATTGGTTGAAATCATCATGACCTTTTATATAAATAAGAATATATTTCATACTTACCGTAATTAATTATTTTTTGGCACTTAAATTAGAATTTCCTCAATTATATATGCATTTTTGAATTCTACATATTTTAAATATACCTGGAAAGTTTCATCGCTGTAATCGCTGAGCATGTGTATGAAAACAACATTTTCTGCGAAGATGTGTTTTTATATTGATCGGATGGGCATGTGCACTTTGTAACACTATTCTGGCGCTTAAATTAGAACTTCCTCAATTATATATGTAGTTTTGAATTCTGCATACAATTTTAGATTTTTCTGGAAAGTTTCATCGCTGTAATCGCTGATCATGTGTATGAAAACAACAGTTTCGGCGAAGCGTGTCTTTGTGAATGGAGAAGCGCGTGGCTTGCGCTATGGCGACTGCGCATGCGCGAATCGATCGAAGTGGCATGTAACGCTTTCACTTGTCAACACACAAAACGTGCGATTTGACCTACTAAAGTTAAAGAGAACACAAGTTTAAAGATCATTAATAATTTATTTGTATACTTGTACTATCTTTTAATCATTTAACATGACGGAACATATTTTTTAAGTCAGTTTTCAAAATCCGTCTATGACCCGTGTTGGTTGAGACCAACCTAGCGCGCGGAGAAAAATGAAAACGGCAAGCTGAACCGTAAATAATGTTTTTCTGGCGCTTTCAATAGAAAACCATCAATTGTAGATGGATCTTCGAATTCTGCATCAGATTTTTCAGACATTTGGAAAGTTTCATCGCTAACTTGCTTTAATTGTGGGTAAAAAAACAGGCGAAAATGTTACGATCAGCAAACCCAAAACGGCGTCTTTACTATATAAATATCTTTGCAGAACAAGCATTGTGTGCTCGTTAGCGTAAGTCGTAAGCAGCCCGCCTGTCACGCGGGAGGTCGGGGTTCTGTTCCCGGCTGGTCATGTATTTTTTTTTTTTTAATTTTTCACAAAATTATTAGGTGATATAATAGAAACTTTTAAACATTACGAAGTAAAATATTATACAGAACTAAGAAACTGGAAGTTTGTGAATAAAGTGTGCTCTATGGATCTGTGCAAGCTACCGACTGCCGGGGAGCAAGCAGCGGAATTATCGGAATCGATGAATCCAATAGATGTCTTTGTTTAATGTGAATTTTAATTGCCATATAAAATGTCGCCCCGGAATCAGCAAAGTTTCATCGCTAAACTTGCTCGAATTGTGGTTGAAAAACAGATTTTCTGCGAAGGTGTGACTTTGTGAATTGGAAACCCACGGGTCATGACGGCCACCGCATATGATATCGATTGTGATTGCGCTAGACTTTTCAACACATAAAACGTGTGATTTGACCTACAAAAGTTAAATAGAACACAAGTTTAAAGATTATTAATAATTAATTTGTATACTTGTACTATTTTGTAATCATTTAACATGACGGAACATATTTTTGAAGTCAGTTTTCATATGACAGTTTGAGACAATCTCGCACGCATAGACGCGCAGACACTAGCGGGTGTCGCTGATTGGAGGAAAGGGACACACTAGAGAGTTCTCTTTACGGATGAATAGGATGAAAAATCGCAACTCGTCTCACCTTCACAAAGATGTGAATATCTTCACTTATAAGTGACATACAGGCATCATTGAGGTACCATTAGATTTTGAATTTCAAGGCCTATCTACTGTGGCAGTCTCATTTGTAAATACTCAAAATTAAATTGATGATGGGACTCGCTACTAATATGTCAATATTTCTTACCCTGCAACTGACACTGGTGCAAACATGAAATGAATATCACGTCTGATGAAATTGTAATGAACATATTTACCACAGAATGTCAGTCTGAGGGTTTTTCAGTCTAGCTTTTTCCAGAATTGATCTAGCCCTGGTCAATTGACCAGTTGATTCTTCTAATCTGGAGTGGAGCAACCAAAGTGGAATAGCTTGTGGACACTTCTTTAACTGAAAAAGGCACAAAGTGGATCAAGTCTAATTCACAATGAAAGATCTGACACTGATGTGTTACACAAATGTAGAAAAATATATTTTATTCAGTTACAATGACATGATTAACATATATGATGGTTTGATACATTTTCCATGCCTTTATCAGGTATATAATCATTATCAACATCATTATGCTCCATGGCGGTAAATGTGAACAGTCATGGAACACTATCTCACACGATCACCAGCCTTTGATGAGGTCTGTGTTCTTGTCCAGATTATGCCACGTGGACAAGCCATCTAGGTATTTACCTTTTTGCTTTCTCTTGTTTCCCTTTTAGTTTTAATTTACGTCTTGAAAGATTTTCCCATTAATTTTTCTGCCCGTCCTTGGTATTCTTTGCAATTTCCTCATAAACAGTATTTCCACTACCATCAGATATTTTTCAGAAGAGATATCTGGCATTCAAAATAATACATGAAAATGTTAACAATAATGACCTGTTGTTTATGAGCAAATGCAAGTACATTTTAAGCTTCTGAAATCATCTACAAGCTAAAGTAATATCTAATAGTAAATTTTTATAAAACACAAAGAGAATGAATGTATACTAGAATAGTGTCAAACAGAACATATATTCATATATTCCATATATTCCATGAAAATAAGATAAAGAAAACTTAACTCCTGTCTGTCTAATCTAAAACCATATAAACAACAGATTGCATTTACCCCTTGGCTATAAGCTTCCCTGGCAGCATCTTTTTTCCCAGCTTCCTCTTCAATTTGTCCTTTCATCATCCACAACTATGAAATAAAAAAAACAATGTATGACATTCAATCTCAACAATTTATGATCATAGCTTCTAGTAAGTATCAGACTCTCTAGCAGTTGGTAAGTAAGGAAGACTGCTGGCAGCAGTTAATAATAGTTAATGACACTAACAGCATTTGGAATGAATCATGTATAGAAGTCTTTAGAAAAACAGAACAAAAACATAAACCATTGATAAAGCCGGAAACCCTTAAAATAAAAGAACAGAAAAGTAAGAAAGGAGATTTAAATAATAGCAAAACCAGAACTACGAAAGCCAGAGCCCAGGAAAAATACATAGAAGCTTATAAAGAAATTAGGAAGTAGATAAGATCGGATAAAAGAAGCAGCTGCGAAAAGAAACCTCAGAGGCCTTTACAGTATCACAAGGAAGATCAGGAAGGTCACAAGAATTAGGTCTAAAAATTTATAAATGGAAAAGACAAGGATAATGAATGAAAATAAACCAAGCAAATGATAATCTGATCATCCTTGGTGAAACCTCAATTTAAGAGGCAAAATCATAGACATATTCAGGTAGATATGTAGTCAAACACAGGGAACAGAAAAAAGATATTAAAGTAAGAATGTGTCTGTAACATCAAAGTTCAAAAGCCATGAATTTTTTCTTTAGTGGTTGTGAAATGGTCCATGATTTACATTCATACATTAGGCTGAATGGTCTTGAGGTATGGTGTCTACCTCGAGTGCTGGAGGTCCCGGGTTCAAGCCCCAGTGAGGGCCGGGATTTTTTCACGTAGACTTCTAGTAACAAAATTTCCCCTGGTCTCTGGGTAGTGAGACCGACGCCAGTGTGTATTGTTGCGCACAGAAAACATCCCTTGGCAGTTGGAAATCAAGAAAGAGTAGCTTGTTGGCGCTGCCCGAGCAAAATTTTGAGTTAAAAATCTACCCAAAGTACTTCAGAATCCTCGCCGGTGCTAAGGAGTTTGCGCACTGAGCTGAGATTTTTCGGACTCAGGCTTGAGTTAGGAGTAGAACGGAGCACTTATGGGTTACACCCATGTGCCATGATGTTTATCCGTTGATTAAACTAAACTAAACTAGAAATTCTCAAAATATTGACTATCATTTGTTTGCTCATGTTGTACCGTAGGCTCTTAACGCTGTTTATCCACTTCACTGTTGATACCACACTCCAGAAAATCAGCAATTTATTAGAATACAGGTAATGTTTGAGAGAAATGTAGGTAGGCTGTGTGGACACGTAAGCCTATGAAATTTTGATCACGGTGACAAACCATCATTGGTGCATCCGGGAACACATCTTGAGTAACTGAATCTGACCTTAGAATGGGCCAGTGATGGAAAAATATATTCCTAACAGTCAGAAATAATAGTTAATGTTTAGCTTCTTTATGGGTCTGACATTGCCCATATTCAGTTCTGCATTTCTCTTATCCATGCCAGTCACACACTCATCCTTCACCTTTACATTTGGCAAATATTCCAATTATGTTTTAATGTACATTTATTGTGTGTACTGATATCATATTAATTACACTATTATTCATGTCTGTATTGTTCTTGACTGTCTGTCATTACTGCCTATAGTGTCTGAGGTTGTTTTGGCGCAGGATCTAAAAACACCTTTTTGTTTCATTATATATTGTCATATTCCGCTGCAGTCAATACACGTCTTGTAATTCACTGTGAAGTATTTTACTCACACTTTCACTCTCCATCCAGCCACATCTTCAAGCAATCAGCACAATACCATATAATCATCCAGAAAATGATTTAATTAGAATGTCTCATTCAGTACTGATATTCTGGAGTGTGATGGCAGCAATGCAATGGTTTAACAGCAGTAACCGCCTATGGCACAATATGAGCAAACAAATGATGGTTAATATTTTGTGAATTTCTCTACTGTGGCAATATACAGATGTAAATCGTGGACCATTTCACAATCACAAACACTAAAGATATAAACCAAGGCTTTTGAACTTAAATATTATAGAAACAATTCTGCAAGGAGAAATGAAGTACTGACATTTTACAAGATCTGAACATCAAAGAAAACTGGTCTATAAAAATTTGTAGAAAACTGAAATACTCTGGTCTATTAAACGCCACAGTAGTTTAGGACAGAACAGCCATGGAACGCAAGGTTCCTGGAAGAAGAGGCAGAGATCAACCAATGTGACAGTGAAAACACAACATTAAAGACATCCTGGGCATGGAAATACACGAGACAGGGGAACTTGTGAAGAACGAGAATGTTTCCAGTGATTGTGATGACAGCAACGTCCTACAAGAATTTGCCACATGATGATGATGATAAACATTTTTCACCTCTTTAAAGCATTTCCCCAGCATGATACTGAGCACCTAGCTAGAGAGTCCCGATTGGTTTATAAAAATATAAGTCTATGCCAAATGTGTCAGAAGGTGTGTATAAGGGTCATTTATTACTTTACTTAATGTGCCCTCATTGTAACATACATTTCCTGGCTCTTTAATTAATCTATCCCCTTTGAACCTACTTTTGGACCGACAGATAACAATATGGTCCTCTTCAGCAACAATGGACAAATAACAATATTGGATGGGGCAAGTACAGATCCATGTAATGAATATATTTAATTATCTATTCATCATTGCCATTACCCAACTGACATTTTCAGTGAAAATTACTTACCTTCGCAAAATCTGGATAGTGTTTCACAGCCTCTTCTAATAAGATTTCAGCATTCCTGATTTCTCCCAAACACCATTCCAATTTCACAGATTTCATAAAAACCTGATTAATGAATAAACAGTTGTAACATGATTCAGAATAGTTGAGCAGATGCACGCAATTGTCTTGTATTTATATATTTTAAAAATTAGGGGAGGGGGGGTGTGTGCGGTGGGGAGGGGGTTGGAGGAAAAGGAAAATGGAGATTACACACACAAATATTTGTGAAAGAAAGCTATGAAACATTATGTGACATTTCTAGAAATTACAAATAAATCTAATGAGAAAGTTTCTGACATTACAGTCATTAATTGATTAACTAAATCAATGTGGAGTACTTGGAAATCTAATATGTATCCTGTCTCTCTCAGGTGATGTCAGTGTAAGATGGTGATTGTTCATGTCCAGTACTGAATACTTATGAAAGTGTTCATGTTCTTCCTGCCTGTGGCTAGCTACTACGTTTATCTGTTGCCGAACGTTGCCGGAGATGTTTCTTACGACGATTTTCGTTTTCTTGTTCTTGTACCCCGATATTAAGGATGTATAGAGTACTCGTTATGTTAAATTCCCCGATTATTTCAAGATCGCGGAAAAAAAAAAGGGCAGATTACTTTATAAACTTTCTGCAACTCCAGTTTACGCTTTGCACATCTTGTGTTTCTGAAATTCGCTTCAGACACAGAAATACAGAGTGACATTTTCAGACGAAATAGACCCACAAATCACGTTTTATGTAGATGTCTGTGTTTGTTCTTAGATGTATTATTAAATCAACCATCCATTTTTATATAAATTGTGTTATTTTGGACTATTAAAGTCGGAGGGCACATGCCAAACTAAAAAGATGAAGATCGCTTGCTATGATCAACAATGATGTGATATTTCAATGGCGGGAAATAGCCGCTTTCTTGTCATACTCCAGCATTGACTAATTAATATTATTATGGAACATTCACAGCGATGTTAATGCCAAAGAATGCAGTTTTGCATTTTACATCAATTTTAGTAATTTTGTTTCATTTTCCATCACGCTACAAGGTCGGGATCGTTTATTTTTGGGTAACTTTTCATCACGACTCAACTTATATATACTCGCGCTGGTAGGCCGTAGACAGGGCAAGCAGACTGACGTCATCACAACATGATGTGGTATGTTCATATATCTGTGAATATATTTCCGTGCTGGTATGGGAGCCGGTCGTTCAGAAAGCAATGGCAAACTACTGAACGTAACACTTGCCTAGTACATCAACAGCAGCTGAAAAATGCTGGTGTTGACTGCAACATCCCGTAAGGGATACGCAACAATATATATATATATATATATATATATATATATATATGTGTGTGTGTGTGTGTGTGTACACACACACACGCACGCACGCGCGCGCACACACACACAAATATGTGTAGGGTTTCCGTGGTTCATTTCAGATGTCTGCTTTTTCTAAATAATTTACAGATTTCACAAAAATTTATTGCTGGGTAATATCACTGAATTTGAACTTCAAAATGTACAATATAAAAAGAAATAGTATGCCATTAGGTACTCTTGACCTGTCTATAAGCATATGTAAGGCTTTCTTCGATCATGTCATGTAAGTGATGTATTCATTTTGAAACAAATCTGTTGGCCATTTTGGTTACTTCGTTATCTCAGAACGTGTAATATGACAAGTGTTTTGCTTTATGCTTGTTTTGTCAGCCCACAGTAATACATATAAAAACCTTTGATTTTTAAGTAACTTAACATTTCTAAAATGAGTTGGCACCCATTGTCAATTTTTTACAAGGTCAAAATAAATCATATTGAAACAGAAAAATGGCTCTAGCAGTTCATTTCAATGTAATTTACAGTAAAATTATGCCATATGTCACTTCGAACAATAGTAATGTTTAGATGATTGTCACCACCACTATTCACTAAATGTCACCAGCTGTCTGCAATAAATGTCACCAGTACTAAATGAAAAAAGTATACTCTATAGACTATGAAAGTATACTAAATGAAAAGCATACTTTAATGACACCTGTATAGTTCACAGTGGTGTGTAATATTGAGACAGATTTATTGTGCTGTAAGTTCGTCGAAGTAATGTATACGAAAAATTGCACAGCTATAACCCTGAACACTCATTAAACATGCCAGCAGCATGGCTATACATGTTATTAAATGAACTGTCTACCATATACTGTTGTTTCTCTTATTAAAAGTGAGAAACATGTATATGTCATTATTATTCTTTAACACATGCTCTGACCTAATTAAACATTTTCAATGGGTAGCAAAATATGCAGCTTTCATTGTAAATGTATGCAACAGTTTTTGGCATGCTTATTATAGACACTGACACTATAATTTTATTGTGGGATGGCAAAGCAAAACAAACAGAATGGTGTAATTATGATTGCAAGATCTGACCTAATGGAAATAATTTAAATGACCTCATAATAAACCCAGCAGCTAGCTTCTAAAGTAAATCACATAATACATTCTATTAATAAAGCCCATAGAAACCATACATATTGATATCTATGGGACAAGAAAACAGAACAGATGGTGTCAATATTTTATTAATATCACATGATTTGAATCAGTGAAAGATTTAATAATTTAATTGATTAATAACAGTTACTCAGTTACAATAAGTGCATGATTTGGAATTTTATAAAACATAAAAGCCACGATAAATATTAGGGTTTATTACATTATTTTAAGTCTGATTTTAGTCGGTGGTATAGAAATATGTCTCAAACTGACTGCCGCTTTTAAAAATATTTTCAGGTCTTCAAGTTTGAAGTTGTGTGAAAAAGTAGTCATGCAAAATATACAGTGACTATTAGGTTGAATTGTTTACCTCACAATGGTAAGTTCTGTTATTTCCATTTTGTTCTTTATGTTATTAGTTTTTCGCCTAAATTACTTGCTTGCTTGCGTTCAATGGCTGTGAACTCCAGCGTGAAGTCCTGTATGTCAGATGAAAACATCCTGTTGTCTAACATCAGTGTGATGTCATACCGGACTGAGGTTTGCGTGAGTATCCGCTGTCCCATGTCTGGCTTATTGGTGTGCAGACTGGTGGTTCCTCACCAAGCAGGCAGATACTCTCCGGCTTCGGAAGAATCAACGATTCTTCTACGTTAGCCAGGACCCAGAAGGGACCTGTTGCCCAGGACGCACGACTAGGACGTGTTAGTCAGTATTGAACCTGGCCCTGGTGCCTTGGAAACACCTCTGCGTCCCTCTAAATTACGTAATGAAATATTTTTGTAAAAAAAGATGACAGGTAGATTACAGCGGTGACATGAACTTTACGTTCGGTTTATCAGCCTGAACAAAAGAAATATAACCTCTTCACCAAGGAGCTGGATTTAATAATGTAGTTGATTAATAACAGTTACTCAGAATCATAATTTTGTATATGCAAACTAATAACTCATGGTTTGGTTATTTACTTTTTCTAAAGTGCATGATTTGGCATTTTATAAAAATTGAAGGCCACCATAAATCTTTATTCGATTCGATTTCACCATTACCCCTACTCCGTTCAACCTCAAGGAGAAGTTATAGTAGGGTCCATCACCGGCTCAGAACGATAGTCCCGTGACTAGACAGCCACCAAAGCAGCTGAATATGGTTTTACCCTCACAGTCCTATCAATCTGAAGGTGATTGTTGTGCACATGGGTAATGGACAATACATTTCGCTAGCCAGTATGGGGATCGAACCCACGGCATTCGCGTTATTAGCACGACGCTCTAACCAACTGACCCTTAAAATATTGCCTCCCCATTAGCCTGTTTCAGGCAGTCGTCGTTAGTTACTCTGGCAGTCCAAGGAATTCGCAACATTCGTCTCAGGAACCACATCTCTGTTGCTTCTAATTTCTTCTTAATTTGTTCATTTACATTCCAAGATTCACTGCCATACAGCAAAACTGGTTCTACATAGCATTTCATCACTCTCTTTCTTACATTCAGTGATAGTGACTTATTGCATAAGATACTCTTCATTTTCTGAAATGCGGCTTTTGCCTGACCTATTCTGCTCCTAATCTCTGTTGTACATCTTCCATCTGATGTTATAAATGCCCCTTTAGTTAAGTTGCATGTCCTTCACAGGACGTAGCAGTCAACCTCAGCATTTTCGCTGTTCGTGATTCCTGGGCAAATATTACATTCAGTAGTTTGCCATTGCTTTCTGAACGACCGGCTCCTATACCGTTTTCGAAAAAAACCAGCACCGCTGTGTTTCGAACCCGGGTATACGGACTCACAAACCGCGTTCGCAAGTCCTTAGCCACAGGTATCTAAAATTATCAACTTGGTTAAGGATTTTCCCTTCTATTTCTATGTCACATTTTGGTGTCACTATTTTCTTTGATATTACCATTGTTACTGTTTTCTTGATATTCAAGGAGAGTCCTTTCCTTGCACTCTCTGTTACTACAATGTCTAATAATTGTTGTAGGTCTGTTGAATTATCCGCCACCAATACTGTGTCATCTGCATTGCGTATATTATTTATATTATAACCTCCAACTAGTATTCCTGGCATCTCTTTGATCCCTCTCATTATTACTTCGCTATAAAGGGAGAAAAGATCTGGTGACAAGACACACCCTTGTCGTACTCCTAGCTTTATCTGTTCGTAACTACCCTCTTTATTTCCCATTTTAATTACTGCTACTTGGTTCCAGTAAATATTCTTTATTATTCTTAAATCTTTTCCATCAGTGTTGATATCTTCCAACATTTTAATCAGTTCATCATGTTTTACTTTATCAAATGCCTTAGTATAATCTATGAAGCACAAATATATGTCTCTCTGTTTCTCTATTGACCTTTCTATTAGTGTCCGTAATGTATAAATTGCATTGTTTGTGCCCTTTCCTTCCACAAATCCATACTGTTCTTCACTAATTTCCATTTTTATTTTCTTTTTGGTTCTTCTCATTATGATTCTGAGTAGAAGCTTAGTGATATGGTTTATAAGGTTAATTGTACGAAAATCTTCACAATCAATTGCTCCTGGTCTTTTTGGTATAGCTATAAATACAGATTTCAGCATATCACTGGGTAAATATCCACTGCTGTAAATATCATTCAACATTTTGGTTAATATATCTACTCCAAATTCTCCCAATACTTCTAATTCTTCTATTGTGATTTCATCTGGCCCAGCTGTTTTTCCTTTCTTCATAAGTTTCATAGCGTCAGCGACTTCTTCTTTCAGAATAGGTGGACCTTCTAAGTTACTATCTTCTGTTAATTCTTCCCTTTCTCCTTCATATAATTCTCTTATATACTCATTCCACCTCTTCATTATAGCATCTTCCTCTAATATTATCTTTCCTGTTTTTGATTTCAAACACCCTGTATTTATTCTTATTTTTCTTCCTGTAAGCTCACTGATTTGTCTGTGCATATTTTTTGTATCTTTAATGGAATTTAATTCAATTTTTTTGCATTGCTCGTTTAACCAACTTTCTTTAGCCTTCCCACATTTATCTTTTATTTCTTTATTTATCTTAGCGTATTCTTGTTTGTCATTTTTACTCTGTTTTCTTTTGTCCATCAGTTTTAAGATATCTTCATTCATCCATTTTTTCTTAGCTATTTTGCCTCTCTCCGGTAATACTTCTTTGCTAGTTTGATGAATGGAGTCCCTTAACATTTCCCATTGTTCATCTATACTCTGTATTTTAGTTATTGCATTGTACCTATTTTTCACAGTCACTCTGTATTGTTCTTGCATTTCTTTATCTATTTTCAGAACCTCTTTATTAAGTCGCATGTTCTTAACCATTTTTTTCCCTCTCTTTAATCTTACTTTTATTTGTCCACATAGTGGTACATGATCACTATTACAGTCAGCACCAGGCATTGTCTTTACATTCATTAAAGCATTTCTAAATCTTTTATTAATTAGTATGTAGTCAATTTGGTTGCGTATTTTCTTATCAGGGCTTATCCATGTGTACAGTCGTCTTTTATGGTGTTTAAACCATGTGTTTCCAATTATCATATCATTGATATTTGCCCATTCTATTAGCTTTTCCCCTCTTTCATTTCTTGTACCTAAACCATAATTCCCCACTACATCCTCCATTTTTCCCTTTCCTACTTTTGCATTAAAATCACCAAGTATTATCTTTATTTCTTGTGATCCAATTTGAGCCATCGCCATTTCTATTTCGTCGTAAAAGTGTTGTATTTCTTCATCACTACTGCTTGCTGTTGGTGCATATACTTGTATAATATTTATGTCTATTGGTTTGCCTTTGATTTTTACCATAATAACTCTATCTGAAATACACCAGTATCCATTAATTGACTTGGCTGTTTTTTCGTCTAATATTATTCCTACACCTTTTTCATGTGTATCCCCTCCAGAATAAATTATTGTGTGATTGTCAGCTATAATTTTGCCCGATCCCTTCCATCTCATCTCACTAACGCCTAGTATATTCATTTTCATGCTATCCATCTCTCTTAGAACATTGGTCAACTTTCCTAGCTCATTTAAGGTCCTAACATTCCATGTTCCTACTCTAAATTTATTTATTTTAGTTAAGATTTTGCCATCAGTAGCTGGATGACGGTCTGGTGTCACCTGTGGCTCATGACTGTCCCTACCGGACGAGGATGCCCTAAGACAGCCATTAACGTCCTTCACTAACTTTGATATATGTTTTGCCATGAAGTCTTGGGAAGATAATGTGGTGGTTTCCCCTTGCCTTCCACATTCACATGGTGGTCTTTTTACCTCTGCCTTTGACAGCCATTTCCGACTGAAAGGACAAGTGAGTGCCCTGCTCTGCTCAGCTGCAGAGTTGTCCACTTATTCTGGCGGATACTCGGTCCCCAGAGCTGTGTTAGCCACACCGTAGTGTGTTTCCATCCTCTACCGCAGGGAGGTGCAGTTGGGATTTTCCCTTCATAAAGTTATGGTCTCTGACCAAAACTCTCCAGTACTTTTAGACACAATTGACGTACAGACCTGAATAAAGTATCGGATTTGTTTTTTAAAGATTTATCCAACTATGCAGGTTATATAATTAAAAAGCAATTTAGAAAATGTTACTAAAGTGGCTATCTGTGGCCATGCCAGTTACAGCCACGAGGGATGTCAAATGGAAGAGATCTTAGCTGGATTGATGACCACTGCATGGTCTAGAGGAGATCCATCTAAGAATCTAGAAAAGGCAATGTCTATATAACTCAACAGTTCACACAACAGCTGTGATATCTTCAGTTACCTTCCAGATCATAAGCTGAGAATTGGACACAAATGGTAATCCATGCGTATGGAGTCCCCAATAATCACAGCAGAGTGGCAGTGATTGCTACTACTTCTATTCTCATACTGAACAAATTACATATGCACCACTGTACTTTATAATGTCTCCTATATTTTAAACTGGGAATTCATCCTGATCCCTCAACATGAAGGATGGAGCCATTGGTATATATATATGTCAAATCTGCTGAATTGCCTATCCAATGTTGCACAACATTTTCCATTCTCTCATGCCAAGAGTAATGAGAACATTACATTAATTATACTTTCCTTGGACTAACCACTCTGACCCTATGTGATTACACTGAATGCCGGCAAATCTTACAGTGTGTGTCATACAAGTCAAGATTTGTTATTAGAAGAAATAAGCTGGAGAACTTGGTGACAACTGACAAAATGGAGGAGAAAATTTAAAGGGGAAGGCAGAGAGGTAAATATTTGGAAGGCTTGACTACACAGATAATTGAGATAAAAAAAATCAGAGCTGATCCACGATTCTGGTGATCGTGAGATGGTGAAACATGACCGCCCACTCTTATTGGCATAGCACATGATGATGATACTAGTACCCGGAAAAAAAAGGGGGGGGGGGGGAACACAACAATAATCACCTTCAAATTTACAACATAATCAACAGTGGCAAAATATGTAACAATACCAGTGACAAAACAGTCTAAGTAGCAACACATAGAGAAAGCTAAAATAAATTAAATGCACATAACAAATACAGTTAAATAGGACTAATTACCCTGGCTGTTGGTGCACTAGCTCTTGCCTTCTGTAGCAGCCGACGTGCTCTCTCAAACTCATTATTCTCACTTTCTAGCTTAACGGCTGCCAACCAGATCTCCTCACTGTTAGGATTGGCCTGAAATGCCAGTGCTAGGATACTTCTTGCTGCTGGTACATCTCCCTTGTGAGAAAAACATCACATTTCTCTTATAGCATCATAGAAATTATGCTAAAAACACATTCCAATAGTAACAACAGTCCACAAATTGCCTTTATCACTTCACTAAAGATCACAGAAAATTTAATTTAAGAAATGACTGAAGATGGATTAAATATAAAGAACATCTATGAAAGTTTTATTTGACTTACTGCTAGCCACTTAGATTTTGCTCCCATTAGCCACAAAACTTCAGCCTTTGGACAATGAGCAACAGCTCGCTGTAGCAATGCTTCCAGTGACTCCCTGAAAATAGTTTGAATGTACTTAGTTAGCACTAGCAGATTCTTCTTTAATGTGTGACAGCTCCTTAATTAAAAATCATACATTCATTTAAAGAAAAAAGGAAAATTAGTGAGTATTGTAATATCTGAAATATGTAACAGCTTGTTTTGTTTATAACTGTCCCATTCGAGGCCAGCATTGCCTTTACATCTATAACTTTGTTGTCATACGTATCTGTTTTCTGTGTAATGTGTGCCTGAGGCCATTTGTCAGTTTCTAATGTATATCTTGCCCTGCAGATGCCTGGCCTGGAGCAGATATCGCCAATACTATTGATACAAGGGGGCTTCAAATGAAAACCTTAAATGTTTTTGTTGTTGGTGAATATATTCTGAAAATGTAAAGAACAAATGTATAATTTTTTGATATAGTCACCACTGCATTCAATGAAAGTCATCCAGTGCTGATAAAGTGCTTGGATTCATGTAGACAAAAATTCTCTTGGTCACATGTGTAAACACTCATGTACACCTGCTGTACCTCTTCATCGGAATGAAAAGTCTTTCCTCCTAATGACTCTTTGATTGTCCAAACAGGTGGAAATCACTTGCGGCTAGATCTGGCAATTATGGGGGATGTGGTACACCACAGTTACACATTTGTCTACTCTGGAGTAGAACAGCAAGAACAGGCAAGACACGGTGTGGGAATAGTCATAGAACATAGACAACTTATAGAAAAATCAATCGAATTCAATGAAACACTCTACTTAGCTTTTGTCGACCAAGAAAAGGCATTTGATAGAGTAGATAGAAACAAGCTGTGGGAAATCCTTAAACAATATGGAGTGAGTACACATCTAACAAACCTATGTAGAAGCTTATACAACAGTGAATGCATAGTGAGAGCAACTGGAGGACACTCAGAACCCTTCACCATAAGATCTGGAGTACGACAAGGTTGTGTCTTGTCCCCTCTCTTGTTCATAACATATACAGACAACATATGTAAAGAAACAAGCCAAACAGAGACCGCAAGAGTACAACATGATGTGAACACAGAAGAAGAACCATCTGCAAATCTAACCATTAGAGAACTCCTGTTTGCGGACGACCAAGCACTAATAGCAAAATCAGAAGCTGAATTACAAGACCACATGAATAGTCTAAACGAAATGTGTAGGGAACATAACATGAAAATTAGCACAAGCAAAACAGAGGTATTGACAATAACTAAAGAAGAAAAAACAACAACAATTCACCTAAACGAACATCCCTTGAAACAAGTAAAGAGTTTCAAGCACCTAGGAAGTATAATATCATCAAATGGCAGATCAGAAGATGAGATTGAAAATAGATGCAATAAGGCAAACCAACTCATTGGACAAATGGCACCAATACTAAAGAACAAACATGTATCAATAACTACTAAGAAAGCACTTTACAACACAATCTTCCTACCAACTCTATGCTACCAATGCCAAACCTGGACAATGACAGAAAAACAGAAAAGAAAAATCACAACAGAAATGAGGTTCCTGAGAAGAATACTCAACGTATCAAGAAGAGATAAGATCAGAAATGAAGAAATCAGGATTAAAGTGGGGGTTATAGCAGCACTAGATTTTATTAGAAAGCAGTAAGTCAAATGGTTTGGCCATGCAAGTAGGTTACCATTCAACAGCATACCACAAAAAGCAATGATGTACAGACCAGATGGAAACAGAGGAAGAGGCCGACCACGTAAACGTTAGACGGAGGGAATAGCAGAGTCCATGGGAATATTGATACATGAAGCCCATAATCGGGCACTCTCACAATGTTTATACTTCACCTCGACACTGCTAGGTACAAGAGGAACATGATGAGGTGAGATGAGATGAATGGTACACACTGAAAGTGGAGGTCTTTGATGGTTTCAACAGTTGCACAGGCAGTATGGGGGTTGAACATCGTCATGTTGCAAAAGGACACCTTTACTCAGAAGTCCACATCGTTTGGATTTGATTGCGGGTCGAAGATGATTCCGGAGAAGATCTGTATACGTGTTACTGGCGACAGTTTTCCCTCTCGGCATGTAGTGCTCTAAAATAACGCCTCGTTCATCCCAAAAGAGTCAGCATAACCTTCCCTGCAGATGGCTACGTGCAAAACTTCTTTGGTTTTGGTGAGGAGTAATGGCACCATTCCTTGCTTGCTCTCTATGTTTCCAGCTCATGGTTGTGAAAGCAGGTTTCATCTCCAGTACCAATTCTGGATAGGCAACCATCACCTTCTGCTTCAAAGCACTGCAAAAGTTCTTTACAAGCATCAATGCGTTGTCATTTCAATTCTGGAGTATGCTACCATGGCACCCACCTTGCAGACACTTTTCAGTACTGAAGCACATCATAGATAATGTGGTGTGCTGAACCTTGACTGATGTCAAGATGTGCAGCAATGTCACTCACAGTCAATCAGCAGTTTTCCTGTACGAGGCCTTCAATGGCTATAAATGACTCTGAGGTCACTACTTGGTGTGCCTGACCCGGTCATGAACATTCTGTCACAGAAATCATGTCGTTTTTAAACTTCCTACTCCACTCATACACTTGCTGGACAGACAGGCATGTATCACCATGCTAGACCTTAATTCAGCGATTAATTTCTATAGGTTTAACCCCTTTACTGATTAAAAACAAAAAGGATAAACGAATGCTGCTTCTTTGGTGCATGTCAAAAGTGGAGTGACCATCTTTAAACTGTCCCTGTGTTCACCTGCACCGTGATGTCACATGCTTAACACTCTTGACATCCTTAACAACAATAATGACAGGTTACAAGACAATGGCATGGTTATTGTAATTTCTATTACAGTTTTAAGGTTTTAGTTTGAAGCCCTCTCGTATTATTAAGACAAGGATGTGTTTTGTCACATAACAATGATCAAAGATAGGCATGGAATAAGAATTGGAGTTCATAGTATTAAAAAATCTGCTTTAGATAGATGACATAGTACAGATAGCTAAAAACACAAAGGATCTGCAACAACTATTAGGCATTGTAGTAACAGTGAATGAAAAAAGAAAGGACTTCCATTGAATATAAGAAACCAAAGACAGTGGCTATATAAAGAAAAAGAAATAACACCAAAATGTGATGTTAGAACCAAAGGAAAAATGATTAACCAAGTATATATTTGAGGATAATCATAACATCAAATTGAAATCGTGTGAAAGAGCTTAAGAGCAGAATATGCTAAGTAAAGGCTGCATTTCAGAAGATGCAAAGCATATTTTGTAATAATTGAATGTCAGAAACAGAGTAATGAGATGTCATACAGAGCCTGTTCTAATGGTTGCTTCATTGAATGTCAGAAACAGAGTAATGAGATGTCATACAGAGCCTGTTCTAATGGTTACTTTATTGAATGTCAGAAACAGAGTACTGAGATGTCAAACAGAGCCTGTTCTAATGGTTACTTCATTACTTAGGGGTTTACCCCATTTGGCTCAATCTCTCTCTGCAGAATGACCAACCACATCACACAACTCCATAGCTCCAGAGAGGCTCTTAGTCTCCGGAAACATTTCACTTGTGGTGTGAACTATACAATCAAAATATGAACCACAACCTTCAGAATGTAAGGCAGACTGCTTAACCACTTGATCACAGATATCCCCGATTCTGCTGTATGGCAGTGAATCTTGAAAGGTAAATGAACAAACAGGATGAGCAGCAGAGATGTGGTTTCTGAGACAAATCTTGCAAATACCCTGGGCGGTCAGAGTAACAACAACAATTGCCTGGAAGAGGCTAATGAAAGTAGGACATTATACACAACTATAAGATGGTGTTCTCTGATGACATAATGAGAAGAGAAGCCTAAACATTGTGATAACTGGAAAGATTAGCGGTAGAAAAGGAAGAGGCAGACTGAAAGAAACAATGCTGGAAGGTCTAAGACAGCGACACAGAGGAATGTCATCGAAGAATGAATCCAGAACACCAAGAACCGAGATCTGGAGAACTGATTTAGAATGATCACCTGGAGTTTTTAAAACTACTAATAAAATGTTGCTAGATTGTTGATCATCTCTTGAAACCTGTAATGAAACATACAATTTGAATGAACAATGAAACTCAGTTTGTACTCAAAATGACTTGTAACCACTGAAAACGAACATGACTAACCTAGTTCCATGATTTTTTTCAAAATATGCTGCTCTCAACCAGATGCTCTTCTTGCTGGGAAAGTGAGAAAGGGCATACGCATAAATGGCTCTTGCACATTCATAGGCCTGATGGGCAGCACACTGAAAAACAAATAACAATCTTCTGAATTTCATCCAACAATTCTGGTGCTTTTGCAGCATGCAAAGGGTGAAATTGACAGACAAAAGATAAAACAAACAAGTTCTTAAAAATACAGGGCTAAATGGACAATACGGAGAAGCATATGAAAGTGTAGGCTGTCTATGCTTGGCCACAACTTGAGGAAGCATGGAAGTCTACTACTGAAAAAGCAAAATCCTGGGGAAAAGAAGAAGACACCCCAAGACAAAACTACATCCCACAAAAACATTGGGGTAGATGCTTATGTTGAACTGAAGAGAACTGCTAGTACAAGGACAGTGGAATGACATAAATAAGTGATTTTATTATCAGTCTTTGCACTGACCAGTGTGATGATGGTGAATTGTGGATTTAACAAGTGTTGCCATCTACACAAATTTGACCCTTAACATTCAAGACAAATGGATGTCTTTGGTGTACATAAGCATTTTTGCATTTCTCTCTCTCTGATTTCTATGGAATGGAAATGATATGAGATTGTCAGAACACTCACAGCCCATTCACTTTTCTAATTACCTGTGAAATGAAGACCTGCAAGCAGTTACTCTTCTGAGCCAACTTCCATGGTATTCCTCATTGTACTACATTTCTGTGACATCTTTATAAATAACATATTTGTTTAGTACTTCTGCTAAAGTGATTCTGGAGTAGTCAGACCAGACCCTTTGCTATCTTCTCTTCAAAGCTCAACTGCAATAAATCTGTAGCCTTTTCTGACACCATGTATACAAACTTCTTTCCAGTTAATCTGTTTCTGTTATCCTGCTATTTAAATCATTGCCTTCTTCTTGCATGTTTGCTTTCTATTTAACCTTGCAGCATGGTTTTCAGTAAGGCATTGTGTTCTTTTATGTTCTCAGCATATTTTATCTTTTGAAAATTAATCATGTTTAGTTATTTTATTTTTATTCCTAGTATGCTTGGGACTTCAATATATATCATTTTGCTTTTTCATGAATAGTAACTATCTTTTAATGCTGTTTGTTGAGATCCCTAATTTTTTGCCTAAACTTAGTATAAAATCGCTTTCTTATCCTGTTTTAAAAAAAACATGTGAAAAACTAATAGAACAGTGCAAAAAACATAAATTTTAAATATCTCAAACACATGGTTTCAGAATCATTTGAGGAGATGCTGGAATAGTCCAGGAGAGAGAACCAGAAATCATATCGATTATACATGAGGTTGTGAAGTTATGACATTTTGACAAATTCAATGATACAACATTTGCCCATTTGAAAAAACATAAATTTTATTTTTGGCTGACACTCACTAAAGACCCTGTTGTCATTCACTTTGAATGCAGACCTTCCATTGGTAACTTCTGATCTCAGTATTCTCTTTTATCATAAATACCATTAATAATCAAGACTTCAAAGCATGCATCCAATGAAAGTGCTAATAGTGACAGCAAGAAGAGAAAGAAGTTAGAAGTAAAATGGCAAATGATAAAATTAGTGAGAAAAATGACATTGCGATGAACAACGGCAGGATGCTAGGAGATAGCTAATCAATGGTATCAAATGTGAGTCACCGTCTCTTAAGAAGAACAAACAATCTCAGTAACACCAAAGCCTCTCCATAAGACTGCAACCTCACAATGAGATCAAAACAACAGCTACGGTCCTGTGTCGACCCGGGAGCCACCCCAGCAAGGAAAATCAGGGCACCCAAGCTGGGGCGCTACAGAGGAATGGAAACACCACAATGTAGCGATCACCCGGACCAGAAATGTCATCCAAAGTCCAACCTCTGTAGCCAAGCACAGGCAACGACCACTGGTGGTAGAATAGTACTTTTGCAATGATCACGCCGTGCAGCAATAATGAGGGTTGGGGGGGGGGGGGGGGGGGGGGAAGAGGAGAGATTGCCTATATGTATGGTTATTAACATGTGATAGGTTGTTCCAATGACCACCTATTGTTATGAAATCTGGTGTATAGGATGGAAAACATTTGTTTTTCAAAAACATCTAATGAACTTGACCAAGGTATATATATATATATATGATACTACATGGAAAGGTAAAAGACACAAAATCATGAGAATGAATTAAGCAAAAATGAAGTTAAAAAAGTAAAAGAAAACAAAGTTCTGATGCCTTAATCAAATAAGCTGATATGGCTCCAGCACTAATTTCAGATATGTGAGAGTCAAATGGAAATGATAAGCAACTAAACTATACATAACAATGGGATGTAGGATTAAAAAAACCAGCGCATCTGGGTAATATAAAATGGATTGACAAGAAACTATTTCTTACTGAGTCTGCATCTTCCATCCAACTGTGTTTCCTGTCTTCTTCTTCCACATTGATGCCAATCACAGCTCGTCTATGGGAAAGATCAATTACGAGCATTTTTAAAAAAAAAACAATTTATCAGGTTATTTTTGTTATTTAGCAAAATGCAACAATTTTACAATTATATATAATATATAATTTTATAATTATATTATATGAATGTTCACCGTAGTTTCCTTTTTCGCAACCAGAAATTCTATAACAATTTGCCATTTTTAAAGCAAATTACTCACAAATGACATTTTAACATATTACTGTGGGAGTCTCCGTGGTGAAGTGGTTAAGCTGTTTGATTTGGGCTCCGAAGGTTCTGGGTTCGATTCCGGGCCACGTCCTTCGGTTCAATAGTGAAAATTTTTCGGAGACTACTGTGGGTCGTCGCTAAAGCTACGGAGTTCGTGCTTTGTGCGGCGCTTTCCGCGCTGCGGAAAGAGACTGAGCCATATGGGATAAAACTCGGTGCAATGAAGTCGACCCTGTCGACTTTTAAAAACATATTACTGTAGTGTCCAACTGTGGTGCATTTTTACACAAACAGTAGAGATATTCCAAATTAGATGTGTGAAATATGTCTTTTGCTGTCTTAATTATTCTGTGAGAAAAAAACGTGGTGGATTACTTTCTGACCAACCCCCATAGAAGAAATAATAAATGACTGAGAGGATAAATAGAAGCTGTATAACTGATAAACAAGTTAAGCGTTTTCCATTTACATGTTCAAGTCCAGGCTATTGGGTATCCGAAAATCTTGGATAACAGGGTTAAAAGAGTTAGGAATGCTGAAGATATTACCAATATATTACCAATGATGAAAAGATCAGTTATGCCATACACTTTTTAACAATCACTGTAAAATATTCTGTATCCATCAAACTTTAACAATCATTGCATGGCTTTTGTAAAAACATTTGTGTGTGTGTGTGTGTGCATATTTTAAGATAAATTTCCAGTATAAACATGATAACTTTTTAACATTAGGCATATCAGGTGACCTTTGATTTCAAAGTGTTCATTTATGGTTTGTTTTCAACATTGTTTTATATATGCAAATGTTTATGATTTTTATTCTGAAAATGTTTACCGTACACTCATAAACAAAGACCCCCATAAACAAGACTCTAATGCAAGAAGATAGTCAAGATTATAACAATTTGAATGATTGATTGATTAATCAGAATTAATGTCACTGCACTCAGGACACATCAATATGTGCCCCGTCTTTCCCAGCAGATGTCAGAGTGTACTGATGCTCATTGTTTCCAAATACAGCCACCCTCACGTGTAGTCACGTCTGCTACGGGTACAAAGTAATGCCACATGACAACAGTTTTAGTCGGATTGATTCTCCAAACTATGTATATGCCTGTAGTAGCCTGTTATATATGACACTGAAAACACTATCACTCTACTCAAATTTCATGCTGTTCATAGCTCTTGTTGGGGCAGTTCTTTCTGGAACTCCCATAATTATGCATTCACAAATTATATATAACATTTATCTCTCCAAGGTTCAAGCAGAAAACCCAGAACTGCAGCAAATTGTCATGTGACATCGTTTAAAATATTATCACTTTCAATAGATTTGTATTGTTCAGAGCTCTACTGAAACAGTGCATTTTCTGGAACTCCCGTAATTATGCATTCACAAATTATATATAACATTTATCTCTCCAAGGTTCAAGCAGAAAACCCAGAACTGCAGCAAATTGTCATGTGACATCGTTTAAAATATTATCACTTTCAATAGATTTGTATTGTTCAGAGCTCTACTGAAACAGTGCATTTTCTGGAACTCCCGTAATTATGCATTCACAAATTATATATAACATTTATCTCTCCAAGGTTCAAGCAGAAAACCCAGAACTGCAGCAAATTGTCATGTGACATCGTTTAAAATATTATCACTTTCAATAGATTTGTATTGTTCAGAGCTCTACTGAAACAGTGCATTTTCTGGAACTCCCGTAATTATGCATTCACAAATTATATATAACATTTATCTCTCCAAGGTTCAAGCAGAAAACCCAGAACTGCAGCAAATTGTCATGTGACATCGTTTTAAAATATTATCACTTTCAATAGATTTGTATTGTTCAGAGCTCTACTGAAACAGTGCATTTTCTGGAACTCCCGTAATTATGCATTCACAAATTATATATAACATTTATCTCTCCAAGGTTCAAGCAGAAAACCCAGAACTGCAGCAAATTGTCATGTGACATCGTTTTAAAATATTATCACTTTCAATAGATTTGTATTGTTCAGAGCTCTACTGAAACAGTGCATTTTCTGGAACTCCCGTAATTATGCATTCACAAATTATATATAACATTTATCTCTCCAAGGTTCAAGCAGAAAACCCAGAACTGCAGCAAATTGTCATGTGACATCGTTTAAAATATTATCACTTTCAATAGATTTGTATTGTTCAGAGCTCTACTGAAACAGTGCATTTTCTAACTCAACTGCTTTTCACAAACTACTGATAACATTTATTTCCCTATGATTCCGAGAAGGTAACCTGGCCAACAAATGCCTGAAGAAGTCGGATTTGTCGGTCAAAAGGTGCAAATATCGCAGTTCTGCTGTAAACAGGCACAATGTAATTACATCTAAAACAACATTCCAGATGAACATAGAAGAAGATTTCCCTATGGTTGAAACACACACATTAGAATAAAAGATACTTTCACTGGGATGAATGAAGCTATCACAAGTATCAAATGTAGAAAAAAGGAGAAACATTTGTACAAGTAGTGTACTAGACTAAAATTGAGCATTCAGAACGTTCATGTTTGGTATTATGGTTCGAAATGGCAACTTTACAAATAACCCACTGGTATTATTCATAAATGGAACACACAAATTGGTCATGGTTATATTGAGTGTCAATAACAAAAATAAAATAAATATGACAAAATGACATACATGATGGCCTGGCATGTGTATATACTGCCACTTTTTTCACAATCCTCAGCATCTTTGATCCAATGTTCACGATTGATTTCAACCATGTTAGCACGCAAGGAATTAAGAGCTGAAATACAAATAGATCCCAATTATCAAATGCTCGATGCATTATCTAGATTAACAATGAATTATCAAGAAATGCAATCTCCAAAGTTATATGTTATAACCTGACCACAAAACAGCCAGAGACAGTGAGAGAAACAATGAAAAGCAATGCAGGTCTAGCCATATTTGAAAAGATGCAATGATTAAACACACTGTCCAAACAAAACAGCACCATTGATACAGAATATGAGAGTGGATACAATAAAAAATAAGACTGCAACCTCACCAATTGCCTAAATAAATAAAAGCAATTGTTTTCTTCTTAATTTCTCTTTTCAACGGAGTGTGTTACACCTCTCCAATGCTGAAGACAGTGTGCCCAACTGCAGTATACATTTGTAAAAAGTTAGCTTTCTCTAGGCAGATTCCATACAAGGTAGCAGGCATTTACCTTTGGGGAGGTTATTACTATTTATATTTTATTATAACAAATATAACAATATAACAATTATTATATTATAACAATTCTGAAGGGTGACAGCCTCACAGTCAACTCATGTGATTTTCAAATCTCATGGGATTCGTAACGAGCCCAACTTGCACATAGGGAGCCATAGTATCTAGACACTTGCCTGCAGGCTTGGTGATCATGGGTTTGAATTCTCATCACCGCAGAATTTTTTTAACTGACCCAGGATCACAGGTCGACCCAGCCTAAAATGGGTACCAAGAAATGTCCGGGGAAGTGAAGGCAGCTGGCTTGATATTGACACTACCTCTGTAGTATCGGTTATCCTATAAAAATATGAGTATAGCACCATATGCCTTAAAGTATTTAACAGGGTCCCTGACCGACTTACAGCTTGTGTTCTACTTTCCCCTTATTCACCGGTTCTTGTGTGTGGGACAATGTCTCCAGTGAAATCCAGATCATCAAGCTGATCTAAGAGACTCCACTGAATTCCATTTCTGGCAGTAGTTGTTGACTTCATAATCCAATCTATTTTTAGTAAGAATAATAAAGATGACAAAAGGTTGTCTCACTCCTGTTTGTATTTCCCATGTTTTAGTTTTCCCTTATGTTAAGGATTTTCTATGGGATTCCATTGTCACCATCATCATCATGCACACTGCCTACTGATGTTGGCATTCATGTCTCTCTGCAGATCTAGGTTCTTGGTGTTTTGAACAAACTCTGTTGATGATATTCCTCAATGCCACAGCCTCAGTCCATCCAGCATTATTTCTCTGTCTGCCTCTGATTTTTAACCCACTAATCTTTCCAGTAGTTTACTGTGTTTTCCAATGCCATATTGCCTCAACAATTAACGTAAAACCCAAATTCAATACAAAATGGTGAGTTCAGTTAAATTCTTTACTCTATTATTATGTGCAGGATCTGTTTGGCTGAAAACAACATGTTTATCGATTAGTTATTTGTCAATGCATCTTAATAGTTTTACCATAAATAACAATAACATTATTCCTCTATAATTTTTCATTCTTGAAGGTCCCAAAGTTTCATCAGATAGATAACCTTCTCTCCAGTATGATGGTACTTCTGCAATGTCCCAGACTGCTAAATAATTTATGAAGTAGTTCAACTGAGGTATTTATACTGGCTTTAATGGCTTCTACTGGGGTACTATCTGGACTAACAACTTTCCCATCCTTCACAAGTTTGCTAGCTTTTCTTATTTCTTCTTGGGATGGTTCCTCACAGCTGATATCCAGCTCCACATCTGAATTCTGGATATGTGGAGGGTCATTTGGGGCTGGTCTACTCATAAGTTTTCCAAAGTAATTAGCCAATCTGTTCATTTGATTTTAACGTTGTTGAGAACTTTCTCATTACTATTTTCGAAACGTTCACTGTGCTGATATTTTCCTACTAATATCCTTGTGGTGTTGTAAAGATCTCTGAGATTTCCCTTCTCTGCTGTTGCTTCTGCCACTTTTGTAAGGCCATGTAAATGTTGTCTTTAATTTGCCCTTATTCATTTTCTAACTTCTTTATTAGCCTCTTGAGTATTTTTTTCTGGGCTTTGACATTTGCAGCTTTAGTTTTGACATTATGTGATTCTGCTGTCTGGGAGCATTTGGAGATCAGCAAAATGAAAGGAATGATAACGGAAGTAGACTGATAGAGCTTTGCAGCCAACACGACCTCTATATAACAAACACATTCTATAAACATAAAAATTCACAAGTATACACCTGGTATAAATGGAACAATCTAGATACTAAAAGCCAAATTGATTTTATATTAACAAGAAATAACAGAAAGAGAAATATATTAGATGCAAGGTCAGTGCCCAATTTCAGTATAAACACAGATCATAAAGCAGTCGTTGCCACAATAAGAACCATCAGAAGAAGAAAACAAAGAGCAGGAAAATACATGCCATGCGAATCAGTAAACTTAAAAAAACCTTAAAGACGAGGCAATAAGGGAAAATTATGAGAAAGAACTAACTGAAATCTTTGTAAAATTACCTACAGAAAGAAAAACAGTGGAAGAAGAATGGGAGATGTTCAAATCAAGCATTTTAAATACTGCAAAAATAACATGCGGAACCACGAAAAAACGCAAAACACAGATAAAGAAAATAACAAGTTGGTGGAACGCAGAAGTAAAGAAAGCGGTAAAAGAAAAAAAGGAAAAATATAAAAAGTGGTTGAAGAGCAAACAGGAATGTGATTACAGAGAATATAGAATAGCGAGAAGACATGTGAGTAGAATAGTAAAGAGGGAAAAACAAAAAGACTGGGAAGAGTATGGAGAAACCCTAAATAAAAATTACAAGGAGGCAACTAGAAACTTCTACAAAAAGATAAGTGCAATGCGAACCAGAGGAGAACCCTTTGACCCAACTGAAATAATCAACAGCGAAAATGGAGAACCAATAAGTGAACAAAAACAGATCCTAATAAGATGGCAGCAGTATTCCAAACAACTTCTCAACATCCCATCAGATGTCACAGGAATTAAAGAGACCTACACAGATGTCACCGAAGAACTAGAACCAGACATACTAAAAGAAGAAATTATAGAAGCCATCAGATTAGCCCCATTGAACAAATCACCGGGACAGGATGAAATACCAAATGAACTAATTAAAGCAGCAAGAGAAGTAGGAACAGCTTGGCTACATAGACTATTCAACCATGTTTGGGTAGAACAACAGACACCACGAGACTGGGGAAATGCCATAATTATCCCAATTTGGAAAAACAAAGGCAGCAAAAGAGACTGCACACAATACAGAGGCATTTCACTGTTGAGTCATACTGGGAAAATATTTTGCAAAATTCTTGAAAAAAGATTACGAACTACTTTAGAACCCCAGCTAAGCAAAACACAACTTGGATTTAGGAAAAACAAAGGATGCACAGACGCCATTTTTGCTCTTAGACAACTTATAGAAAAATCAATCGAATTCAATGAAACACTCTACTTAGCCTTTGTCGACCAAGAAAAGGCATTCGATAGGGTAGATAGAAACAAGCTGTGGGAAATCCTTAAATAATATGGAGTGAGTACACATCTAACAAACCTATGTAGAAGTTTATACAACAACAGTGAATGCATAGTGAGAGCAACTGGAGGACACTCAGAACCCTTCACCATAAGATCTGGAGTACGACAAGGTTGTGTCCTGTCCCATCTCTTGTTCATAACATATATAGACAACATATGTAAAGAAACCAGCCAAGCAGAGACAGCAAGAATACCGCATGACGAGAACACAGAAGAAGAACCATCTGCAAATCTAACCATTAGAGAACTCCTGTTTGCGGACGACCAAGCACTAGTAGCAAAATCAGAAGCTGAATTACAAGACCACATGAATAGTCTAAACATAACATGAAAATTAGCACAAGCAAAACAGAGGTAATGACTATAACTAAAGAAGAACAAACAGCAACAATTCACCTAAACGAACATCCTTTGAAACAAGTAAAGAGTTTCAAGTACCTAGGAAGTATAATATCATCAAATGGCAGATCAGAAGACGAGATAGAAAATAGGTGCAATAAGGCAAATCAGCTCATTGGACAAATGGCACCAATACTAAAGAACAAACATGTATCAATAACTACTAAGAAAGCACTTTAAAACACAATCTTCCTACCAACTCTGTGCTACCAATGCCAAACCTGGACAATGACAGAAAAAGAGAAAAGAAAAATCACAACAACAGAAATGAGGTTCCTGAGAAGAATACTCAACGTATCAAGAAGAGATAAGATCAGAAATGAAGAAATCATGACTAAAGTGGGGGTTAGTTAGTTAGTTAGTTAGTTAGTCGACAGATCATCCTCATTGCACATCGAACCATTCAGTACATAAGTGCTCGGATCCCCTCCTCAGCAAATCCCGCAACGTGTAGCGGCTAACGATGCCAGTTCTGTGTTGGTTTATCAATCTTCTTTGGCTTCCTGCGTAGTGTTCTTGTTTGGCCACCCCTCTTTTAATTTGCTGCTCTCGCAGTCTGGCCATGGTTGTAGATTCACAGTCATCACTTGGTTCTCGCAAAAGTCTTAAAGCAGCACTAGATTTTATTAGAAAGCAGCAAGTCAAATGGTTTGGCCATGCAAGCAGGTTACCAGTCAACAGCATGCCACAACAAGCAATGATGTACAGACCAGATGGAAACAGAGGAAGAGGCCGACCACGTAAATGTTGGACGGAGGGAATAGCAGAATCCATGGGAATGTCGATATACGAAGCCCATAACCAGGCACTCTCATGAAGTTTATACTCCCCCTCGACACCGCAAGGTACAAGAGGAACACGATGAGATGAGATGAGCTATCTTATTTTTCCTTTCTTCTATTTTCTTAAGAGTTTCTATATGTGATTTGTTCCAAATGCTTTTAACATGCAGACAGCAGTCTTCCATGCTCACCTCATCTACTAACTGTTGCAAAATCTGTGATAAAAACTCTGCCACGGAGCAAACACGGCAGGGGGCTTCTGATCGTCAGAAGCCGTACCCCTTCCCCGAATGTTTCTGCCCTTTTACCTTCTTTACATTCTCTAGGGGCGGGCCCGTCCGGGTCATGACTCCAGACATCTGTCCCCTGCCATGCGAGACGTTCGGTCATTTGCGTGTCCTTGTGTTCCACACTTGTCCCATACCCATGAACATGTCTGCTCTCAAGCCACCCCATCATCTGGTAGGAGAGCCTGTGCACCTAGCGCTTGGTGCCCTCACATCATCCTAGCACCTGCCTCTGTCGCCTCCTTTCATCTTCGTTGCCGTGTTCCTTCTTCGTGACCCGTTCGTGGTGCCACACTCTGGGAAGCCGGCTCTTCCCCTGGGTTCATCTACCCCTCTTTCGGTCTTTGCTGCGGAGTGCTGCTTTCGGAAGACAACTACCATCCTGGTATGGAGGTTGGACTTTGGCCGACATTTGTATGATTTGGCAACTGCTACCGTGCGGCGATTTGCCTCACCAACAGCCGTGTACTCAGGTGTACTTTGTGGACATGTTATGAGAAGAAATGGATTGGAGAACTTAGTGACAACTGGCAAGATCGAAGGGAACAGACCAAGAGGAAGATCGAGAGGAAAATACCTGGATGGCTTGGCCACATGGCATGGACGAGACAGGAACACTGAGCTGATCCACAACGCTGGTGATCGAGTGAAATGGCGAGTCATGACCGCCCACGCTTTCCGGTATGACACATGATTGATTGATAGTGGTACATGATCACTATTACAGATAGCATCCGGTATTCACTAAACATTAATTAATGCATTTCTAAATTTTTTATTAATAAGTATGTAGTCAATTTGGTTGAGCATTTTCTTATCAGGGCTTTTCCATGTGTAAAGTCTTCGTTTATGGTGTTTAAACCAGGTGTTTCCAATTATCTATTAGCTGCTCTCCTCTTTCATTTTTTTTTGTACCTAAACCATAATTCCCCACTACATCCTCCATTTTTTCTTTTCCTACTTTTGCATTCAAATCACCTAGTATTATTTTTATATCTTGTGATTTAATTTTAGATATCACCTTGTCTACTTCATCGTGAAAATGTTGTATTTCTTCATCACTACTGCTTATTGTTGGTGAGTATACTTGTACAATATTTATATCTATTGGTTTGCCTTTCAATTTGACCATAATAACTCTATCTGAAATATACCAGTTAGGTAGTTAGTTAGTTAATTAGTCGAGGTTCCAACTTCATGGCAACGGGCCGTCCCCATTGTGCTCCGTTTCTGTGCCAGTGAATATCACACAAAATGCTCCCCACTGTCCAAAGTGAAAAGTGGAACAGACAGGAGTCTCGGCAATCCAACAGCCCACACAGGTACACTGTGCATGATGCCGCCGCCATAATGCCAACACAAATGTCATCCACGAAAACCACAGTCCATCGTTGATGAATCGGCAGTCACCAGAAAGACCTCATTGACTCAGGTTTTCTCACATGGCTTGGTCTCTTTCCGACATATACCAGAAACCATTAAGATTTAACTGTTTGTTTATCAAATATTAGCCCTACTTCTGTAAATATAAGCAATCAAAAACCTCATATACTGCTAAAATAAACAGAAGAACTGATGCTCAACAAAATAAAGGTAACCGGAAATATACTGCCTAAACAATGAGAAGTGAAGTGGATAAATACAACCAAAGTAGATGATAACCTCACAAACTGCTCAAACAGACAGAAGAACTAATGAATGCATAACAGAATAAATACAATCAGAAGTAAATGATATCTCCCAAGTAGTAAGCACCTGCACAAAACATCATAAGTCACATTGTTTAATTATCGCAAACTAGGAAAACAATATGTTTGGAATATAGTTATTCTTTGAATAAAAAATGCAAAACAAACCTCTTTCAATAATTTTCTCCACCATGTGAGAATTCCCATTGGCTTCTTCAAGTTTTGCTGCAGTAATCCATACTTGTCTATCTGTTGGAATACTTTCACGTGCTTTGTTCAACACTTTCCTTGCATTTTCATAACTTTCAAGCCTGGCTAATGCTAACCAAAGCTGTTGATATAAAATAAGTTTATTGGAGTCATAAGTATCACGGAACATGTTAGTTATACATTCTATGTCTATAGAAACATACATTTTTGTGATAAAAAGTCTCATGTGATTCAAAATACCAGAGAACATTTGCAAATGTGGAGTTATAAATAAGAAAAAATGTACTTCTAACAAAGACACAAGGTCCATTTCAATATTTACTTTCTTCAGCTGTAAAGTCCAAGATCTGCAAGGTGTAAAAGGTTGAGGTAAGTTTTGACTGTAGACATTAACATAACCTGTTTGGTGCCAATTAGATGCTGGCCAATACTCAACAGCCACCGAAGCAAGGAGAGGCTGACATGTCACCTTATCCAGAAAGTGGTATTGCATACCTAGCATACAGATGGCAATCTATTTAATCTGAGGAGGGTTTGAGCTAAAATAGACGATTAAATTCTAAATTCCAACACAGAGGAAAATATCCAGTTCAGTGCCTACAGTGGTGTCGACCAAAGCTGATATTGCTGCCAAGCTGATATTGAAGTCGAAATATGACTAAGGAGGTCAACGAAAGAAAAAGCATGCCATGCACAGCGAAAATTCTGACCAGTCTTTATAAATAAACAATAAAAGCAAAAAAATAAACAAAAAACAAGAACACTTAACTGAGAAAGGTAAGCCAATCAAGACACACACAAAACTAGTTCCTTACCTCAACACTTGTTGGACAGCACTCTACTGCTCTGCTTAACATAATTCTAGCATCTTCCTCATCCTCAAGTTCTACTGCCTGCTTCCAAAGCCGAACAGAATTAGGTATATTTTCTAACGCTGAAATCAAAATATGAAATATGTAGTCATTTTACTTTATAAATATTTCAGCTGAAGCAGACATAAATTTCCCTAATCAGTTGCATTTCAGCCTTAATGTGACTGTATAGCTGTTTATATTTTAATTTATAAAGATATTAAAAACAGTTTAGAAGACGAAATTTTTGAGAAAATATATGTTTTCATATTTTCAAACTTTTGGCTGACAGTTTCTGGACCAAGAATTTTAAGAAATAATGCATTTCCAACATCTATATCTATAAAACACAGTGTATGTATGTATGTGGGTCCGTTCTTTATGCGTTCGCGAACGGTCCATCCGACTGAGATGAAATTTTCTACACGTCTTCTTTTCATTCCCATGCAACCAACTGTCATAGTTTTGTACTTACTAAAAGCTATTTACTTACTAAAATTTAATAATTTAAATTTACATTATCATTTCTATATAGCAAGGGGACTTAACATAAGAAAAGTTATTTCAAGGGGCATAACTTTTATTAACATTGCTATTATTTTATATATAGATTGTTGCATTGTTTTCAAAGATTTATAAACTCTTTGTCTACAGTTATTTACAGGCATATGAGTTATAATAAATAATGATATAATCTTTAAGGCATTTTCATAGTTTTCATAAAATTAATGCATCTATTTAAATAGTGAAAATTTTCTAACTCATCTTCATAAGAGATGTTGAATGAAAGAATGTATGAGAGGAAATAGAGAAGAAGGGCAGAATGTAGGACGGGCCTGCGATTTTCGTCCGTTTAAAAAAAACAGTTAGTTGCATATCGTTTGCAGTACTCTGCAGTCAACCCACCGCCCACCATTTATTGGCTGTTCATGATATCTTGGTAAGTTTACTTTAGATAGATCTCTTCCAATCATATTTTCTACTATCAATTATCTATTCTTCTATTCTATCTATATTTTTAACGGGAACGGGCCGAACATAGATAGATAGATAGATCGGGAACGGGAGCTTATATGACTACTTATATGAATTAAATGAGATGCTCCCCACCAGGGCCTGGGTGAAGTCGGGCCGGGTCGGACAGACAGATAGACAGACAGATAGTCGGGAACGGGAGCTTATATGACTACTTATATGAATTAAATAAATGAGATGCTCCCCACCAGGGACTGGGTGAAGCCGGGCCGGGTCTGCAGACAGGCAGACAGATAGTCGGGAACGGGAGCTTATATGACTACTTATATGAATTAAATGAGATGCTCCCCACCAGGGGCTGGGCAAAGCCGGGCCGGGTCAGACAGACAGATAGATAGATCCCCGTCAGGGCCTGGGCGAAGCCGGGCCGGGTCATCTAGTGTTTAATAAAGCAAACTTTTAACAATATGTCAAAAATTAATTTTACGAATGTTCTTAAATGCCAAGATGCCGTGAAGTTGGAACCTCGACTAACTAACTAACTAAATGCCATTACAAAAAATATTATCTAAATAGATAGACATATACATTTTTAAAATGTGATGAGAACATCAGTAACATCAGGTATTGGTTAATTTCTCAGTATAAATTGCATAGCTGAAATAATATGATACTTTTTCAAAGTCAATATCCGAAGGTTTTTAAAATCTTCTGATTATTAATGTTATGATGTGATTTAGGAGGTGATCTTTGGACAAAGTTAATCTCAAACATACTAAACTAGGATGCAAAGAATACTAAATGGCACTGAAATAATTCATAAATACACTGAAAGAAATAACCAAACAGAAAATTCCTCAGATGAACACACATATGGGGAAAGTTGTGCTACGGTGTAACCAAAGCTATGAAGAAAAAAAGTCGCTTAAAAGTCGACAGGGTTGACTTCATACCATTTATTGGCTGTTCATGGTATCTTGGTAAGTTTACTTTCAGTACTTTCATGTTGCCCTTTTTAGTTATTGGAATGAAGATAGATCTCTTCCAATCATATTTTCTGCTATCAATCTAACTATCTATTCTTCTATTCTATCTATATTTTTAACGGGAACGGGAAAGGGCCAAACATAGACAGACAGACAGACAGACAGACAGAGACAGACAGACAGATCCCCGCCACGAAGCCGGGCCAGGTCAGCTAGTTGCATATGAGATCACGGTGCTGATGAACATAGTGACATCATAAGGAGAGTTAAAAGATGGCTGTCCTACTTTTGACATGCACCAAAGAGAAGCAGTGTTCTGTTATCTGTTTTTTATCAGTGAAGGGGTGAAACCTATATTGGCGAATGAAGTGTCCAATCCATTTCTTCTCATAACATATCCAAAAAATTGTGACTGTCTACGTCCAATTTCTCTAATCAATTTACGAGTTTCATTTGTCTCCTGTAGTACTTGGTCATTGGTTCACGACCAGGTTAGGCACACTGAGTAGTGACATACAACTACTTCTCGTACAAGAAAACCTGACTGACTGTGAGTGAAATTGCCACACATCTTGACATCAGTCTATGTTCAGACAACACATCATCTATGATGTGCTACAGTACCACAAAGTGTCTGCAAGGTGGGTGCCATGGCAGCTTACTCCAGAATTGAAATGATGCATTTATGCTTGTCAAGAATTTTTGCAGTGTTTTGAAGCAGAAGGTGACCGTTTCCTATAAAGAATTATTACTGGAGATGAAACCAAGGTTCACTATCACGAGCCGGAAATGAAGAGAGTGAGCAAGTAATGGCCCCATGTTTCCTCACTGAAAATAAAGAAGTTTCTCATGCAGCCTAATGCAGGGAAGGTTATGCTGACTCTCTTTTGGGAATGAACAGGGCATTATTTTAGAGCACTACACGCCAAGAGGGAAAATTGTCATCAGATCTTCTCTGGAATCATCTTTGACCCTCAATCAAATTCAAATTACATATACTTCTGAGTAAAGGTGTCCTTTTGCAACATGACAATGCTCGACCCAATACTGCCCATGCAACAGATAAAACCATAAAGACCCCCACTTTCAGTGTGTACCACATCCCCCGTACTTGCTAGACCTAGCCCCAAGTGATTTCTACTCATCTGGACAACTCAAAGAATCATTGGGTCCGATGAAGATGTACAGCAAGTGGTGCATGAGTGGTTACACACGTGACCAAGAAAAAGGAGGACTTGCATTTAACGCATTGGTGACTATACTGAAAAATTATACATTTGTTCTTTACTTTTTCAGAATATATTCACGCAAAATAAAAAACATTTACAGTTTTAATTTTAATTTCACCCATTAAAAAAAACCTGGCAGGGCTGGCAACGGATGACGTCTCAACTATTGTTGGAACAAAAGCAGGACTAGCAGCACTTTATAAAGAACAAGAAGAAATTGGTGCTAGTAGATATTTATATAGCTGCAATATATTCTTCCCAGGGAGATTTGTGAGTTAAATTTACATGTGTTGAAAATGTAATAAACTCACTTTGCAGATGATTAAATTCTCAAAGGAAATACTAAAAATGAATTACATTAGTACACTGACAATCTTAACATGTAAGCAAATGAACAAAATATTAAAATAAATGAAATAGAAACTAACATTCCCATAAGCACTAAATAAATTGAAACATTAAAAATATTAAGGGTTATAACATCTGTTGGAAAATGGCAGCAGAAATCAGTCATGGACACAACAAAGCTAACAAATTATTGAACACCAGCTATCACCAATATTGCAGAACACACATAAAAGGTTGACACAAACAAGAGTACTTTTCAAACCGATGTTCCTACCAACATTGGGCTATAAGTGTCAGATTTGGACACTAGCGACAAAGGAGAAACAAAAAAAATTGAACGTACAGAGATGATATGGTGCAATTAATTTTAAATGTAATGAGAATGATTAAATTAGAAATGACCAGGTATGCCAAAGAATTGTGAAACTGCTTGTCTCACTAACACCTAAGACACAGACGTAATAAGATCATCACATGATAGTGCTTCACAGAGATCTAATAAGTCAATACAACAGAAACAGAGCATGCGATGGCATGAATATCTGAGGATGTGAATACTACTATGTACAAAACACACCAAAGCTCTTCATAAATATTCATATGTTCCTTCTTAACTTAACACTAAAAAGCAAAACTGGGATGAAGAAGAATGACAGTTATTACAGATACTGTGAACTCAATCATTCAAAAGTGAACTCAATCATTCAAAAGTGAACACAAACATTTTAGAGCTGAAAGATGTAATCCCAAAGCTATTTTAAGTGGTTGTTATCTTCCTCTCTCTTAAGGAAGTTTAATTTAATTTCAATGACTAAAATTTGAAACCTCATTTAAATGCTCAGGTTAACACATTTTAAGTTCTAAATTCAAGATCAGAATTCAACTCATTTCCAAAGAACTTTGAAACTAAAGAATGCAAAATGTACTCCTTAATATGTAGCCGCAATATCTCAGCTCTAGATCAAGCCCAAAGATCTCCAGCTCAATGAACACAAAGACACATAAGCTGAACAGCTACATCTTGGACATAAATCAAAAGAACAAATATTTTAAAACCAATACAGACTAGTTCACCTTTTCTGAAGACTCGTTTCTTAGCTTTAAGCTCTGTCTCAAGATCAGCTGCTTTGCTCCAGATTCTGACAGACTGTGGAAGCTGTCTCACTGCTTGTGCGGCAACAGCTTTAGCTTGGTCACCAGGCTTTCATTACAAACAAACAAACATGTCAAGAAAATTATGTCATGGCAGATTGCTTATAAAATGATACTTTCAGTTCTATTTTTCAAAACCATGAAATGGCTAGGCTGTATCTGATTACATTTTACATCTAATTATTTTCATACTATCATTTTATTGAACCCTTTACCGGGCAAAACGCCCAGGAATGTTTTTATTGCGGATTGGGCAAACTGTCCGAAAGCGTCCGTGACCATTATGCATTGTAAAAACGTGATCTCGCGCCTTTTCCGAGGCTTCCGATTGTCTAATTATAGTTTCGCCGCAAGCTCGTATAAACGCCCGGGAACGTTTTTATCCCGGATCAGGCAAACTGTCCGAAAGCGTCCGTGACCATTATGCATTGTAAAAACGCGATCTCGCGCCTTTCCGATTGTCTAATTATAGTTTCGCCGATAGCTTGACAACATGGCCACCATTCGCAAGCATGTACTTTGAATATGAACGGATTTTAAAAATAGTTTTTGGGGGTTTTACACTTTGTATTTCAAAATGGATTTCGACGATTCTTCAAGTGATAGTGGAGATTTCGCTGGGTTCAATTTAAGTGACATTTAAGTGCACGAATTTGACTGAATCAGAGCTAGATATCAGAGATCAGCGTTACTTTGCGTTAGCAGTCATGAGTCGGACTTTAAAGAAAGTGATTCTGATTCTAAAAATGTGTTTGTAAATTGCCGTATAAATGACTGACAATCACAAACAATATGTTGTATTTTGTAAATATTTGTGTTCATGTGTGGATTTCTGGGAACATTCACGTGAGTAAAATACTCTGCATGCATTTTACTTCATTTTGTTTTTTTAATTTAAGTAAAATCGGTTGACTAACACCTTTTATGTGATGATTTTACTAACATAACCCAAAATTTTACCGAACCTCAAAATTCTTCTTGCCTGCTCAGGGCTAAACACTATAAAATAACACAAATTAATGAAACTCTACAGAGCACAATTACGAAATTTAGTATGTCTAAACACATTCTATCATACAAAAACAATATTTAACAATGTAATATAGTGAAACATCAAATAACCAGTAATAATAACAGATTTTTATAATGTCATAATGAGGATTACACCTAGTTGCTTGCAGAGTTATTTTACACAGAAAGTTGAATCTGTCATGCTGAGCTGCCAAAATGCACAGATACTGCACTATACAGAATAAAATATTTAATTTTAACTTTTGCCTTAGAAAAATACTTTCATCTCTTAAAATTAAATTAAGTGTTTTCTCTGTTTATAACTATTTTTAAAAAAGATGTCTCAGGGGGAGTTGATGATGTATGGATTGCTCCCGTAAGTTTGTCCTATTCTGACAGCTAAACTAGAGTCAAAATGGAGAGCAGCAATGCCGCACATGAACCAATCACTTAAACAGTGACAAACTTTATAGCATGCAAGCTTAACTAAGGGCTAACTACCACAGTATTTACCAAGACACCATAGCTGTTTAACAAAAGGAAAGACACATGATACAGCTCGTATATCAGCTATCAAGATAGCTAAAAGTATTGACAACTGTAATATTAGACTAACTAGAAAAATGATGCAATTTTAATGCTTGCTTTTATGGCAGTAAAAGACATGTGACTATCATGTTTATTTACATTTCTTTTACAACTACTCTGTTACTTCTGTTCTGAATTACAAAAATCCAACAACTGGCAACAATCAAACAAACCATTAATCTGGCGGCTTCCAACCACACATCTTCACTTTTAGGACATTCTTCACATCCTTTCATTATTAGGTTCCTTGCTGCTTGTACTTTGCCAGTCACTTCCTCAAGACGGGCAGAGGCTATCCATGCTGACAAACAAATACAGATATATAATCAGGACATGATGATGCATGTCTTAAAGTTAAGGGTAAAGAAATGAAATATGTCTGCACATCTCTCTGAGAGCACTAAGCTATAACTCACAAATACTGGTATTTCAAATAAAAAAACTTAAATTTGCAACAGAAATTCAAAATGCAATGCTGTTATTATCCATGATAAGCTCCAGTTTCACAGTCTCTGCACAGTGTGCACTCACTAAAGAATTAAAACTACATTGTCAAGAATTTCTGGAGCACTATATGGTCTCAGTGTCCTAGGCAGAGCTACTATTGGAGATAAATATGGGTACACTATCACCAGCAGGAACTCAAGACAGCAAGCAAGGAATGGTGCCATACATCCTGACTGAAAGCAAAGAAGTTCCACACACATCCATCCTCAAGGAATGTTATGCGGGCCCTTCTTTTCAAATAACAAGGTGCTGTTTTAAAGAACTACATGTCCAGAGGACATTGTCAAACAGGGTAATGTATATACATCTTGAGAAGAATCATGTTTGATGTGGACTTATAAGTATGGATATCTTATTGCAAAAATGCTCAACCCCATTCTGTCGTGTAACCATCAAAGACCTACACTCAAAATTGGTTTAATCACAGGCCATATTTACCAGATCATCCCTAAAGTGATAACATGACATCACTCAACTGACAACAGGAGGAAAGGATCAAGTTCATTAAGAGATGTAGATGATGGTTCATGAGTGGCACAACTCGCCCACAAGAATTCTTTTGAAGAGTAATCCATGCACTTTGTAGGTTCCTGTGGACATGCATCTAATGCGATGGTGACTGTCCAAAAATTACAGCAGTGAATACCTTTTCCTTTTCCCCACTCTCAGCATTTGCCATATTCTTTTATCAACCTTATAACTTCTTCCTTTCTACATATTTCCATTTGATATCTGCTGAGTGGGTAATTGTCAAAAGGATGAGTACTGTAGATCCGGCATTGTTTCCATGCAATGATTTGAATACAGAGTAAGAATAACAAAGCCATAATACAAGAGGTAAGGAATGTACCTCGGAGTTCATTCGCTCGCATCTGTGTGTGTGTGTGTGTGAAGGAGAGAGAAAGAGAGGGAGGGAGGGAGAGAAAGAAAAAGAGAGAGAGAGAGAGAGAGAGAGAAAAAAAGAGAGAGAGAGAGAGAGAGAAAGAGAGAGAGTGTGTGTCTGGCACAAAATATAAAGAAGAGGGTTGGTTACCTGGCTGAAACATCTTGTTTCTAACGTAGTTTTAGCTAAGTTAAATAAATTAAACTATGCACAAATATGATAGCAATAGCAAAGTATGGTGATGAATTATGCCTAATTCTTGCATCATTAAAAAAGTCATGTTTCTATTTCTGCATATTCAATGTCTATAACTGAATAATGCGAATGTTTATTGTCAAAAGGTGTTCACTGTAGGCATTCTATTCGCAAAGAAGGGAACTGCTTTCTTTTTAAAAAAACCATGTCTAGCAGTTTTATGCATGTGACATGTTGCTACTAACCAGCACACACTCAATTCAGGATATTGTCTGTTGATTCAGAAAACTAAAAGCCACTGTAATAAATCACGTCCAAGATTACTGTCCCTAAGCAGTAAGAAGAGCAACTTTCGCTTCAGGAACCAAACCTCCAGTGCTTCCAAGCTCTTCCTTATTTGTTCAGTCATGTTTCATGAACTGCCATACAGCAAAACAGTTCAGTATAACATTTCTATATGACATTCAATCTCTGTTATACATCTTCCATCTGTTGTTGTGAATGCCCTAGGTATTTAACCCTACCAGACCAGCTGTACCCATTCTTCGGGAATTTCCTATTTTGCCGCTATACCGCTGAACCTAATTTTCTGTATTTTGCCTAAGTACGTGAAAAAATGTGTCACAAACTAAAATAACCAACCAATCGTGGTCAACTCTCATGGTTAGCCATTGCAAATGTCTTCCCCCATGTGTTTGAATTGACTTTGTGTGGTTTAACGTGAAAACATTCTGAAAATTCACAATGAAACAAACGGCTGATGAACCAAGCACTTCAACAAGGTGATCGATACTTTGGTTGATTCAGATTCTGAGGAGTCAGAATTTCATCAAGAATACGTTTTCAGTTCAAGTGACACAGACAGTGAGAGCTCGAGTGATGAGGAGAATCTTGAACCTTATAGATCTAGAGCTAGATCGATAGTAAGAGAAAGGGGGGTGCGTGTCCCTCAAACAGCTGATGGGGGAGATCTAGGTGGGGATGAAGGTTGGACGAATTTTGTATCACCAGATACAGATCTGCATTTCAATGAGGATGGAAAAGGCCCAGTGAGCATTCCTGGATCTATCACAGAGGAAAGTGAACCGATTGACGTTTTATCCTTGTTTTTGGATGATACTTTCTGGCAAATTTTGACTGAGAAAACCAACCTCCGGGCCCACCAATTGCATATAGCAAAGCCCAACTCCTACAATGCCAAAAATTTCAAGGATGCCACAGTGGAAGAAATTAAGGCTTTTCTTGGACTGAGGATCTATATGGAATACTTATGTATAAAGCCCAGCTATCGGGATTATTGGACAAATGAGGGCTCTGACTTTGTCGGGTTTACTCCCGGATTTCGAAATGTTAAGACTCGAGACAGATTCTTGGCCCTTTGGAGTTTTTTTTACACATAATTGATGAGGAAAACACAGATATCGATAAGACAGAATATATAAAGTTAGGCCTTTCTTGGGAAGTCTACTCCCAAAGTTTCTCCACTTTTATCTGCCAAAGCAACATTTGAGTCTAGATGAGGGGATGATCCCGACAAAAAACCGCTTGGCCATCAAGCAATATATCAAGGATAAGCCCACAAAGTGGGGCATCAAGTCTTTCCTTCTCTGTGAAGGTGAGACAGGCTACATTTTGAATGTAGAAATCTACATTGGTGCTGCACCAAGGCCTATACAAGACTTGGGCGCAGTAAGAAATACAGTCGTTCGTCTCCTGACCTCATGTGCAATGGAAAATAAATCTCATATGCTTGTCATGGACCGGTTCTACAACTCTGTAACCCTTGCTAAATTTGCACTGTCAGAATTACACACAGGAATTGTGGGAACCCTGCAGCAAAACAGGAAGCAGTTTCCTAAGTCGCTGAAAAGTGTAAAAAAAAACTTGCTAGGGGTGACAGTCGCTATCTATGTCAAGAAAGTGTAACTATGTTTAGTTTGGCAGGATAGAAAGCCAATCACATTTATTTCAAACTACCACGATCCAGCCCAAAATGTAGTAATAATCAGAAGAAATAAAGATGGCAGCGTGCAAGAAATACAGATGCCACAGCTGGTGACGGACTATAATAAATATATGGGTGGCTGTGACAAAAATGACCAGATGACCCGCCTTCACCGGTCTTGTTGTCATTATCGCTGGCCCCGGCGGCTTTTCATAAAATTTTTTATGTGGGCCAGTTATAATTCTTATATCTTGTATGCTTCAAAGCAGCAAGCTGCTTAAAAAAAAGCCAGTTTATTTCACCAGATATATTCAGAAACTGTGCCTGCAACTTATTGGTGGATACAGAACATCAGCCCACCGCCACCCACAAAAGCAACCCTGCCCTCAACGGATGACCCCTGGCAATCATTTTCCAGAGATTCCCCCTGGCAATCATTTTCCAGAGATTCCCCCTGGGACATCGTCTAATCATATTTGTGTTGTGTGCATGGAAAAGCACTCCAGGTAGAACAAGCAAAATCCTGGAGTGTCTTATAAAGACAATCCATGCAAGAAGTACCTCTGTGTGAAACAAGGCTCATCCTTCTGGGTGGACTGGCACACAAAGGTGGAATATTGGCACTAGATGAAAGGTAGACCTATTTTCTACGTCTCCAAGTTTCATCTTATTCTAACCACTTATTTGCATGTAACTAACATTTTTCTATAATCATGTTGTTTTCTCTCTTTAATGCTCAGGAGCCCAGGTATAGGGGACAGTTAGGTTCAGGGCCTCAGGTCTGGTAGGGTTACATTTATTAACTTGGTTATGCATTTATGATACTACATCAATCAATCATGTGCCATGCCGGAAAGCGTGGGCGGTCATGACTCGCCATTTCACTCGATCACCAGTGACGTGGATCAGCTCAGTGTTCCTGTCTCGTCCATGCCATGTAGCCAAGCCATCCAGGTATTCTCCTCTTGGTCTGTTCCCTTCGATCTTGCCAGTTGTCACTAAATTCTCCAATCCATTTCTTCTCATAACATGTCCAAAAATTTTGACTGTCTACAGTCTAATTTCTCTAATCAATTTACAATTTTCATTTGTCTCCTGTAGTACTTGGTCATTGGTTTTTCTGGCAGTCATCAGATGTTTTTCAGCTTGACTGCACATTGTCTAAGTTTCACATCCATACAAAAGAACAAGCTCTGTGTATCCCCTCAACACTCTTTTTCTCGTTTCAATTTACATCTTTTTATTGGTCAGAATGTTTTTCATCTTGCTAAAGGCTACTTTCGCCATGGCGATTCTTGTTCTAATCTCGTCAAGGCATTTCCCATCAGATGTTATGACTGTTCCGAGATAACTGTACCGATTCACTTGTTGAAGAATATTCCCATATTCCCATTTACTTGCATTTTACATTGTGGTACTTCGTTCTTCCTAGTGACGACCATAACCTGTGTCTTCTTACAATTTAATTCCAACCCCAGCTGCTCACTGTGTACAACAACTGCGTCTACTAATTGTTGTAGATCTTGTGCATTGTCTGCAATCAATACTGTATCATCTGCATATCTAATGTTATTGATGTTTCGTCCTCCAATGCTGATTCCATGATACTACATACCTTAAATTATAAATAATTTCAACATATTGCGAATCAGAACTACCCTGCTTTGGAAAGCCTTCAGTCTGAAATGATTGCCAAACATATGTTTCAAGAATGGGTTATGCACACACATATGAGATTGACTGCTATGGTACATAAAAAACTACAGAGATCTAAAGCCTTTAAACTAACAGCAAAGTTTATATTTAAATCTACATTTCACATCTGAGAAAGAGCACAAGAGGAAGAAGAAATAATTTCAGCAATACATTGCTTCATTATTTGCCTTCACCATATACATACCTGGAGGATGTTTTGGATTAGTTTCTCTGACAGACTTCAGTAGTAAACGAGCTTTCTTCACATCACTGAAATAAATATTCGTTAAGTTGTTAATGTCAGGTCTTAGTCAGATATGACTGAGCTACCTTATGACAGTAGACAGTACTACCTGATTTCTGTTAGCGCCAAATGTTGGGCAGCGATCATCAAATCCACATTGTGCCAACGGCTTCGGGCAGAGGAGTGCAAATGGGAGGGTACAAGTCTTACCCTAGTGCAAGGAAATGCAACCGAAAGACAAAATGTCATGGCAGGGCAGACCAGGCTCTACGCCTTGGTTGGCAATTGGTCTAGGATGGAAGCTCCGAAAGGCGGACAGTTAGAGTATTGCTTTGCTGATCCGGCAGCTTCTGCAGCTCACCTTGTTCCAGGTGTATTGGTGTTACCTTTCCTCTGGAGTAAACTAGACAGGCAGAGAGAGGGATCATGCTGCATGGGCAAAAAATTGTCTCTAAATTCAGCACAGGCTTTATGTTATGGAGAGGTATAACTCCATTTTACAAACTATCATCTATCAAGATGGCAAGGTGCCAGTCAGTCAGTCAAGCGGTTATATCATGCAAGTCCATAAAGCTTTAGACATATGCTGAAGATAAAAAAATTTCATCATCATCACATCCTCTGCCAACTGGCACTGGTGTTTCTTATCATGTGACCAACAATGCTGTTTGTCTCTTTTTTGTTTTGTTTACAATTATACATAATGTTCTACTTTCATTAGCTTCTTACAGGCAATCGTCGTTGGTGACCCTGGCAGCCCAAGATGTTAGCAGCATTCCTCTTGGGAACCATATCTCCATTGCTTCCAAGCTCTTCCTAATTTATTTATTCATGTTCCATGATTCACTGCCATACAGCAAAATGGGTTCTATATAATATTTCAGTACTCTAAAGTGACTTATTGCATGAGATACTTTTCATTTTCTGAAATGCAACTTTTGCTTGCCCTATTCTGCTCTTAATTTGTGTTATGCATCTTTTATTGGATGTTATGACTGCACCTAGGCATTTAAATTTATCAAATTAGTATAGCATTTTCATTTCTATTGTTATATTACATTATAAAATAAAAATTCTCTAGCACAAATTTAAAAAAACAGTTTATCACTGATAAATTAATATGCTTATTCTAAATTCACATAATATTAAGTATTTGTACATTACTGAGAAACAAACAACATTAACACAATGCATACTTAATATCTCCTCCATGAGAAGGCAACATGCTTTGCAGGTCTGTCAAGTAGCCTTTGGGATCAACAACTGTTTGGCCACTTACAGAGTCTGATACCTAGAGCAGAATGTTTGAAAAATGTGTTGTTTCACGCATAGCTAGCTTTACAATATCTTCATGAAACAATAAATACATCATGATGTCCAATGTTTTCGGAAGTGAGTATATATGTTTTTCATTTTTATAATTTTTTCCAGGCTGGGGTGTTGACAAAAACAGTTCCATAAAAAGGGATTTGTAGCTGTTATTGATCCAGTGGTCTGGATGTCCAACCTTTGGTCCAATGCCATAAAAGGAGAAACACCTAGTTGTAATTAAATACAGTACCACTACTTTGCCGGCTCCGCTGCGAAGGGGTTATGGTCGCAGTTCGTGACCACACATACCCATGTTCGAAACACAGCTACGCGCGATTTGGCAGTAGACCCCGTTGCGTTGTTTTTTTACAAAATGGTATGGGTGCCGGCCGTTCAGAAAGCAATGGCAAACTACTAAACATAAACTTGCCAAGAGATCACAACAGTAAAAACTGCTGGTGTTGACTGCAACGTCCTGTAAAGATATGCAAATAACTAAATAGTGTCTTCTAGGAAGCTTCCTGCAAAGTATAAGAAAGTATAAGCAAAGAGAATTATAGTTAAAAATCAGATGTAAAAATAAAACAACTAAGATACAATAAAGGTGCAGAAGAACATGTTTTAGGTTGAGTGTTTACTAAGTCAGATCTACTGACACTCAGATGGGCTGAGCCCTGAAAAGTGCTCGCATTTAAAGGCGTGAGCTTGATCTAGAGCAGTGGTTCTCAACCAGTGGGGAATTCCCCCCCAAGCGGGAACTGGGATTAAGATTATTTCAAGATTGTGTTAATACAAGAACCGATTACTTGATATTGTTTTTCCCTTCATGCTTTACAGTTCTGTACGTCTCACCCTTCTAAAATTCATTTTATAAAGTATGTAGACCCACAAATCACGTTTTACGTGGACGTCTAGACTTGTTTTAGTATGTGCTATTAAATTTAGCTTCCATTATTACGTATACTATGTACAGGGGGGGGGGGGGGGGATTTTTAGGTAAGAAATATGAAAGGGGAGGGGGGGGGGGAATAAGAATGACGTTCTGAAAATATGGTGAAGGGGGGCATGGGCCAAATTCTTAGGTAGGAAATACAATAGGGGGGAAATGACGTTCTGAAAATATGGTGGGGGGGCACGGGCCAAAAAAGGTTGAGAACGACTTTCTTCTCCACCCAGTATCAAAGAAAAGTGCTCGCATATACAGGAGTGAGCTTGATCTAGAGACTTTCTTCCCCATCCAGTATCAAAGAACCATCTTCACGATGAATGTTTTGCAGAGCTCTCCATCCAAGCTCAGTATCCAGAGCAAAGATCAACATTGAACTTCACATCTGCAAAGAGGCATATTAGGATGTAACCGAGTTATTTTTTTTTAACACAGCACACACGAACTGGCTGGGGTTATGAGCCTAGGCTGATAATGTTTCCTCCCTAGGCTTCAGGTATTTCATTGTCAACAGACTTGAATTTCTATTTTACTTAGCAGGCTTTGCGAGTCTGTAACAGACACGACATGTCCATTGGAATGCCACTATTACAGCCTCCACCTCCATTCTCATGCTGTTTAAACAGTGTCCCTTAACTTTTGCAATGAATCCCCGCCACTCTGTTTATCCCTCACAACAGAACCATCTGTGTATATTATCACATCAAATTAGTGGTTGCACAGGTTCCTCGGTCTCACTCACTGTCCATTCCTGACTATCTCTCTATGCAAGACTGCCTTGTTAGGTGGCACTATGGCCCATTCCTTTTCACAGATCTTATCAATTTCGTCACATCCTTAGCATGTGTCATCCAAGAACTGCCTCTCCTCAACTTAGGTCCCTGGTATCATCCAATGCCTCATACAGCGAGCGCTCCTTGTCTGCTGTGGCCCTTGGGTACTTTTTGCCTGGCACACCTAGTGCCATCACATATGGACGGCAATGCGAGTGTATGTTGCAATGGGTGTGTCCCTTGTGCATCCCAATATAACTATTATGGATTCATTTTACATGTGTTCCAGATTCTCCAGCTGGCTGTGCGATATTGTCAGTTACCCCAGACCCACGACCACATCCAATCACTGAAAGAATTGATTGTTGGTAGAGGGTGTACAAAAATCTCTGTTCCATGTCCACCACTGTCATCATCCTAAGAGCACCGAGTTCCATGTTCCATCCTGACACCACCTTGCTTCCTGCAAATTACAAGTGCCTCAGAAGTCAGAGTGGGTTTGTCTGATGGTAAAACAAGAAACTGGGAAAGCAAATTCATACACAAAATATCAGTCTAATGCAATAGAAATAGTAGCACATGTATGGACTACTTGAATTCAAAGTGAGTGAAAGAATATAAAGGAAACATTGTTTAACTGCTTGTGATTTGATACGAAAAATTACTATGTCTATTTCATCTGAACATCTGTATATTTCTTCTTGTTGTTGAGTATATGTGTATAATATGTGTATGTATTGGTTTGCCTATAACTTAAACCATGATAACCAGGCCTGAAATAACCACTGACTGACTTAGCTGTGTGGTCATGGCCATGTGGCATGTGGGCCATAATTATTTTGGAGAACAATTTGTCTTTAGACACAGTTTATATTTTCCCCATGTCTGGACTTGGAGGACCCAGTTTCTTCACTCCACTACAGAGTTGAGTATTTGATGTGATACTGTCAGCTGTGAATTTCACTCAGAATGTTTTTGTTTGTGTCATCAGTGACTGTGTGGTGAAATACAAATTCTGAAAATGATGGATGGATGCTTGCCATCATGCTGGGTGGTCGCCTTTTGCGATAATGCATATGTAGGCTGCTTCTATGGTCATCAAAACAACTGTCTCATTCGACAATGAACTGCATATTCAAGTGAGGGACGGCCTGTTGTCAGTACTCTGACAATTTAGTCTTGTTGAAGTTACTGTTTCCTTCATGAGTTCACAAAGGACAAATGATAGACATTTCGTGTGATATTTCTCTGACACAGGAACAGAACATTTTTCTTCCTCTTCGTCTTGAAATATGTCTATAACTGCAATGTTGTCTCTTGTATGAATTTAACTGTCTATTTTAGTTCACCCAGTGGTCCACAGAGTTTATCCTCCACTGTCGTCTCTCTAGGCCAGAAGGTTTGCCTGAATATGTTGTATTTTGGGCAGTCTCCGAGTATGTGATCTGCTGTCTTCGACTCCAGTCCACATGTGCACATCGCTGATTCACCAATCTTGAAAGTTGTATACATGTGGTTACGTAAACTATTGTGTCCTGTTCTGAGGCACAGAATAATGACTTGTTCTGGTCTGTCCATAATGTGGTAGTCGTCTTGAGCAGGTTTTGGTGGCTTTCTGACAGATTTGATCATTCTTTACTTTTCATGGTATGTAACGGGCATATCAGGCTGTATTGTGACCTTACGCTGACTGCTAAGTTCAGAAAGTAGTGTCCTTAGTAATGGCAATTTCTCAGACCGAAGCACCTCGAGTACTGCTTTTGCATCTGTCAATAGCACCACATGTTGTGTACCATGGCTGGTATTTAATAATTTCTTTGTTGCTATCTTGATTGCCTCAATTTCAGCATCATAGTTATGGCAGTACTTTCCTGTTGGTACTCTGGCCGTGTTCCTAGTATAATTTGGGTAGGAACAGAACAATTTTGGGCAACCCATTGTTGTGAAGTTGAATATATCACTACTGCTAATGCTTTTACTGACAACTATGTTCGCATCAAACAGTACTCCTACTCCTTTTTCATGTTTATCACCTCCTTAAGGTATTACTGTGTGTATGTCCAATGACCCCCCCCCCCCCCCCCCCCCCCCCTCACTCATTCCTAGAATATTCATTCTCACTGCTTCTATTTTTTTCACTACATTATCTAATTTCCCAATTTTTGCCTAAGTCTTGACATTGCAAGTATCTATTATGAACTATTCTGAATTTTTTTGGTTTTAACTTTGCCATCAGTAGCTTGATGACAAGCTGGTATTACCATTGGCTCTTGATAGTCCCTACCGGACAGCCTTTATTGTCATTAGACTCTAGTCTCTTTTGATTCATGAAAGCTTGGGAACATACTGCGATGGTGTCACTATGTCTTCCACATACGCCAAGGAGTATGTTACCTTTGACAGCAAATTCCATCAGGACTTGTGAGTGCCCTGCTTTGATCAGTTGTTAAATTTTCAACTTTTACCAGTGTGTGTATGTATGACATGCAGAACCTAACATATAATAGATTTGTGTGTATACTAGATGCACAACATACCTGAGTCAATTTGATATCCATGAGTGTGTTTCTTGCTTGTCCAATCTTCTTCATGTCAATATCTGCGCTAGGGGTAGCAGAACCTAACGGCGTGATGGCACCAAATGGAGTAGTTAGTCCACCATATTTCTACCAATGAAACAAAACATGAAGTTTACATTTATTTTCAATGAAGTAGATAATGGTCACAATCTACTCATATTACAATCAGATGAACAAACATTATGCAAAGTTACAATTCATAGAAAGGTAGAGAGAGAGAGAGAGAGAGAGAGAGAGAGAGAGAGAGAGAGAGAGAGAGAGAGAGAGAGAGAGAGAGAGAGAGAGAGAGAGGGGGAGAGAGAGGGGAGAGAGAGAGAGAGAGAGCGCGAGATGTTTATGCTTGAGAAGTTATCTTCATTCCTAGACATTAAACTTGTTTTAGACAGCACATGGTGATATTGCAAATGAAGGTATCACAATTTTTAAGTGTACAAACACTTCTGAGAAGGCCATACTGTGTCAACTCATATTGCGGACGACTGCCAGGACATACATTTCTACTGATGAAGCATTACCTTGCACCGCGCAAGGAGACTGTTGTGTATCATCTTCAGTATTCTTCTGACCTGATATGGCCTTTTTCATTGCTCTCTCTGTTTAAATCTCCTCTAAAAGGATTCTAATTACATTATCACCAATACAACTGCCTGATGTTTCAAAGAATGAGATCCAGGAACGATTCCAATAGTTGAATGAACATTGGCAGTATCTAATTGCCGAAGGGAAATATTTTGAAGGAAATGATTGTATTGTTACTGATTTTATGCCCCAAACAATCGGATATTCCAGTTACAAAATACCAAAAATAAAAACTAATATAAACACTTAACAAGTCATGATTAAATTATTACTGTTTCCTGTAATCATCATCATCATCATCAGGTAGAAACTTCTTTGCACAACAGCACACTCATCATAACCCACCAAAGACATTTGATGCTTCATCAGTTCCTTTGCTTCATGCATTTACATGCCAGGGTGTCTTTAATGTCCTATGTTCGCTAATTTGTTGGTTGGACACTGTCACATCTTGCAGGAACCACGCCTTTCATCAATGCTCTTTCTACCCATCTTTCTACTGTGACATTTGATGTGGCCAAAGTAATTTAGTTTGAGATAGGATACTGTTTTCTATAATGAAAATGTCAAATGAGATTTAAAAAACAGAAATAAGATTACAAACTGATACAAAAGTGTTTTTGTATTACCTGATCCTGTTCAGATATGCTTGAGTTCATAGAGTTCTGAGAGGCAGCCCGAGCAAGGACACTGTCTGGTACAGGGGTAAACCTGAAAGAACAGAGCAAACCTTAGCATCATTTGACTGAACTATTTATTCTCTGTTAATGCTGTTGTTAAAATAACTTGAGAAATGTTTTAATGTTTAAAATACATTTACAATTATGATTAATCACCAACAAAAATGAAAATTTCTTACATTTTCAATATTTAGTGAAAACTATCTGTATTCTTGACATTCACTGGCACCTTGCCGCCTTGACAGACGATAGTGTGTGCTTTAAAAAGGCATAATAACTTTTACCTATGGCAGTAGCGAATGTGACTGATAAGGCCAATTCGTGCTGTAAATGTTCGTTCACAGTGGGTGCATGTGAACACGTGGTCATTCGCCAAATGACAGGGACTTATAACCCGTAACAGTTGCCTCTCGCTATGATTCCGAGACCGGTTAAGACCAGGGATGGAGTTATTGCCTCTCCATAGCACAAAGCCTGGGCTAAAATATAGAGATCATGCGTTGCCCATGCAGCATGATCCCTCTCTCGGCCTGCCTAGTTCACTCCAGAGGAAAGGTAACACCTCTACACCTGGAACAAGACAAGCTGCAGAAGCTGTCTGATCAGCAAAGCAATACTCTAACTGTCCGCCTGTTGGAGCTTCGATCCTAGACCAGCCGCCAACCAAGGCTTAGGGCCTGGTCTGCACTGCCATGACATTTTGTCTTTAGGTTGCATTTCCTCGCACCAGGGTAAGACTTGTACGCTCCCAATTGCACTCTTCCGCCCGAAGCCGTTGGCACAACATTTTGACATCTATCTTGACATACATTGACATGATAAATTGTAACTTTATGTGAGGACTGCCTTGTGATATCTGTGCCAGGGTAGAAAGAAGAGTCATGCCTTGGTGAAAGTTATACCACATTGTGACAATATTTTTCAATCTAACATCATTATTCAATCTGCTACTGTTTGCTGTCTGTGTGCATAAAAGCATAATGTGGTTGAACAAACAGAGAGAGGGAGAGGAGAGGAATAAAGAAAGAGAAAGTGAGAAAGACAGAGGATATTTGTTTCTTTTATCTTACAACTATTTGCTTCTTGTATTCTGTTATGAGAAATTGTTTCATATCTCTGTAACTTGCCACTCTACAGACATATCAGAAGCTGCCTGCAAATAAATGCCAATTAAAACTTAACTGTTGTTTGCATTGTTTGTTCTCTTTAGTGATTTATATATTATTAATATGTAGCAAATGTGAACTCCACTATTACTCATGAGTGGCACCTTGCAGTCTTGACAGACCAAAGTATGTGAGTTGGAATGTGGCCAAAATTCCATTCACAATGCCTGGGCAGAGCTTCAGAGAAACATGTGGTGCCCAAATGACATGATCCCTCTCTCGGCCTAGCCTTGTGTATTCCAGAGGAATGGATAACCAATATGTCTGGCACAAGGTAGGCTGCAGACGCTGGTGGCTCAGCGTCAAAACCTCCGAGACCTCGCCACCACGAGCAGGTGGCGAAGTGGTGGCCAGACCCTGGAACCCGACTTAGAGGTGTTCAGCCAAGTTCCACAGGTGAGGGCCTCGTACGCGCCTGAACCATAGGGCACGTATATCTGTCAACACAAGTGTCCGGACCTGTGTAAAGGGTGCACTATCGTCAGACTCCCCGCCGGACTTTTGCGGATCCCGCAACCACCGGGAATAGGCCAGCCGGAGATATCGCCGGAGATATTGCTCATCTGTTGCACTATTACTAATGTCATCATAAACATCTTCAAGACTGCATCTGTTTACATGTCTTCACAAGGTGCACTTACTTTTCAGCTCTACCAATTCTCTGCTTTCTATTTCTAGCGTCTCCAACCTCTGGAAGATTGTTCCAATCAGATACAGACACACTAGCCAGATCTCGCTAAACAGAAACAATAACTTTATTTAATTACTTTATGCCTTCCCACATCACATATGCATACAAGATACATTAATTAGCAGGCTTGATGAACCTTGAATACAATGCTTTTATCAACACTTGTAATTGAGAGAAACTGCAGAATTAAAACTAAAAAGTACAAAAATAAACTCAAATTAGTGCAGGAAAAATACAAAACATTTTAACTACTCTGCAACAAAGTCAAAAAGTGCATGTCTTACACCTCATTTACATTCTTAGAATTTTCCCCATGAATAGCATCATCAAGTGGCTTGTTGACTGGCATGGCCAATAAACTCTCTACATTTGATGCTATCCATGTGTCTAGAGACTTGAATTTCTGTACTTACACCAAATACCACTGAATTTAATTGTAAATTTACATATGATCTGTTTCTTTGATATTGCCATTATTTATACCTTCCTATTATTCAAGCTGTGGCCCATTTTTTTTTCTTTCTACAGCCTATCACTATAATTCTCTCTAGTCCTTCTGATTTGTTGTTATCAAGTTGATATCATCAGCGTAACATAAGTCATTTACATTATGACCACCAACTACTATATTTGGCATATTTTCTACAAATGGTTGTTGATTCTTAAATGCTGTAGTTTGCTACCAATATATGTTCTATATTATTTGCAGATCTTTGTCACCAGTGTTTAATTATTCAAATAATCTAATCATTTCCTCATGTTTAGATGGTCAAACACCCTTGTGTAATTTATGAAGCCTGTTAGGACATTTCTTTGTCGTACATGGTTTGTCAAAATCTCCATGCATTTCTGATTCAGCAAGAATTGCTAATTGTCAACTGCGTCCGCGACATCTTTGCCGGTCTTCAATTTCACTTTTCCGCACACATGGGCGCTTCTCCACCCCACTCCCCTCCCGCTTGACCTTTGACCTTTGACCTGTGTACCATACATCCGGTCTATTAATCCACTGGAGCCCTACGCGTGTCAGTCTTTCCAAGCACGGACACAGAATCAGATGAGTACATTTTATTAGTTTAATAGTTTAATATTGTCATAGTGTGTTTCATGTAGGTTTGTGTTGGTTTGTATTTGTTTGTCCTGTGCTGACGAAGGCTTTGGCCGCAACGTCCAATTTGTCTCTTGTAGTCGTGTTTTAGTAAAGCTCACAATCTACTTCTCGTTTTTTTTGGGTGATTCATTCATTGATTCAGCAAGATGTGTTTAGCCTCTTTACATATGTTTACTATTTCTTTATATATTCTTTATCTTGCTTTTTCTTTCTTGAAAAACCCATCTGAAAAATGTCATGCACTATCCATTTCTTTTTTTGCAATTCTATATATATAGAAGGAATGATTTCTATGTTAGCCTGTTGTACCGACTCCCGCAGCATTTCTCACTGAAAACTTGATGTTCTGTGGGACCTTCTTTATAGTACTAAGTTTTAATCTAATATTTCCTATAAGTGAAACATTATCACCTGGTCTAGTTTTTGCCCTGACTAGACTGCTTCTGAATCTATTTGGAATCAATATGTAGCCAATTTGATCATAAACATTATCATCAGGGTCTTTCCAAGTCCTTAATCATTGAGGATGGTGTTTGAATCAGAGCTGACTTGTTGAATTGAGTCAAGAGCTGACATCAAAGCGCTTGAGGCATTCTATAGTGTTCCATCCCTATTTTTAACAGCCAGTGAAAAGTCCTGATACTAATGGTACCAGTAGCAGTCTGATTATGTGTCTGTATGGCCATTCGTTGGAGTCCACAGCATCTGCAGATCCTCTGGTCACACCCTGCAGCACCATTCTCCCCAGGCCATGGTTATCTAGCTGTTATTCTGCATTATACACATGTTTCTAAAGGGTCCTGACCACATCTGCTTTATTCTGCACACCCAGCAGCACAATTCTCTCCAGGCCATGGTTATCTAGCTGTTATTCTGCATTATACACATGTTTCTAAAGGGTCTTGACCACATCTGCTTTATTCTGCACACCCAGCAGCACAATTCTCTCCAGGCCATGGTTATCTAGCTGTTATTCTGCATTATACACATGTTTCTAAAGGGTCTTGACCACATCTGCTTTATTCTGCACACCCAGCAGCACAATTCTCTCCAGGCCATGGTTATCTAGCTGTTATTCTGCATTATACACATGTTTCTAAAGGGTCTTGACCACATCTGCTTTATTCTGCACACCCAGCAGCACAATTCTCCCCAGGCCATGTTTATCTAGCTGTTATTCTGCATTATACACATGTTTCTAAAGGGTCCTGACCACATCTGCTTTATTCTGCACAAATACCTCACCCAGTGGTGCAGACCCAGTCCATCTGACCGTCTGCTCGTTTCCCACCAACAGATGCTCCCTATCTTTGATTGTTTAACTGAAACCTACCACTCCGCCCAAAGCATGCCTATTTTTACCTTTCTCAACATAGTGAATCTGTTACTATCACACCATGCGTAAGCTGTCTGTTCTTCAGCTAGCGGAGCACCGCTTCACTTCCTCCACCTTCACTCTCAGACTAGATGTTGTGGATCATATACCAGGCTATCCTGCACCAAACACTGCCCACCAATCTTCGCCACAAATCCCCAGGCACTTCTTTCACCTCTTAGCACAGAGCCATCCTTGTAGATGATTACATCATTTGGACATGATTTGATGTGAATCAATTGTTTAACTCCCATTCAGTGCAGCCTAAAGGCCAATCCCTGTATTCCCAATCCAATGTTATTATGACCCTGCACAGGTCTGCCATTTCCTCTGGCACTCTGATCCACTCATCTCCTCTCCCAATGTTTGCAAGCATGCACACTTCTCTGATTGTGTCCACTGCCTGAGCCATCCATGATTTTCCTCTGATCAGCACATGGCCCTTAACTGTGTCCAAGGCTTCATGTAGTGTGTGTTCCGTGTCTGCAGCCACTCGGAGATACAATTTAGCCTGCAAGCACTATGAGCCTGTCTGCAATCTTGGGTAAAGCATTGTCTGTTTGCACTCTAGTTTCACCAAGTGACTCTTTGACACTGTTAGTTAGTTAGTTAGTCGACAGATCATCCTCGTTGCACATCGAACCATTCAGTCCATAAGTGCTCGGATCCCCTCCTCAGCAAATCCCGCAGCGTGTAGCAGCTAACGACGCCAGTTCTGTGTTGGTTTATCAATCTTCTTTGGCTTCCTGCGTAGTGTTCTTGTTTGGCCACCCCTCTTTTAATTTGCTGCTCTCGCAGTCTGGCCATTGTTGTAGATTCACAGTCATCACTTGGTTCTCGCAAAAGTCTCACTTCACGTAGAGCATTCAGAATGTCAGCCTGGTCCATGGCGCGTCCGCCCTCCACAGTAGCCTCACCTGCGAGCTTGTCAGCCCGCTCATTTCCTTGTACTCCCGCATGCCCTGGCACGAAGATGAAACTAATCTTTGCCAGCCGAGACCGCTTCAGAGGCAGCAACCATTCTCTTCGGATCGACCCCTCCTCTATCCTCTTGATCATGTTCATTGAGTCGCTAAGGAAACAAGCCCTAGTGAATGTCTGTGTCTCGAGCCATGTTATTGCTTTACTTACTGCCATGACTTCCATGGTCAGGCTACTTGTGGTTTCAGTGAAAGCACCAGAGTCCTCCTTCACAATTCTCCCTCCGGCCCGAGCTGTAAAGGCCCATGAGCTTCTCACATGTCGGACGACCGACCCATCTGTGTAGATGACCGCGTCACCGTCTAGCGAATTCTCGAAAATCAACGCTTGTACTTCAGCCTCAACAGCAGCCGGATTTTCTTGTCTGCATTTTCTATCTAGTTGGATGCAAACTGAAAAGGATGTGCAGAAGTCTGTTGGCACTTGCACCCACTCCTCGCCAGGTTCTAAGTCCTCAAGTGAACACACCTGTTGAAGAATGTCTTCGGCTTGACCCATCCACGACCGTCCTCTTTTTAACCTGCTGCCCTTCACCTTCCTAATTTCACTATGCAGTGGATGTTGTGTGTTTGCGTTAATTCTGAGGTAGGCGCGTGCCCTGCAAACTTGTATTCTCTCTTCAATGGTTGGAAAATCAAGAAGGTAGCGCATCGCCCTGCATGCTGTATCTCTTGTACATCCAAGAATAATGCGCATAGCTTCATTCTGTATCCTTTCCATCCTTTCTATCTGCTTATGGCTGACAGTCAGGATTGCCATTGCATACTCCAAAACAGACATGACCAGCCCCTCGTACAGAAGACATAGATGGCGCTGCTCACAGTTTGCTGCCGCCATCACCCGCATGGCTGCCAAACCCCGCTTGGCCTTTGTTATCACCTGGTCTATGTGCACATTATAAGCAAGGCTTCGATCAAACCGTATCCCCAGGTAATTCATTGCCTGCGTTCTTTCCACCGTCTCTGAACACAGCATTACAGTAGGTGTTGGATTGTTGACAATATGATTATTCAACGAGAACCAAGTCACTGTTGCCTTTGTTGGGTTGACCATTGCCCCAGCTTCATCACACCAAGTACTTATGCGATTGAGTTCGGTTTGTAGTTCCACAGCAACCTCCTCTCTATCCTTACCCTGACGATACACTAAAACATCATCGGCATATGACAATGTCCTGCCAGGTCCAGTGATCTGCTCACTGGTGATTCTCACTGTGTAGGCGTTGAACAGTACCGGAGATAATGGTGATCCCTGTGGTAGGCCAGGATATATTGTTGTTGGTTCCGAAGTCCAACTGCCACATCTAAAAACTACTTTCCGTTGGAAGAGGGCTGCAGCGATCCAACTAAGGAGGAATGGACTTACGTTTAGTTCAAGAAGCTGAAACATTAAAAAATCCAGTGGTACTCTGTTGTATGCGTCCTCAAGATCAATCGCTGCAGCAACGGTTTCAGTGCCTGAGTGGAAACCTTCATAGACATCATGGGCAAAGACTGCTGCATTGGTCCAGGTTTCTCTTTTTGGACGGTACCCACCCAGGGTAGGTGGGAAAACACCTTGCCTCTCTAGTTGGCTTGATATTTTCCTGGCAATTACCTTCTCCAGCAGCTTGCCTATTGTATTCTGCATGGTTATAATTCGATATCCCCTGAATTTTTTGTGGTCTTTGTCAGGCTTCGGCAAGGGAATCAGATAGCTGTGTAACCATTCCTCCTTGATGCTAGCACTCCCTATACTGTTGTTGTACATGTCTGCTAGTTTCTCTAGCTCATTGTCGGTACACCTATTTATGTCGTCGTATCTTATGCCATCAGGACCTGGAGCACTGTTTTTTGATCGTCGAAGCACAGCCTTGATTTCTTTCACTGTCACTGTGTCTTCATACGAAGTGTTCTGGGCCTTGCATCTGTCTGAGGTGACCTCCTTGGCCAGATTTCGGCCTCCCATGTCTGTCTGGTTGCTCTGCTCAAGGTAGCGTTCAAAGAGGGCTTTGCCCTTGTCCTCGTCAGTCCTCTGCCAGATGAGGTCAGCACCTTGGAAGTCAGAAATGCTCTTATTCTTGACTACACCACTCATGCTTTTATGTAGTCGCCAGAACAATTTCAGTGACTTGTCTGTGCTTACTCTTTGACACACCTCTGCCCATTTTTCGCTTTTAACCACCGTGACCAGTTTTTTTAAATAGCTTACTTTTGTGTGCATCTCTCTTTCTAAGTGCAAGCAGGGACTAGGATGACCAGCTCTGTTCTTCTTGGCATTTTACCATCTCCTTACAGCACTACGCTTATCCACCCAAGCCTTCTCCACCTCGAAACTCCACCACGGTGGCTGCTCCCAGCTTTTTTTCCTGCCCTGAAACGTTCTGCGCTTGTCACGTCTTATTTTACTCACCACATCTTGCCCTGTACTGTCATACTGGAACTTCTTTACCTTTAGCTTGTGCTGCCTGGTTCTGCCTTTCTCCACCAATATGCTGCAAGGGTGGTGGTCCTAGGTGCCATGGTGTCCTAGGACACCCCATCTACACACTGTAGTGAGTAAAGGTGAAACTAGCGCCAGATCAATAGCACTGTCCTCATCGCCTGGACGGCTTGCTGTCCTGGTGACACAGCCACTGTTGATACAAACCAGGTCGATGGTTTCCAGTGCAGTCTCGAGCTCCTCCCCTTGTGTATTGGAGGAAGTGTTTCCCCATGATCTGCCTTTAGCGTTGAAGTCACCACAGAAAATAACATTTCTCTCGTGGCCTAATATGCCACTTAAGCACTGCCACTTCTGGGCGTCCACACTCGCATTGCGGGCATAAACATTAACCAACACGAATGGTATACTGGAATGAACTCTCAACGCCTGTATTTGTATATCGTCACTGTCCCAACTGGACATGTCTAGCTCTGATGCCACCATGCTGTCGCGAACGAGAATCGCCGTTCCCAGATGTCGTCTGTTGTAGAAACATTTGAAGCCGGCAATTCGGAGTGGCTGATCGCCCAGTCTCGTCTCCTGGAGTGCTACAATGTCGTTCCTGTAAACTAGGGTTTCTAAAATAGAGCCCCGTTGTTTTACACTGGCACAGTTCCAATATAGAATACGGATGTTCCTGAGTCCTAGATGGTGACACTTGAGTCTAAAACGTCTCAAACCACCGCGCTTACCTTGCTTCTTCCTCCCTGCGCGGCTACCACGCCGCTTCGTTATGTTGACTACTGACCGCTCGGAAAACACACGTTGTTCCGCCATGTTGAAAAAACGTAAACACAGACTGCTGAGAACCACACACGCTGCTGAAAATTCACTCAAGGAAGGCTTCGCTCGATGCATGAACTCCGTAGCACCCGCGCAGATCTTGAGTAGAAACTCCTGGTTTTACATCCTGGCACACCAATTACACGCAAGAGATGAATAAATCCATCCCCTACGCGAAAAAGTTAACGAACACAAAACAACACGACTGTCCGTCACCATCTTGAAACCGGAAGTCTTCGACACTGTGACCAGTCTCAATCCATGTTCAATTCCAGAGAGAATCAGATGTTGATAGAGTATGAACAATATTCTTTGCTTCACGTCTATTGCTGCCATAATCTTCAGCGTAATGAGTCCCTTCTTAGATCTCATAACAGCTTCTTCAACATGATCCCTGAATGACAAGCTTATGTCGAAGATAATTCCCAGGTATCTCAGTTTACTCTCTCTGTTAATATTTCTGCCATTTATTGTGAGGCCTGTGGTGTCAGCCATAACAATCCTATTGTCCAGAGAGCACTATAACACAGATGCCTTATCTGGGTTAATGACATCACAAATCACTGTATACCAGTCAATCACTTTGTTTACTATCTCCTGCAACTCTTGCACTATTTGCATCCTGTCTCTTCCCTGCTATATGCAAGGTCATCATCTGCAAATGTCAGTATCACTGCAATCCCTGGCACTTCAATGCTTGCAATCTTGCTTGTGTACACATAGAATAATACAGGCAAAACTGCAGATCCTTGTGGTACTCCCGCGGCAATAATGAATGCCTCCGAGGCTCATAAACCTAGGCAGAGAGCAACCATATGAGAGTGTAGGGTAGCTGCTAACCAATTCACCACCCAGGGACTAACATCCATCTCCATAAGAGTGTGCATTAACAGAATACATCTAACTGTTGAATGCTTCCTCAAGATCCAGTACTGCAGACATTGTTTCCTGTCTATTCTGGAACGCCTCTGGAACATCAAAAGCAAATGCTGCTGCATGACCAGCACATGATGCTCTCTACCAATGAGGTGATTTTATTGGAATACCCATTAACGCTGTTAACTAGACCCAATTTGTTGAGAAGCACGTGTTACTAGATTTAAATACAACCGTGTTCACCCTTATCTTCCGCCATGTCACAAAGTTTTGAGCTATTTTATTGCGATAACTGCCCCATCAATTAACCCTTTACAGGGCATAGTGGCCATTACCGGCCGATCGCTTAAACGAGCGAAGCGGCCGATTGCGCCCGATACTATTATGCATTGTAAAAACGCGATCTCTCGGCTTTCCGACACTTCCGACGGCTACTTTCACTTTCGCTGATAGCTTGACAACGTGGCCGCCATTTGTAAACGCGCTACAATGAATTTGAACGGACTTTTTTTGATAGTTTTTGGGATTTTTACGCTGTTTTTCAAAATGGATTTCGGCGGTTCTTCAAGTGATAGCCGAGATTTCGCTCTGTTCAATTTAAATGACATTAAAGGGCACGAAGTTGATTATTAATCGGAGCTAGATATCAGTGCAAAGCGTTACTTTGCATTAGCAGTCGTGAGTCGGACTTTAAAGAAAGTGATTATGATTCTGAAAATGTGTTTGTAAATTGCTGTATAGGTGACGGAAAATCACAAACAACATGCCGTATTTCGTAAATATTTGTGTTCATATATGGATTACCGGCAACAATCACGTGAGTAACATATTCTGCATGCTTTTCCCTTCATTGTGTTGTTTATTTAACTAAAATCGGTTGACAGTAATAAATAAAATTTGTGATGTTTTTACTAACGCGACCCGAAATTTTACAGAACCTGAAAAAATCTTGCCCGTTCAGGGCTACAGAACGGACAAGCGTCTGCCCTGTAAAGGGTTAACTCACTTTCTATCTTGTTGGTGGGGGATGTGTGGGTGGGTGCGGGATGTGTGGGTTGGTGGGGAGATGTTTGTGTGGGTGGGGGATGTATGGTTGGGGGATGTGTGTTTGGCTGGGTGGTGGAGGATATGTGGGTGGTTGGGGGATGTTTGCGGGTGAGGAGATGTAAGTGGGGGGATGTGTGTGGATGGGTGGGTGCATGTATGTGTGCCTGGGGGTGTGTGGGGGGATGTGTGTGTGGGTGGATATGTGGGTTGGGGGAATGTGTGGGTGAGGGATGGGTGGATGCATGTATGTGTGCCTGGGGGATGTGTGTGTGGGTGAGGAATGTGTCTCATAACATGGTAATATGCATTGTTTATGTTTACAACATTCATTTGACAATGCTTTGTGTCATGCACTATTGATGAATGAAAGATGAGTGATTGGAAGGGCAGAATGTAAGACGGGTCTGCGTGCCCAATCTGTTACCCTTTGAAAATAAAGTTTGTTCGTTCATTCAATGACCACCATCTGTGTTGGTCAACAATAGTTTATTCAACATTTTTACAGCCAATCTTTATACCTAGAGGCCACGTCACCAACCACTACCCAGTGAAGATGCCTAATAGTAGGACAGGCTCCTACCAGAGGACCTAAGACTATAAACTTTCTTATTTGAAATGCAACATACCCTAACATGTCTTATATTAATGATGTTGGAAAAATGTCAGAAACTGACATGTCAAACGAGCACAATTTTTTAATCATTTGTGACTGAAAACAGTAAACAGATTTTATAGTGTAGGTTTACTAAATTTAACAAATTGCATTGCTGCAATGCTTGTGTGTCATGTGTGGTTTTAAAACAAAACCTACAAGCAGTACTTTTCATAAACAACATCAATAGATTTCTTATTGCCACGAGGCTGCTGAATATCTAAGAATAAGCCATTGTCAAAGACTCAGGGAAGACCACCCTGAATGAGTGGTCTACCTCAAGTAGATTAGAGGTAACCCAGTGCCCCTACATGAGGGCAGGGTAGGTGTAGGGAGTAGATAGGAAGGGGAACTATCAAACAGTTCTCTCATGAGACACGGAGGTGTCAACCAGAGAGTAAGCACTCTGGTCACGGCATAATCACGCCAGCGTGATAGACACGGAGAACTAGAATGAAACTCAAGAGAGGCCACTACTCTAAGCGTGCTGAATGATGCAGCACGCAAAAGCCGAAGTACGCACAAGGTCCCTCCGCGTGCTGTGTAGTGAGCACGCGGAGAATCGTCAGACAGGGGACAGACTTCGTAGTGAACACATCGCTTAGCGTCGATGCGTATTCTTTAGCCGAGTAGATAGAATTAGCAGTAGGGTTAGGAACGACTAGTGATAGGCAATTCTGTGTATTCATGTGTGATTTATTAGCGACCGTTTTTGTGCATTGATGTAATGTAAAGAGCCAGTGGCAATAAAATGTGTAATCAATTCCTCTCGTACGACTGACAAATCTTTTTGTGTGGTGCGAGAGAAGTTTATCCCGTAATGCCTGAAGCATCGCTTGATGACAGGCTAGGATAAAAGTGGTGTCAGAAGTGTAGCTTGGACAATTGTTCAAGCTAAAACACTCACCCACGGCTCTAAAATAGTATTACTGTCAGTTAATCACAGGGTTTAATTTATGTTAGTGAACAATGGCGTGTGCAGACTAGAACAAAATGCGAGCTGTGCCCATCGTGACCGATTAACGTTTATTTATGCTTATTAAAATGTTTTGTGCTTATGAACATGTTTTCTTCTGATTTGTAAGTATTATTATTATAGTTTTGTATCATTTATTTCTACAATTACTGATTTATTTATGAGTATTTGTCAAAAATGATTTACGGCGGAGCAATACACAAGAATGAGCCGGCGACAATATTGATTTTTCCAATCTAAAAATAGCGCTGCGCCTATGACGTATCGCGACTGACAAACAGCTGCCCTACGCCATTTGCAATCAGCGACGGATTGTTTACAAATCGCCAAGCGGCTGCTCGCCTAAATCTTTGGCTTATATTAAAGATTATTTGTTTATACAAGTTATTTATTGAATATATTTATTTATTTGAACATTATTATTACTTTTATATTTATTTCAAAGCATTTATTTAATTATTTGTAGATTGTTTCTATTTGTTACCGTCACGATGGCACTACTTTCGCTATGCAAATAAGACTCGGTCGGCACAGCACTTCCATAAATTAAACAGCATAGTTAGGGAAGGCAGAAGACGTTAGAACGAAGACAGGACATTGACATTTATTATTAATTATACCACATTGTGTTGTCCGGGGGCATGTGATTGTACAAAATTGTCTAAAGTCATATGTCGTTTACAAATGGTTAATTGTTGATGCTCTTGTAAACCAGATGTAACAAGAGCTGTTTATGAGAATAACTCAAGCTGTATGTCGAAGTGCCGAACGATTGGACCTGAGGTGCCAAACGATTGTACCTGATTTTCTGGAATGTTAAGATGAGTATACCCAAATTATTTTGAATGCAATATGATTAATAATGCATCTCTTTTTCAGGGTGTGATCTATTAGTATATTTTTTGTGATCTATTTTTCAGGGTGTAATCTAAGGGTATATTTTTATACACAGGGATTTAAAAACTTAACATATCTAATAAACCAAAGTAAATATTTAAGTGCCTGTCAACTCTAGCTAATTACCCAACAACATGGCAACTTTAGCTGATTTCATAAAAGCAGGCAAGGAATTAGAATACACAGGAAAGGAATTAGAGCAATATGCTGATCAAACATTTAGGGAAGCAAAAGATGCTGAGAGAGATGAACGTACACGAGAAAGACAACATCAAAAGGAGATTGGAGAACAAGAAAGACAACATCAGAAGGAGATTGTAGAACTAGCTGAAATAACAAAACAAAAGGAGTTAGAAATAAAACAGAAACAGTTAGAAGATGATAAGGAGATTAAACAAAAAGAATTAGAATTAAAGCAAACACAATTAGATCAGGAGAGAGAATTAAAGCAAAGAGAGATAGATGAAATGGCAAGAGTGAAAGAAAAACAAATACAGATTGAATCAGAGACACAGTTAAAGATGAAAGGTATGGAAGTAGAGTCACACTTAGAGATCTCCACTACAAAACTAAAGAGTCAGCAAGAAGAGAATAAACTTAATAAATACAAACATATTATTAAGCCATTCTGTAAAGAAGATTCCATATCAGCTTGGACAGAAAATGTCGAATATCAGCTGAAATACCACCAAGTACCAAGCGATATGTAGGCCATGATTTACATGAAGAACCTCAGTGGGGAGCCCCTTAAAGTGATAGAATCAATACCAACTGATCTTAGATCTAACTATCAGTACATCCACGATAGGATAATGCAACATTTCTTACTTGATGCCCCTGGGTATCAAGTGCAATTTTCTAATTTAAAACCAAAACCAAGTGAGACTTTCATCGATTATGTCTCGAATGTCCAAAGCGTACTAAATAGATGGCTTAGTGCAGCAAAAATAGGAAAGGACTTTGAAAAACTTAAAAATTTAATAGCCATGGATAAAGTCATATCCACAATACCATCTCCTTTCGCTAAATTCCTTCAGCAGTCAGACATCGAAACCCTAGAACAATTTGAGAAAAAAGGCTCAGCATATTTTTCCTCAAATAGAGATATTTTTAAAACATCAAGTATCGACTCTGAAATAGTCTCTTTTGTTAAGGACCAACCTAAAAGCTATCATAGCAATAAAAAACCATTTCAGAGAGTCGACAAGAAAGATCAAAAATTGCCTAAATGTGTGTATTGCCAACTTTTTCATGATACTTATTCTATGTGTGATAAATCACCAAACTATCCGACACATCTTGAGATGGTCATTAAGAAACAACAAAACAAGAGAACTGCATACAGGCGTGCAGTCAAATGCTTTTTCTGTTCTAGCTACGGGCATTATTCCAGTAAGTGCCTAGGCCGCCAGAGAATGAAGGCCAACAGTGCAATGTTAATTGATACATCTTCTGATAGTGGTAGTGAGACTGAGTGTGAGGTCGAGAATGAATTACCTTTTAACCAATCTGAAGAGGTTTGTTGTGTAAACGATATTTTAAACTTTGACAGTTGTGAGCGATGTCACCAATTTCATGCAGACGGAAAATTAGAATGTGGACACATTGTAACATCCTCCTTTGAGAATGCAAACGCAGCTGTAGCCTCCAGAGGCAATTTGATGTTTCACACTGCATTGGTCAATGATAAGCCATGCCGATGTTTGCTTGACAGTGGTAGCTCTATTATTGGGGTAAAAAAGGAACTGGTTGATCCAAAAGATTATACTGGTGACTCTGTAAAATGCCGTACTTTTTCTGGAAATATAGAAACCTATCCTCTGGCAAGAGTCCGGATAAACACCCCATTCCTTTCTGGTACCTTTACATGTGCAATACTAGACAACCCTAGTACTGAGTTAATCCTTGGGTGTCTACCCCAGCTAAGACACTGCACAGATGAAGAAATATCTGCCTGGGAGGAGAAGAATAGACTCACTCCAGTGAACAGTGCAGATATCCTCAATCACAATCCCGACAACAGTGCTAGACCCATAATTCTTGAACCTGGTCAAGATGTATTGCTATTACTACCTGACAAACGTAATAATATGATAACTTCATGGCAAGGGCCTTTCAAGGTGATACAAAGACTTTCGGATGTCGATTATGAAATATCGATAAACAGACACTTAGAGATATTTCATATCAACATGTTGGAACCCTACTTTTCACGACAAGAGACAGAATTAGAGACAGACGAACACAATGCACCCACACCTATGGATGAGACGACAGACATACACAACGCAACTACACTAGTTAGCGAGACTGGCAAAGCCGACGATATGCATACACCTAGTGAGCATTACAGAAAACGCACTTAGCACCACCACCGTACTGAATCAGGTAGACGACGACGGGATGGAACTACCTGTTCCAATTGTAGACAAGACTGTGACATTAGAGTGTATACGGTTAGAACAGGGACTAACAGATGAGCAACGACGACAGACAATAGAATTAGTGACGGAGTATAAGGACATATTTTCCGACATTCCAGGTAGGACGGACAGGATCGAGCACTCCATTCTTCTTTCGGACTCTAAGCCTATCAAATGCAGGCCGTACTCTATCCCACTTAGCTACTAGAGAAAGTCTAAATAAGGAAATTCTTAATTTAGAAGCTAGTGGAATCATTCAAAAATCTACATCTGAGTACTCCTTTCCAATCGTCTTGGTCAAGAAAAAAGACTCCACAATTCGTCTCTGTGTGGACTATAGGAAACTCAACAATGTCACTAAGATCGACGCAGAACCAATTCCTTCCTGCGAAGATCTTATTCTTGATATGTCCACCTCCAAAATCTTCTCCTAAATTAGACCTTACTAAGGGATATTGGCAGGTCCCTATGCAGACTCAATCCATCCATCTTACTGCATTCTCAACACCTTTAGGTCTTTACGAGTGGCGGTTTCTTCCTTTCGGACTTCGTAACGCTCCTGCCACTTTCGTACGCTTAACTAGAGATTTACTACATGGAGTGACGAATACAGTGACATATATAGATGATATTTGTGTCCATACAGATGACTGGACAACACACTTACTGAAACTCAGACATGTCTTCGATAGGTTGCGACTCTTCGGTCTCACGGTCAAACCGAGCAAAGTTGAATTGGGCCTACAAGAAATTGATTTTTTGGGTCATGTCATTTCACAAGGACAACTAAAAACTGACAATAGAATTATTACTAAAATTATGAACCTGACCATGCCTACAACAAAGAAGCAGGTCAGGAGCCTTTTGGGTTTAGTAAATTATTATAGTAAGTTCATACCGAACTTAGCGGAAATCACAAGTGTATTTTCAAATGTTTTAAAAGCATCAGTAAAATTAGATGTCAAAGATGCATTATTAATTTCTGCATTGTCAAAATTGAAAATCCTATTTAGTAATGTACCAATCCTCCGTTTGCCTAATCCTAGGCTCGTTTATTATCTTAGGACAGATGCCAGCAGGATTTCCATCGCTGCAGTACTAGGCCAGTTTTATGATGGCATCTTCCATCCAATTTGCTACGTGAGCCGCAAGATCACACCTGCTGAGTCCAGATATTCCATATCAGAGTTGGAAGCCCTAAGCGTCATCTATTCGGTGAGGAAGTTGCATCGATTTCTAGCGGGTAATCACTTCGTAGTCCAGACCGATAACTCCCCAATCACGGTCATACAAAGTGGGGTGCATCGCAACGACCGCATCTACAGGTGGTCATTAATATTACAGAATTATACTTTTAGTATAGAGCATATTAAGGGTAGGGACAACATTCTTGCTGATACCCTTAGTCGACCATCTGAGGTAGAAATACCTGATATTCCACATGAAAAGGTATTGTAAGAAATGTTAATTTAGTACACTTAAAATATCCTATGTAATACATAGACATCATGATCAGGATTGTGTGCTAAGAACAGTGAACCACCATGTGTCCAGTAGGACAGCAGAATAAGAACTGTGCTCCAAGAACTAGTGAATCACCGTGTGTACATAGACAGCTCGTTACTTACTATGCTCCATTTGTGTTCCGGTGAATCACCTGTGTTAATCAGGGAAGAACAGTGTCAGAACAATGCATAAATAACAGACACGAATATACTCGTCTACGACACCAGCGGACTCTACGAGTGGAAGAATACCCATAAGACACAAGTATGACTGTGTAGTGTATTTAATATACCCAGGACAAGTGTGTATATATAAACTATGCCAACGAAATCAATTTCTGAACGTTATGGCAACCACTAACCTGAGGTAAATAAATACCATGTATATATATTTACTTATTGTGATATGTATTATAACAGTTTTAATATAGGACAGCAGGGAGCATTTTGTGTGATATTCGCTGGCACGGGAATGGAGCATAATTGGGGGATAATATAGTGATAAATTAGAGTTAGATTAGTGACTTTAATATAGATGTAGATTAGATTTAGGGAATATAATAGATTTTTTTTTTTTTTGTAGTTTAGATAATTAATATACCCACTTACTTAGCATTAAAAGTAGAATAGGATAGTACTTTAAATTAATAACAAACTAATTAAAGACTAGGATAAAAAGTTTAGATAGGAAACAGCACCATTTAGTTTAGATAGGAAACAGCCCATTTACTTCATTTCACGTTTATTGATCCATTCATCTTGATGAACACTTTTAACAACCTCATCATTTAGGAGTAAAATTAATTTATACCTTATAGGATAAAAGGATTATACAGATGAACATACATCATTTACACCATATAGAGTAAAAATATCAATCATATTTTTTCATTTAAACATTAAAACATTATTTATAATTTTGTTACATTTCACATTACCCATTTCAGAAAGGTACATAACTCATCTCACATCATTTTCATTTTTTAGATAGTTAGATTACTTCCCTTAAATTAGATTGATCTTGTACAACAAATTAGAATATATATAGTTAGAAAATTAGTATTAGTATTTCAGTAGAATATAGTGTTTAATAATATCAGGGTACAAACTATCAACCCTATTTCATCCATGTAAATATTTTGTAAATACATGACTCGTGCAGTAAGTTACGCACAGTCATTAAGCTCAACTCTTTCAAACTGAGCCAAACTTGTACAGTGTCACTTCAAGGTTTTTAAATAATTGGAAGGATAAAAGATGCGTGACAGAAGTGTGAAAGTGAGAGAAAATGGAAAATATACAAGGGAGAGTGAGGACAACCAGCGGATTTTTTCTACCGCTCAACGCGACTTTTTATTATTTGTCTGCGTCAAGCGTTTGCTTTCAATGTTGAAATATGCTGTCTCGAATGTGTTGTGTGTAGTTTAGTGTAGACCTTAGATAAAGTATTTTAAGTCTCATAAGACGGAAACGTAGTCACGAATTAGTGTTATACACTCGTTTGTGGCCACATCTAACCGAATTATGGCACTTGAAAACTAACTTACATACATATTATAGACAGACACACATGTTAGAAGGTAAAGTAGATCCAAACACGCAAACAACCAGGAAAACAAACATGTAAATTGCATACATTTTTTTAGAACAAAGGGATATAACTCCGGGTCAGGGGACACAATAGACAACGAAACACTAACTTAACAGTGAAAGATAACTTTACACGCGGAAGCGAGATAGGTAAAGCCTGTCGCACACAGCTTGTGCAAGGGTTGTTTAATATTATATGGGGGACATGAAGCAATTCATGTGTTGACCCTAAGAAAGTCAACTTTGTATGGGTAGTGAGTTAATTTGCTATTTGAGGGCAGGTCTTATAAGACAATGGTCCGGTTCAGACAAACCTCTAATTAATATAATATTGCGATTGAGAAGAGGGCTCACGCCAACCAGACAAGTTTGTGGTGATCACCAGTAGCCAAGTAAAGTGATACTACATTGTGACAATAGTCAGTAGAAGTCTATTGAGTTACCCAGAACCAAGTTATCAGTAGTCTTTGACAAAAATTAGATACACTAATTTTTTAGAAACCTCTTGCGTCACAACCATGAGTCAAAGTTTGTAACGCAACACAGGAGGGGAGGGTGTGTGTCAAAGACTCAGGGAAGACCACCCTGAATGAGTGGTCTACCTCAAGTAGATTAGAGGTAACCCAGTGCCCCTACATGAGGGCAGGGTAGGTGTAGGGAGTAGATAGGAAGGGGAACTATCAAACAGTTCTCTCATGAGACACGGAGGTGTCAACCAGAGAGTAAGCACTCTGGTCACGGCATAATCACGCCAGCGTGATAGACACGGAGAACTAGAAGGAAACTCAAGAGAGGCCACTACTCTAAGCGTGCTGAATGATGCAGCACGCAAAAGCCGAAGTACGCACAAGGTCCCTCCGCGTGCTGTGTAGTGAGCAGGCGGAGAATCGTCAGACAGGGGACAGACTTCGTAGTGAACACATCGCTTAGCGTCGATGCGTATTCTTTAGCCTGAGTAGATAGAATTAGCAGTAGGGTTAGGAACGACTAGTGATAGGCAATTCTGTGTATTCATGTGTGATTTATTAGCGACCGTTTTTGTGCATTGATGTAATGTAAAGAGCCAGTGGCAATAAAATGTGTAATCAATTCCTCTCGTACGACTGACAAATCTTTTTGTGTGGTGCGAGAGAAGTTTATCCCGTAATGCCTGAAGCATCGCTTGATGACAGCCATCAAACCACTGAAGGATGGGAAAGCTGTGCTTGTCCAGATGGCATCCCAGCAGAGGCAATTAAAACTAACGTAAACACCTCAACTGAATTAATGCACAGATTATTTAACAGAATATTGGAAACTGAAGAAATACTAGCCGACTGGAGAGAAGGATATCTGGTGAAGCTGTAAAGGGACCTACTGGAGAGTGAAAATTATAAAGGAATAATATTACTGTCAGTTCCTGAGAAGATATTAAAGATCATTCTGGAGAGATTATGAGATACCATTGACAAACAATTAAGAGATGAACGGGCTGGTTTCTGACCAAACAGATCCTGCTGCATAGATCGAACAGTTACACTGCGCATATTAATAGAATAAAGCATCAAACTGAGCTTTAAATTGGATTTGTGGCAACCAGGCCTTTTATAGCATTTACAGGAAATTTCTTTAGAAACTGATGAGACATCGAATACCAAAGAAAATCTTTAACTTGGTAAAGGCAACATATGGTCATGGTCCTAGATGAGGGGCAACTAACTGGGACATTTGAGATAAGAACAGGAGTGAGGCATGGATGCCTCTTGCCATCCCTGTTGTTCTTACAGATTACAGACTGGATTGTGAAGACACAGAAATCAACGGACTCCTCTGATAAAGCAGCTCGATGATCTGGACTTTGTCGACAACACTGCCCTCCCGCCTCACACATGAAATCAGATGCAAGATAAACACTAGATGGGAGGTCACAACAACTAGGTTTAAACATTCACAGTGGAAAGACACAGATAATGAGAATAAAACAAGTAAATGAACTGCCTTGGGGAAACTTCACTTCAAGAGACAGAATCATGCATCTACTTAGGTAGAAATGTATACAAAGGGAGTGGAACAGATAAAGATAGAATAAGAATACAGAAAGCTAGAGGAGCTTTTATAACACTAGGAACTGTGTCAAAGTCAAAAGAAATTAAATTTAGCACAAAACTTAAAATATTAATTCTACTGTTAAATCGGCAATACTGTAAGGATCAGAAGAAATATGAAGAACAATGAAAACAATTACAAATAAACCACAAAACATTCACTAATTCGTGCCTGCTTCTTCTTCTTCTTTCGTTCGCTTGAAATATGTCTATAACTGCAGTGCTGTCTCTTGTATGAATTGAACTGTCTTTTTCAGTTCACACAGCGGTCCATAGAGTTTATCTTCCACTGTCGTCTCTCTAGGCCAGAAGGTTTGCCTAGATATGTTATATTTTGGGCAGTCTTGGAGTATGTGCTCTGCTGTCTGTGACGCCAATCCACATGTACACATGGCTGTTTCACCAATCTTGAATTTTGTATACATGTGGTTGCGTAATCTATTGTGCCCTGTTCTGAGGCGCAGAATAATGACTTGTTCTGGTCTATCCATAACGTGGTAGTCATCTTGAGCAGGTTTTGGTGGCTTTCTGACTGATTTGATCATTCTTTTCTTTTGGTGGTATGTTACAGGCACATCAGGCTGTTCTTCTTTGGCTCCTTCCTTAGCCAATTGATCAGCTCTGTCGTTCCCGGGTACTCCACAGTGGGATGGTATCCACTGTATGGTGACCTTATGCTGACTGCTAAGTTCAGAAAGTAGTGTCCTTAGTACTGGCAATTTCCCAGACAGGAGCGCCCCGAGTACTGATTTTGCATCTGTCAATAGCACCACAGGTTGTGTACCATTGCTGGTATTTAGTAATTTCTCTGTTGCTATCTTGATTGCCTCAATTTCAGCATCGTAGTTATGGCAGTACTTTCCTGTCGGTACTCTAGCTGTGTCCCTGGTATTATTTGGGTATTCTATGTACACTCCCGCTCCTCCATTTCGAACAGCATTTTGTGCTGACCCATCTGTGTAGACTCGGATCCAGAGGTCCTGTGGGTATTCTTCATCAAGGAAGCTGAGAGTGGCTGTTCTGCGCTGCACACTGTTCTGATCTTCCTTGTCAAATATTCCTCTCACTTTTGTCTGGATTTGTAATGATAGTCTATGCTCATCTTTCCATGGAGTTCGCTCTGGAATAGTTGTTAGGGGGATACCAACTGTGGGCAGATCGGTGGTTTCTCTGCAGAGTCGTTTGGCCTGGTGGATAAAACTACTTCTTTTCAACCGCCCCATAGCTAGGTTTTCAAATCTGTTCTTCATAGGGTGGCCTGGCAAGCTGAGGAACTTTTCTGCTTGTATTAGCGTTTTCGTATCTCTGCGCTCACTCAGTGCTTGTGTCCTCCCCATCTTCTCCATTTCCACTATAGTGGTTGATCTCATCCCTCCTGTGGTGACTCTAAGTGCTTGATTTTGCACTTTGTCCAGCTCTTGTAGTGTGGTTTTTGCTGCCGAACACCATGCAGTTGACCCGTATTCCAGGTGTGGTCGTATGCTCTGTTGATAAACTTTGCTAAGTATTTTCCCACTGGCTCCCCATGTGGTTCCACTTAGCTTTCTCAGGATGGCTATTTTCCTTCTGGCTTTTGCTGCTGCTTTGTTGATGTGCTTTCTCCATGTCAGCCTGCCATCAAATGTTACTCCAAGGTATGTTGGTTCTTTATCTTCTCGTAGGGGTGTTCCATTTATCTGGATGGTCCCTGCCTTTTGTTTTGGAGAGAGGGTAAATAGGGTGGTGCTGCACTTGTCAGTGTTTATGCTGACACACCATCTATTTGCCCATGCAACAAATGTATCTACAGCTCTTTGTAGTAGTCTGGTGGCCACTGATGCATGTTCATTTGTGCTCCATAGAACCAGGTCATCGGCATACATTGCGGCTTTAATTCCATGCGGTAGATTAGCAACGAGATCATTGATGAAGATTAGAAAGAGTGTGGGGGACAATACTCCGCCCTGGGGAACTCCGTGACGCAGTAGTACTTTCTTGCTCTTTAGTCCGTCTATCTGTACTCGGGCTCTTCTGTTGTGCAAGTATGCTTTCACCCATTTGTACATTCTTCCATTGACTTTGCAGTTTCTCAGTTTATTCATCAGACCTTCTTTCCAGACTTTGTCAAAGGCTTTCTTCAAATCTATCCATGCCGCAAGCACCAGCTTCTTCTCTTGGAATGCATCCTCAATTTCTTGAGAGAGGTAGGTTGTCTGATCTTCCGTAGAGTAGCACTGCCTAAAGCCAGCCTGCTGTGGCACAAGGATGTTTTTACTTTCAATGTACCACTGCAGTCTGTGATTGATGATGCGCTCCAGTGTTTTGCAGAGACAGCTGGTGAGGCTAATTGGTCTGTAGCTAGAGGCAATGGAACTATCTTTCCCTGATTTTAGGAGGGGTATCATGATTGCTTCTCTCCAGGCTTGTGGAACACTGCCTAAGGTCCAACTGTTATTGAAGATCTGCAACAGCTTTGCTTTGGCCTCTGTTCCTAGGTTCCTGATCATTTCATTGGAGATACCATCAGCTCCTGGTGACTTTCTCATTTTCAGTTTTGATATGGCTAGCTCCAGTTCGCTGATTGTGATGGGTGCCTCCAGAACCTCATGTACTATTTCCTTCTGTCCTGTATGTTGCCGTTTCTCTTGAATCTCTTGTTGTTTCTCTGGACTGATTTTGATATTGTTATCTTGTGCGAATGAGTCCGCAAAATGGTCAGCTGCTTGCTTTCTTGTTAAGATGTTTCCATCTTTATGTAGTGCAATTTTTGAGTTTCTCCCTGTGCCCTCATCGTTAAGTTGTTTTATTAGCTTCCACAATTTCCTTGTGTCTCTTTCAAAGTTCAGAGACTCTGTTTTTTCCTGCCAGCTTTTCCGTCTAGCCTGCAGCTTGGCCCTTTGAAATTTGGCTTTTGCATGCTGGAATTTATTGTGGTGCTCTTGGCTGGGTGTGGCCTCTGCTTGCTTTCTACATACTTCCACATCATTATGCAACTGTTCCAGTTCACTACTCCAGTAGGGTTTATATTGTTTACGGGCTCCTCTTGGTACTGTTTCTCGCGCTGCCTGTAGTATGCATTTCCCAAACTCTTCAACTACTTTATTTATGTCTTTCTCAGTGTTCAGGTTTCTAACCAGTATGCTGGTGCGATGCTTGTACACTGCCCAGTCTGCTTTCTTGTAGTTCCACCTCGAGAGGGTGCTGCTTTCACTTACAAGCTCATTTTCTACAGTTAGAAAGACTGGTCGATGGTCACTGCCACCTAGTTGTTTCCCAACAATTCGTGTAATGTTCCACTCCAGGTCTGGTGAATGAAAAGCCAGGTCAGGTGTAGTTGTAGAGTGCCATGATCTCGAGTAGGAAGTATGTGGGTCGGACGGCTTGTTAACCAAGATGAATCTATTCTCATCCTGCCAGTCTTCCAGTCTCTCTCCTCTCTGGTCCATGTGGTCATAGCCCCAACTCTGCGAGTGGCTGTTGAAATCGCCGCACACAATCATTTTTTCTGTTAATGGTAGTGTGTCCAGTGCCTGTGGACGGTCACTTGGACAGTAGTAATTGATCAGATGTAGGTCTGTATAGCCTGTTTTAAGTTTAAGTGTCTGATACTCAGCCCCTTCCATATGGACTTTGATTTGGGAAGCAGTGATGTTATTTTTTACAAGGGTAAGTATCCCACCTTTTCGCCTGTCCTTTCGGTCAGATCGGTAACACTGGTAGCCTCTGATTTTGAAGGCTATATTTTCGTTGAGGTGAGTTTCTTGCAAGCAACATATGCTTACTTTTTCTTTGTCCAGGATGTTTTCTAATTCTACTTTTTTGTTGCTGACTCCCTCCGCATTCCAGTGCATTATTTTAAGTCTTAGTTTAGTATGGCCAGCTGTTCTATTCTCATGTCCCCTGGCTCCACAGGACATCTGAGAAGGACCTCCAGTAGTTGGGGTTGGACCCTTTCGAGACATAGGGCCCGGCACTGCACCTGCCTGGGGGTCCAAAGCAGGGCGAGCACCATAACGTTTAGCAGCAGTCGACATATTCCATTTTGCGCAATTGCGTGGCATCCTGATTTCTGTGGTGCGCCTCCTGGCTGGTTGCCTCCGTCTTCAGCACCTTTCCTTTGCTAGAGCAGACTGTGGTCTCACTCGAGTTTAGATGTGTACACACGCACACACGTGTCTGCACATGCATGTATGTGTATACACATCTAGAGCACACTGGTTATTTTCCGGCGCCAGATACTCGCCGTCGCCCCTTCTCCTGTTAGTTAAAACAGTTCCGCCACGTGAAGGCCAGGAGTTGGACTTTTGCTGCAGAGGTTATGTATTCACGAGCCATTGGGGTATTTAAGCAATGTTGGGCGCTCACCCCAACACTGCGCCCCGGCTACATACAGCAATTTGGAACCATTCGTGCCTGCAAAATAGAAGGAATAAAATGTTACGACAAAATCACCAATGAGCTGTTCATGGACAGAACTAGACAAATACCAACGAACCAAGAAGTTAAGAAAAGATGCCGGCATTGGATAAGACATATACTGAGAAAACTAACTTGAGAATAGTGTAACCAGAAACACCTTAGTCTGGAACCCACAGGGCACAAGAAATTGAGAAAGACCTAAAAAATCACGGAGAAGAGAAGCAGAAACAGAAATCAATAATATGGGAAGGACACATACACCCCCCCCCCCCAAGAAGTATCTCCACCATACTGAGGTAGAGGGGTCTGAGTGTTCCATGACCCAAAAGAGCTATGCCGAAGGTAGCATAGCTACTGGTAGGGTCTGCTACATTGGACAGATCAAGGGATAGGTACCAAACGAAGAAAGACACAAACCTGCTGCTTTGTACACAGACTGGGAACAGTCAATGGCTAGGGAGAGTAAATCCATAAAATGTTTGTCAAAGTCCAATGTACTGAGCCACAGGCTTGACAAAACAGTGCAACACAATTCAATAAATCAATGTTACAAAGCCTCCCCCGATGTGTCTCCACCTTGCCGTGGTGGGGGAGCTTGAGTGTCCCGTTGACCCCATGTGCTTGCCGATGGGTGAAAACTACATATCGGACAGCGAATTTGATAGGGACCAGACTAAGAGAGACACAACCTGCTGCTCTGCAGGAGACTGAGGATAGCAGTCAAAAGTTTAAATCAGGCGCATGAAGGCAGTTCTCTAAGGCTCTCTGTCGAGGGTTTAGGCTGAACGCCTCTAAGCCACAGACCCTCGGATCTGAGAGTCGGGCCGATATCCACCTACCGAAAAATTGGAATCGAGATACTGAGTAAGCTACATGCCCTGTTCTGACACTTGTTTGAAGGCTCTCAGCTGAGGGATATGTTGGATTCCCGGATGAGATGGCCTGGCCGTTTCTCACTGACTGCTGCACGAAGGTAAGGTGCTGAGCCGGCAGCACATGTAGCCTACCTCGTGAGCGAGTACAAAAAGTCAGTAAAATGCCCCAGTCGAAGGAAATGGTTACGAAAACTGTCTGTATCTAACTCATAGAGAGTGTAGATAAAAGTGGAGAAACGTTTCAATAACACGAAATGGAACGCACGGCGAGCGAACCTATTGCGTGGTCCAAAGTCAAAAGCAAAAGCTTACAGAGTGGATGTCGCCCGCAGTCTGACCGCCCCTGGAGCTCACTTGAGCGACCAGTGGCAAGCGAGATGCCCAATACATGGAAGTGAGGAACTAAAGCAGCCATGAGCAGGACGTGGCAACTCCTCGGGTGAGCCCAGTCTCGGAGCAATATGTGCCGGCTCTGCAATTATGGAAGCCTCCTTGGATAGCGAGGGACTGCCCATTGTCTGCCCCTGCCTTCCCTTGAGGGCCGACCGCGATGTCGTTGGTCGTTCTATCTTGACCAGCTGAGATGTGGGCGACATCACAACAGTCTAACGTGCCTCAAAATCAGAGGAAGGTTAACCTCATTAAAAAATGCCCGCCGGAAGTCGGAAGTGTCGTCCTACGGGTGGCAAACTAAAAATTGACACTACGCAATTACGTCCGAGTGAAATGTCTCGTCCGAATGTCTCTCGTGCTAGGAACAGCTCTGACTACCTAGTTTCCGAATGCCGCTCTTGTTCGGAACAGCTCTGACTAGGTAGTTTTCCGAATGTCCGCCGTGCCTGGAACAGCTCTGATGGGTACAGGGACAAGCACATGTCCGAAAACTCGCTTAGTGGAAACCAACCGCAGAGCTGACTGGTTTGTGCAGGAACGGCCCAGGGCGAGCGAAACGCCCAATATATTGAAGTGAGGAATTAAAACAGCCATGAGCAGGACGTGACGATTCCCTCGGTAAACCCAGCACCAGAGCGTTATGTGCCGGCTCTGCAATTATGGAAGCCACCCAGGATGGCGGAAAATGCTATGGACTGTCCCTGCCTTCACTTGAGGGATGACCGTGTAGTCTTCGACTGTTCCAACTTGACCAGCTGAGATGTGGACGGTACCACAAAAGTGAGAGTCTCCCAGGATTGCTAACCTGGTCAAAAATGCACGCTAAAAGTCGGATGTGTTGGCCTGAGGGTTTCGACCCGAGGGTGCCTAACCAGACACACCGCAATCACATCTTAAAAAATCACTCCGGATGAACGCAAAGAAGAAGAATGTTACAAATTAAAAGATATCAGAATGGTGCTAATCTCGTGGAGTCTGTAGAGGCGGTGATAGTGCATTCCCTCCCTCCCCCAACACCTAGATGGGTCCACCTAATTCTACTGGTAGTCACCTTCCCCTGTTCTGTGGCGTCAAGGCACATATGGACATGGTAAGAGCTATTGACCAAACACTTTGGATACTCAACATACCACAGCTAAACACCGAAGGAGTTTTATCAAGAAAGTCCCCATTACTAAGCTGTCTTTATAAAGCTTTGAAAATTGCAGCTGAGATGCTCCTGATGGAGGAAAAGAAAGAGAAACACACAGCTATCATCACAGAAGCAAAGTCAGTTGTCTCAATACTGAAGAGCAAAAACAGCACAACTAGCAGACCAAGAGCAGCACTCCATGGACTATGTCAGAAATCAAAAAGAGTTTTAATACAATAGATCCCATCACATTACAGCATATTGTGAAATGAAGAGGCTGACAGATTGGCAAAAGATGGCGGACGACTACCTCTGCCTTACATTGAAATAATCTATAATGGGGCAAAGAGGTTTATAAAATGCACAGCTAGACATTTGCTGCAGGAGTATCAAATATATGCAGAACAGAGAAAGTTATTGTGGCTACACCTGCTTCATTTGAGGACAAGCTCTATGGAGAAGTCAACATGCTCAAGTTGACCGCTGCTTTCTTTAAATATATTCAGGTTAACATCTGTAGGGGTACGAAGAAGAAGAAGAAGAATGTCCCTGGCAAAAGCAATGGAATAATGTGTGGCTAGCAAATCCATTATGTGGAAAGTCTGAATCGAAAGCTCAGTGTAGATGTCATCTGCAGACTGCATTCGTCTGGGCTAAGGAGCCATGTGCAGGACGTGACGATTGCTTGGGTGCCCTGTACCAGAGCGCTATGTGTCAGTTCTGCAATTATGGAAGCCTCCATGGATGGCTGGGAATGCCCAGGTCTGCCGCTGCCTTCCCTTCATGGCAGACCAGGATGTGCTTCAATGTTTTAAGTGGGCCAGCTGGGATGGAAGAAAGAAGATGACACCACAATATTAAGAGTGGAATGTCCTACGAAACACCCAGGAAGGTTAACCAATCAACAAATGCCTGAAGAAGGTGGATGTTTTGGCTGAAAGGCGCAAATATTGCAGCTCAGCTGTAAACGGGCACAACACAATTATGTCCAAAATAAACATTGAAGACAAACAAAAAAAGAAGAAATGGGACGGACATGGACATAGCTTGCATGGAATAGCTAATGATAAGAGGGATTGGATTGAGCTGGTTGAGGACATATGCCTCAATGGAGGATAGAGTGCAAATGAAGAAGAATTTTAAAAATATTTAGACAAACATATTTGAAACTATGCTACAGTAAAAAGAATGTCTAAGTGTAAACAGTACTTAGAACAACTTTCACATATGGCTAATTTAGACATGAATTAACAGGTTTCTTCTCCCACAATTTATAAAATGAAAAACAATTTATTTCAATGACTCAGTAACTGAAATGTGCACTTGCCTTAAGATCCGAAAACTGTTGCTGAATTTTTGGTCGCTCTTGTCGAAACTTTTCAATATCTATCTTAAGTTTTTCCTCTCTCCTTTCTTTTCTTTTTTCGTCCATTCTCTTATCTACAGCTTCATAGATAGCATCAGCTTCTTCATCATCCTTGTCATAGGGGTCCTTGCTACACAGACTACCACCATATCCTGAAAACTAACAGATGATAGTTCATTATGACTCACGCATTTATAATCACATGTCTTTCACCTCTTATACACATTTTATTATGCACAATTCCAAACAACAATTATACCATGGCTAAGAAAGGTAATGGTTGCAGAAAACATGCTCTAATCTTTTCAAAGTTTTTGCAAAATAACTGATTTAAGGGTGTACCAAGCATAGGTTATCCTTGCTAATTTCAATTCTTGAGAAGAATGTCCCCCATTCAATCGCTGACTTATTGATATGGTTATAGCCGGGGCCTGTATAGTGTTATCTCATACTTCGTCTTTTGTAAATAGAGATGCATATAGCTGCTTCCTTGAAATCTTTGCTACAGGTGTGTAAGTGGGTATACTGCGCATGCACACACAAACAATAAGAGATGTAAGATAAAGTATGAAGAAAAGTAGAATTAAATCCTCACCAAACTAATAACATACTTTAGTCATCTTCAAAAGACTTCTATAACCTCATAAAAAGGTTAGGAATATATTTTCTTCTGATATAAACAATTTCCTCATAAACATATGGAAGTGCTTAAAGTTGAAAAAAAAAATTACATACAGATCAAATCAGCTGAGATGAAATAAAACAATATTTACATAACATACTATGTTTCCTTTACATGTTTTTATGCCTAGCCACTTCATGTTCAACTGTCTTTTATCAATCTGTTTGTCAAAATCTTTATTCTCTTCTTCCTTTTCTCAGATTGTCTTCCACAAACTATTGGATGCAGAAATGAGAAATATGCTGTGCTGTTTAATACAAAGTTCAGAACTTTAGTTCTGATATTGAAAAACTGAATACATTCAAATTAAGAGAAAATCCAGATAAATCAATGTATTATAATACTGTAGGGCTGACAGTGTGACCATTATGTAAACAAATGGGCACAAAGTGATGAGTTTCACATTTGTTTCACAACTTGGCCATATAACAAACTATTTTAAAGGTAAGGTTTGATCATTTGAAAAGATGTTAATATAATTACTCCCAGCTGGTGTTTGTGACATCCCCACCCTTTTGCATAACCATGTGGTGATTGTTTGACATCTCTCTCCCACCGATAAGAAGCAACTAAAGTGAATTTTACATGGGAACTGTTTATTTAATTAGGTTAGGTGACCTCATCATCATAAAGTGTCTTACCAGTGGTGTTGGCATTCATGTCTTTCCACAGATCTTGGTCTTTGTGTTCTGGATCAACTCTGTTGATATTTCTCCATGCCACTGTCTCAGATCATCCAGCATCATTTCTCTTGGTCTGCCTCTGCCTCTTATCCCACTGGTTTTTCCAGTTGCAACGATATTCTCCAATGCCTCTCTTCTTATCGCATGACCAATTAATGTTATTTGTCTCTTTCTCATAGTTGTATATAATGTACTAGTTTCATTAGCCTCTTCCAGGCAATCGTTGTTAGTTACTCTGGCAGTTCAAGGTATTCACAACATTCATCTAAGGAACCACATCTCTGTTGCTTTCAAGCTTTTCCAAATTTGTTCATTAACGTTCCATGATTCGCTACCATACAGCAAAACAAGTTCTATATAATATTTCAGCATTCTCTTTTTCTTACATTCAGTGATAGTGACTTACTGCATAAGATGCTTTTCATTTTCTGGAATGCAGCTTTTGCTTGATCTATTCTGCTCTTAATCTCTGTATCTTACATCTGATGTTATAAATGCCCCTAGGTATTTAAATGTATCAACTTGGTTAAGCATTTCCCCTTCTATTGTTATCTCACTTTTAGGTGTACATCTTTTTCTTTGATATAATCATTATTTCTATATTCTTGATTTTAAGTAAAGTTCTTTATTTGCACTCTAATACTACAATATCCAAAAGTTGTAGATCTTTTCCATTTCTGCCATCAATACTGTCATCTGCTTGACATTGGCTGTTATAACCTCCAACCTATATTTCTGGCCTCACTTTGATCACTGTCATTATTATTTCACTATAGAGATTCAGTGAAAAAAGTACATCCTTGTCTTACTTCTTGCCCTATCTGTTCAATTTTGCCCTTTTTATTTCCCATTTTAATTTCTGCAAATTGTTTCTAGTAAATATTCTTTATTATTCTGAGATATTTCTCATCAATATTGATAATCTTCCAATATAATAATTATAATCTCATCATGTTTTACTTTATAAAATGCCTTGTTATAATCGATCAAGCAGGTTATGGGAAAACATGGGTCAGGAGTAGTGAATTAAAATGGGTAATTATTCACCAATTATTTTTTTTGCACAGTGAATAAATCTGTCATAGGTGGAAATGGCTTTCCTCATAAAAGAATCCATAAAGCTACAGGAATATCACCCAACTAAACATAGGAAAATCAAATTAATCATATATGTATCAATAAGGAATTGAGATAAACTCTGCATGATGTTAAAATATTCAGAGGTGCATATGTAAATTCGGACCACCACCTGCTGATAAGTAAAATTAAGTTAAAAGTCAAGAGATATATAACATCTTATAAACTTGGAATTCAATATAATGTAGGATATCTAAAAGCAAAACTATGGACCAGTTTATGGTAACAGTCTCTAATAAGTGCTAGGTCTTGCAACACTTAGCTGATGAGGAGAGCACAGAAAAAAGTTAGAAACTGGTTATAAACATTTGAATGACTCATGTGTGGAAGTCCTTGGAAGAAGGGAATGAAAACATAAAGCTTAGATAATGCCGGAAACCCTCAAGAAAATAGAAGAAAATAAGAATTAAAAGACAGACTTAATTAATAGCAAAAACAGAGCTGCTAAAGTCAAATCCCAAGAAAAATATACAGAAACTAACAAAGTTAAGAAGCACACAAGGGAGAATAAAAGACAATATTTAGATGCCCTAGGAAGAGGCAAGAGAGGCAGACGAGCAGCAGTGAAGGGAAACCTCAGAGACCTTTAAGCCCCACAAGGAAATTGGGAGGAAAATATAATCAATCAAGTGGACTTAGCAAAAATAGTATAGGGAAGGTTCTCAACAACATTAAAGATCAAAGGAACAGATGGGCTGAAATAGGTTGAAGGACTTTCCTAACAGACTAGTTCCAAATGACCCTCCTGATATCCAATTGGCAGAAGTGGAGCCGGATATTAACTGTGAAAAACCATCTAAAGAGGAAATTAGAAAAGCTATCAAATTATTGAAAGATGGGGAGAGCTGATGGTTCAGTCAGTACACCATAAGAAGCTATTAAATCTAATATAGTTAGATGCATGTCCTTTGCAGGATGTAGCAGTCAACCCCAGCATTCTTTGGCTGTTCATGATTCCTGGGCAAGTTTTTGTTCAGTAGTTTGCCATTGCTTTCTGAACAACGGCACCCATGCCATTTCATAAAAAACCAACACAGCTGTGTTTCGAATGCAGGTATGCGGGATTTCGAACTGCGCCCATAACCCCTTCGCCATGGAGCCGGCAAATCTAATATGGGCACTTCAAATGAACTGCTGCACAAATTATTTGGTTGAGTCCCACAAATTGAAGAAATACAAGCAGACTGGAGAGGTTATCTGGTGAAGTTGTCTAAGAAAGGGGACCTGCAGTGTGTGAAAATTATAGAGGAATAATATTGTTAGTGCCTGGAAAAATATGCAGGATCATTCTTGGGAGACTAAGAGATGCCACTGACAAACAGCTAAGTGATGAACAGACAGGCTTCCGACCAAACTGATCCTGCACTGACCAGACAGCCATAGTACGTATAATAATAGAGCAAAGTATGGAACTGCATTTACAACTTTATATTGGATTTGTGGATTATTAAAAGGCCTTTGACAACATTGATAGGGAATCCCTTTGAAAGCTGATGCGAAACAATGGGATCCTACAAAAAATCATTAACTTAATAAGGGCAACATGTGAAGATATGAAATGTAGAGTTCTTCATGAGGGAAAACTGATAGATATATTTCAAATAAAAACAAGACTACGAAGGGGTGGTGTTTTTTTTTGTCACCACTTTTATTTCTACTGACAATAGACTGGGTTATGAAGACCGCAATAACTACCATTAGAAATGGAATTCAATACATTTTTAACAAAGCAACCTGATGAGTTGGACTTTTTCCAAGGATATAGCACTCCTGTCACACACATGTAACCAGATACAGGATAAACTAATCACATTAGATGAGAGGTCATAACAATTAGGTAGAAAAATCCATAGAGAAAGGACAAAGATAATGAGAAGAAACCAAGCAAATAACAACCCAATTTTCCTTTGTGCAAACTCACATCAAGAGGTGGAATCATAAACCTATTTGAGAAGCAATGTAGATCAAAATGGGGGAACAGACAGAGACATTAAAGTAAGGATGCAACAGACGTTAGGAATTTTGATAGCACTAGGAAATTTGTGGAACTCAAAAAGGAAGTTAAACTTAGCCCTAAACTTAAGTATATTTAATCTCAATGTTAAATCGGTACTATTGTGTGGGTCAAAAACATAAAGTAAAATGGTATGACAGAATCACAAATGTAGAGTTCATGGAGAGAAATAAAGAAATTCCAAATTCCAGTCAACCAGAGGTGTGGAAAAGATGCTGGTGCTGGATGGGATATACACTGAGAAAACCCAAGGACAAATGTAACTAGACACTCTCTTGTCTGGAACTCAAATGCAAATTAAATAGCATAAGATCAAAAAACACACAGAGAAGAGAATTACAGAGATGAATAATATTGGGAGGGCATGGAGGGAGCTGCAGGAGGATAGCAACAGATTAGACTGTCTGACAGTTTGTTTGAGGGACGATACCCCCTTAGGGGATAAAGAGCAGAAAAAGAAGAGGATTACATAAGTGTCTAATTCACTTAATAAACATAAATGTATACCTCATCATAATTTGCATCATTTAAATCTTCATCATCTTCCTCTTTATCTTGTTTATTCTTTTTGTTTGGAGGTGCATGTCTGTCTTCACTGCAATGGTAATAAAAGCATTGCATTATGAATGTATGGTGCTAGTATGCAGGCAACCATTCATAAAAATAGCACAGCATTATATAAAAAATCAATCATCAGCACATTTATAACTGGTAGAAACAACAGTTCCTTGGTTCACTATTTAAGTTCACATATCTCTGCATAGCAAATTCTTTTGTGTACAAGTACATGCATAAACTTTCATGTTTAAAACAAAGAAACCACATCAGATAAGTTCAAACCATTCACATGTGATCATACAATAAATAAAGCCAAGGTATTAAAAACTAATTTAAAAAGATGTGCAGCAACAGTAATAAATAGAGTAATATCAACACACTTCATTGAAGTCTGAGACAGACCAACAAACTTTAAAAAGGAGGCAGATTTGCTGGAAGCCCACAAAAAGGACTGCAAAGGAATTTGTGTGACACCCTAAGGGATTGAAGGCACAAATATTTAATACTTTCAGAACCACTGCACATAGATGCAGGTGCTATACATCACCTATGCAGCAACACCAGGCTGCAGCAAAGCAGAAATAGTGTAGTTTCTGGTGTGTAGCTGTCCGCAGTGGTGACCAAACCAACCCGGCTGTGTTAATATTGAGGTGAGAGTGTCACCCATGAGTTCCTGCACCATCTTCAGATAGAGCTAAATAAAATCCAAGAAAGCCTGCACCGCCCAGCCACAATGGTAATGAATTACATAGATAAATAGGTATTCATAACAACCACTGAATAAAACATCTGTGAATAGTCACTCGTCAAAGACTTGGTGCAAGACCATTGCTGCATTACTGGCAAATACCACAGCACAGTCCACAACATGCACAACCTCCAGCTGCGTACCTACCTAAAGTCAATGTGACAGTAGTGTTCAACAATCTTCGCAGATATGTCAGCCACCTGACCCTGCAAGCACTCAGCATAGAAGGGCAGAAGATATGCGTCCCGTACAACATGGAGAAGTACATGACCTTCAGCGTCGGGCAGCTGAAGTTTATCTACAGCTCACTAGACAAACTTGACAATAAATAATGCCTCTTACATACCTAATAAACAACTGGCATTAACACTAGCTTGGTTTATTTGTCTCTGCTAGCAGTTAATAAACAGCAGCATGCTCATGAGATGGTATGACATTATTCTCATAGAGGCACTTGTTGGAACCCTTATCCTTGCAGTGAAAAAATGCCACCCAATACTTTTGATCTTGCAGGTTGGTGTTATATTTTTGTGTTATTACCCAAATGTATTGCTTTGCGCCGCTGCTTAAGAACGTCAGTTCAGTCAGCTTGCGTTTCTTTTGGGTTAAGGTCAAACAAGCATCGATGTACAAAGTAGCCACACTTGGAACATGTAGAAGGCTTGGAAGTAGTCATAAAGCCACCCTTCTGGGTTGGCAATAAATATCTCATAATCAGCCATGATGGTGATAATGATGTTATGTATCTCTGTATGACAAGTAACATTTTCCTAGTCATTTCATTTACCTCTGTATCAAGAGCTACATTCTTCCTTGTCATTTACCCTTGTACAACATTTTTCAGGCTATTTATTTTATAACATACCATCAAGTGAAGAATGCCTGGTCTGCGAGTGCCAGAGGCCGACATCGTACCTCTACATCATTGGTATAAGTACTATAAATTATACATTTTAAAAAATCTAAAACTCACGGAATATCATCTGCATCTCTTGCTGGACCAATGTCTGAACGAGTTGTAAAACCAGTGGCACTGAAAGAAAATAAAGGAAACCATAAAATACAAAATGTTATAAAAATGTTTCAACATATTCATAAGAAATCTGGGAGAGTTTGTTCTGGCTTCCCTATTGTTTAAACACACAGACAATTCATCACTAAATGAAGTCATTAATAATGAAAGTTACATCACTAACTGACACCATTTGGTGATGATCAAGCTTTAACATCATCAAAAGAAAATTTACAACTGCATTATGTTATTACAGGCAGAAATTATAATGTGAAAAGTAATGTTAAAAACACAGAAGTCATAACAATAGCAAGAACGGAAATAGCAATGATATTGAAAATCAGCAGCAAGGTAAGTTGGTTCTTTTTGTAAAGAAGAAATAGTCCCATTACAGCTACAGAACCATTGTTACATCTGACTGAATTGGTTCTTACCCCCAATTCTTTTGAGTTTAAAGGCTAATACTTCAACCAGATAAGCAAGGTGATTATGGACACAAAGATGGGTTCTAGCTGTACCTTTCTTTTTTTATGGGATACACTGATGACTGTATTAGTGTTTCTGACATGCTCATAACTGAAGTCTGGAACTTCATTGCTTTTCTCTCTCCAATTTCCATGCCAATAACAAGATAACCACCATTTCCTTATCACTGGACAATTTGTTGGACCTAACAGTCCCTGTAGGTTCTGTAGGTGTCTTCACCTCGATTTACTACAATTTGTCAGACTAACTTTTCTTTTCTACACCTCCTCTAATTTTGCCCCATAAGGATTCTATTCATAAAACTCACAAAATGGTGGATTTCTTCCATCAAGGAAGGGCACAGCCATGCAGGCTATCCTGAACATATTTTGTCAAACATTTACCCCCACATCCAATCTATTAATCGTGCCGAGGCCTTATTACCCTCCACAACATTATTGTTAAAAATTTCTTCCAGGCACGTTTCCATGCTTTATGCTGACTTCATTACTCGCAAGTTTCTCAGAGAGCCATCCCTTAATTCTGTTACCTGTTATTGTGTTCTTGTAAAGCTAATTTCAATTTCCAGTTTTGTTGACTTACTCATCTCATTAGACAAATATGTGAAAAAAACCATCGAATATAGTGACCAGCAGAATATTGTGTTTGTAGATCAGGAAAAGGCTTTTGATAGAGTAGACAGATATAAATTATGGACCATCCTTGAAGACTACAAGATACAAGGGCAATTGCTAGAAAACATAGCCATGTACCACTTGAGCTGAAGTGCAGTAAGAACACAAGAAGGTATATCAGACATGTTCACAGTCAATACAGAAGTGAGACAGGGATGTGTGCTCTCTCCTCTGCTATTTAATATATCTACATGGACAGAATATCCAAAGAAGAAAGCCTCGACAGAACAGATTCAGAAAATTTAGAACTCTTTACTTCAGATGAAACAACTAATCCACAGGAAATAAATGAACTTCTATTTGCATACGATCAGTGCCTGTTTTATAGTGCCGAGGGCAGACTGCAAAATCATATCAATAATCTTAGTTCAACATACAGCAGATACAATATGCAGCAGATACAATATGAGTATAAATACAGCCAAAACCGAAGTAATGCAAGTTAGCAGATCTCCTTGTCCACTAAGTATACAGATAAATAGCACGTATCTGAAACAAGTTAAAGAATTCAAATATCTTGGAAGTATGATCACAGAAGATGGCAGATTGGACAGAGAAATCAAAATCAGATGTCAGAAAGCAAGTGCACTTACATAACAAATAGCATCCATCCTGAAACATCCAAATATACCCATGTCCGCAAAACGACAGATAATAAACAACATATTCACACCAACCCTATGCTACCAATCTCAAACTTGAACTTTTATCCAAATCACACTTTCGCAAAATCAACACCTGTGAGATGAGATGCCTGAGGAGGGCTGCCAACTTAACAATCCGAGACCGAGTAAGAAATGTTATTAGACAGACAGTGGGATCAACACCTTGTGCCACATTTATTGAAAGACAAAAGATCAAGTGGTTTGGCCATCTCGTTAGAATGCAACACCACCAACTACCATCGCTGGCTCTACATCAAAAGCTCATCCGCCACGAGACCAAGAGGACGCCCAAAAAGAAAATGGATTGACAACATCAAAGACATTGTACAATCACACGGAATGAAACTATCTAGTGCCACCCATGAGGCGCTGGAGCGCCAATTATTCCTCCCCACGATGCTTGACGGCAAAAGTACAAGATGATGATAATGATGATGACTAATTTCATTCTCATAAAGAAAAGTTTAATTTGGGGAGGCTTTTGTTATTTCATTACAGCTCCATAAACTGCATATATTTTATTACTTAATGAAGTCAGGAAAAGTGAAATTTCTGTCATTAATGTAAGAATTAGTATCCCACTCTCACAAACGTTATCCAGAATAAAATAACCTACTATTTTCCAGCAAATGCGTCTACAGTTTTAAATGGCTATCGAAATGAGTCATGCAGAACAAAAGTTGGGGGGAAACAATGATCTCAATTAGTGGAGCCCCGTGTATAGCTTTAATTAACATTAGGGTGTAAACAAAATCCTTAATAACCCTATTTTATATAAAGCATATTCTTTTAGTATAATAGTTATACTGGCACCTTGCCGTCTTGACAGACGATAGTTTGTTACATTGTGCTTCAAATAAGGCATAATAACTACAACCCATGGTGGCAGCGAATGTGACTGATCAGATCAATTCGCACTGTAAATGTTCGTCCATAATGGATCCTTGTGAACACATGGTCATTTCCACCATCACACACCATCTTACGTCTCACACGCTCAATGTATGACCTATCAGCAATCATTTTCTTCTTTGTCTTTATCCCATTTCTGATCTTTGCCCTCCATGCAACACAATCAGCGGCAACATGCTCCCAAGATGCAATCAATCATATCAGCTTACACACATCTTTGTATTTGTATCATAGTAGAGGCTGACCTCGAGATCTTTTACCAATCTGTAATTCTTCAAACAAGATGTCCTTTGGTATTCTACTGTCATCCATCCTCCCAATGTGTCCTATACATCTAAGTCTACGAAGACTGAGCATGGAACAAACCGTCACACAACCTGATCTTGCCAATTCTTCAGTATTTGTGATTTTGTCTTGCCACTTAATACCAAGTCAATATCAAAGATATGGAAACTACTCACCAGAAAAATGAATCCAGAAAAGTATTTAAAGAACTGAAGTCAATGAAACGAGGGCACCAACAAAACACATGTGGTTTAAAAGACAAAAATGGGAATATGATAAATACCAATGAGGAAATGTGCAACACATGGAAAGAATATTTTATTGAATTACTAAATTGTGAAGCTCCAAGTAACATTTTCCCACAGGAAGAGGTTCTAACATGCGAACCACAAATTGAAGAACCTACATTTGAAGAAATCCTATATGTAATCACACGACTTAAAAACAATAAGGCAACTGGGACTGATGGAATTGCTGCTGAATTTATAAAGGCAGGTGGCCATGCATTACATCTAAAGCTATACGAACTAATAATAAAAATCTGGAGGACAGAAGAATTACCCCATGACTGGAAAGAGTCATTATTGATACCTATCTTTAAGAAAGGAGACAAGTTCCAATGTGGAAATTATAGAGGAATATCACTACTGTCCACAAGCTATAAGATACTATCCACAGTATTACTAAATAGACTAAAACCATATTCAGAAGACATATTAGGTGACTACCAGGCGGGTTTTAGACAAAACAGATCAACAATAGATCAGATATTTATCTTACGACAAATAGCCGAGAAACATTGGGAATATAAAAGAGATCTCCATAACATTTTTGTGGATTTTAAAAAGGCTTATGATAGTGTCCATAGGAATAGTCTATGGAATGCTATGCGGGAATTTGGAATACCAAGGAAGTTAATCAACATGACCAGACTATGCATGGAAGATACTTATAATATAGTAACATATAAAGGCAGGAAATCAGACCCCTTCCAAATAACATCTGGCTTGAAACAGGGTGATGCACTATCGCCGCTACTCTTCAATCTGGCTCTAGAGAAAGTTGTAAGGAAGGTAAAGGAGGAATGTTATATTGGAGGAACATCCAAGCTGCTTGGTTATGCAGATGATATAGATATTATAGGGCAAAGTGAACAAAGGACATTGGAAATATTGACTCACTTAAAGGAAAAAGTCCAACAGATGGGGCTGGTTATCAACCAAGATAAGACAGAATATATGGTAATTTCAAGAGACGGAATGGCTAAAAACTCTGGCCACATACAAATAGATAATATGACCATTAAAAGAACGGAAATATACAAATACCTGGGTACAATCTTCAACTGCTCCAACATCATAAGGGAAGAAATACAAACTAGAATCAACTCTGGAAATAAGATATACTATGCACTACAACATCTACTAAAATCAAAGGCGCTATCTCGTAACACCAAAATCACAATATACCATCCATCCATCATGTGCCATGCCGGTAAGCGTGGGCGGTCATGTTCTGCCATCTCACTCGATCAACAGAGTCGTGGATCAGTTCCGTGTTTCTGTCTCGACCATGCCACAAGGCCAAGCCATCCAGATACTTGTTTCTAGGTCTTCCCCTTGGTCTGTTCCCCTCGATCTTACCAGTTGTCACCAAGTTCTCCAAATCATTTCTTCTCATAACATGCCCAAAAAATTGTGACTGTCTACGTCTAATGTCTCTGATCAGTTTACGATCTTCATTTGTTTCTTGAAGGACTTGTTCATTGGTCTTTCTGGCTGTCCATGGTATTCTTTGCATTTTCCTCAGAAACCACATTTCTACCGCCATCAGATGTTTTTCAGCCTGGCTGCTCATTGTCCAAGCTTCACATCCATATAAAAGTACAGGTTCTATGTAGCATCTCAACACTCTTTTCCTCGTTTCAATTGACATCTTTTTATTGGTCAGTATGTTTTTCATCTTGCTAAAGGCTACTTTTGCCATGGCGATTCTTGTTCTAATCTCTTCAAGGCATCTCCCATCAGATGTTATTACTGTTCCGAGATAATTGTACCTATTCACTTGTTGAAGAATATTCCCATTTACTCGTATATTACACTGTGGTATTTCGTTCTTCCTAGTGACGACCATAATCTGTGTCTTTTTACAATTTAATTCTAACCCTTGTTGTTCACTGTGTGTAACAACCGCATCTACTAAATTTTGCAGGTCCTGTTCATTGTCTGCAATCAAGACTGTATCATCTGCATATCTAATGTTATTGATGCATCGTCCCCCAATGTTGATTCCTTCCATATTTTCAATATTTCTGAAAATATTTTCACTGTACAGGGAAAACAGATCTGGAGACATTACACATCCCTGTCTCACACCTCTCTTAATAGGCTGATATTGGCTTACTTCATTATCAACTATTATGGCAGCTTGTTGTTTCCAATATATGTTTTGTACAAGTCTAAGGTCTTTCCCATCAATTTGTAGATCTTCAAGCATCCTTATCATGTTGACATGTCTCACTTTATCAAAAGCCTTTGTGTAGTCAATAAATATACAAAACACTGATCAGACCAGTTGTGCTGTATGGCTCTGAAACCTGGAGTACAACGAACGGAGACGAAGCCTTGTTACAAACCTTTGAGAACAAAATTTTAAGACGCATCTTTGGACCCTTTAGGGATACACAAAGTGGAGAGTGGAAAAGAAGAAGTAACAAAGACATTTATGATCTGTTTAAGTCCCCGCTAATCACTGGTATCATGAAGGCTAATAGACTACAATGGCTGGGGCATATAGAAAGAATGGAAGATAATAAGGAAACAAAACTCGCTTACACTCAGGAAATAAATGACCGTAGACCCCGAGGTAGACCAAGAAGGTGGTGGAGAGATAATACATGTACAGACCTACAAGCACTTGGAATCAACGACTGGCAAGAGAAGGTCCACCAGAGAGATGAATGGAGACGGATTGTATTTGCAGCAAAGAACCTCAATGGCTCGGAACGCTGAAGAAGAAGATTTAATACCAAATATTCTTCGCAGACACCGCATATTAAAGCTGTTTAGACATTTCTCTTGGTTTGAGTAAGTTCACCAGGTCTCCCTGCCATAAAGAAGAGTACTAAACACACAGGCTTGATAGACCAGGACTTTTGTTTTGGCAGCAAACTTTCTGTTTGCCCAGATTCTTTTTGTTAACCTGTTCATTGTTGTTGTTGCCGTACCGATATAAGATTACAGTGGCAATATGACCTTTATGTTGCACTTATTAATCTCCAAAGTAAGACTTATGGTTTCCTAGACATGTTTTAAAAAAATCTTTTAATAAACATAATATAACACTGATGATATATAGTCAAGTCATTTTTCAAACGCGTCCATGACTGACTTTGTATACTTCACTCTGGCGGCATATTTTATTTTAATTTAGTTGTAAATGCTAAATAATAGTTTAAAAGTTTAAATTAAGATAATTTATTATATATATATATATTTTTTTAAATTTCAAACCAGTTTAGCTTTTATTCTTGTCTTTCTGATTATTATACATATTTCTTGGAGGAATTTTTACCTTTACATTTTAAAAATGTGCTAAAGATCATAAGATGCATTTCATTGTCATTTTCTAAATCTGCAACCGTTTTTTTAATTTAAATATTGAGCACAACCCACTACTGGCAACGCTGATCGTATTCTGGTATGAACCTAAGGCCTATCCACGTCAATGTGGAAGCACTAGACTCGAGTTTCGCTCTCATTTGAGCTCGTCAGTAGTGCATATCCTTCCTTGACCAGGACCCTGAAACAAACCCCGGATCACTGGCGTGTGAAGCGTGTGTGTAACCACCAGACCACGCTAGACACAGCTAAATTATCACAACAGAATACAACGTCACCCATCGTAGGCTGTAGCTCAAGATTTGCCCGATCGCCACTACTGACGTCCGTCAATCGATGTGGACCTGAACGATCAGGTCTTCTCACTGGCAAGGCACACCAGGCCGCCTGGTGTACCATATGTGCTTAAAGAAGTGAAAGCCATTGTGCAGGCAAATGATTAATAAAGAAATACAGCAAGAAACTGTGAGTACATTTTCATCTGTCGATACAGATCTGTATGCAAATTTAGTCTTATTTAGTCTTATAATTTAAGCGGCAATTTTCAATTCCTAATTAGGTCATTACATATCTAAAAATAGATGACATGAGCAGTTATGTCTCGCTACCCCAATAGCAATGATGTATGGATGCTAAGATTGTTTAAAAACAAAAAAGTTACAGTAATAACAGGCTAAATTTGGATCATTTGAGCCCTCACTTTGAACTGGCCTCATTCAAATCCACCCAGACAGTGGAATCCTGAGCAAATTTTTGTCAAAGGTTACGCCACTCAAATGTGAATAACTCCACTTAGAACTGAGATACACTCATCATTGAGGTACCGTTAGATTTGGTTTTTCAAGGCCTATCTATCTGTGGTGATCTCATCAGTAAATACGCAATTTGCAAATCATGACCAGAATACCTAAATTATTTAATTTCACAATTTGTATTATTACATGACAAGAAAATGGATTGACGACATCAACGACATTGTACAATCACACAGAATGACACTATCCAGTGCTGCCCATCTGGAGTTGGAGCGCAAATTTTTCCTCCCCAAGATGTGGAAGATGATGATGATGATGACATGACAGTCATGGTGCAATATTTTTGCATTTGGGAAAATGTGTCATATTATTAAAATGGCTTGAGTAGAAAGGAGGAGGAAGAATTAGAAGGTGGAGGAGGCTGGAGTGGAGGTAGAAGTAGGAGGCAGGAGTAGGAAGTTTTAAGGTTTTCATTTGAATTTTGCTTGCTCGCTGTGGCCCTCATATTAACAACACGAGTTAGCCCCTTTAGCGAGGAAAACCCAAGAGCATTTGTCTGTCCTTAGTGTATGTGTTTAGGTCACACTTTGTCATAAGTGTTCAAATAGTATGTTTCTCTTTGTTCATATTAAATGATAAACTGACACACAAACATTAATATCTCGGCTTTGAATTGACCTACAGATTTGAATAAGGTATCATTGGATTTTTTTTCTTTCAAGAGGTATCCAACTATGTAGATTTCATAATTAAAAAGAAATTAAAAAGCTCCCTTTTTACTGGACCGCGATCAGCTGTGCTCATTTTACTCAGATTCCTTTGCACTTCCTGTTTGTAGATTACGACACAAAAATATTAATAACTCCGCTTAGAATTGACGTACAGAGATACCGTTGGATTCATCTTGTCAAGCTGTATCCAACGGTGGTGGTTTCATAAGTAAAAACCTTCCTCTGAAGTCGGAGAGTGTCTGCCTGTACGGCGAGGAACCACCAGTCTGCACACCAATAAGCCAGACATGGGACAACGGATACTCACGCAAACCTCAGGTCCTGTATGACATCACACTGATGTTGGACAACAGGATGCCTTCATCCGACATACAAGACTTTGTGTTGGAACTCACGCCAACGAACACAAGCAAGCAAGCACCAGCATAAGTAAAAACCCATTTTTTAAATACTGTCTATATATCATGCTGTCTATATATCATATCATACTAAAAGTCATAATGGGAAGACTTCGTAAGAAAATGGAAGAAGAGATTAACGTGGTTCAAGCTGGATTTAGACAAGGAAGAGGAACAAGAAATCACATATTCAACATGCGTTTAATTATAGAGAAGTGCAGAGAATTTAATGTAAACCTATTCTCATGTTTTGTGGATTATTCAAAGGCATTTGACTGTGTACAACATCAGAAACTTTGGGAAATCATGAGGAATATGGGCTTTCCATCACATGTAGTACAACTCATAAAAATGCTCTATCTAGATCAACAAGCAGCGGTTAGAATAGATGGCGAGGCATCAGATTGGTTTGACATCAAGCAAGGAGTCCGTCAGGGCTGCGTGCTGTCACCCTATTTGTTTAACCTGTATGCCGAAAATATAATGAGAAATGTAAGAGATGATATAAACTGGGAGCTATATGATGCCCTAAATATCGGCGGTCATGACATACCAGAGATTCGATATGCTGATGATACAGTATTACTCTCCACAACACAGAATGGCATAGAAAACCTAATAGCCTCAACCCAATTGAATAGTGAAAATCACAACTTATATCTTAACATAGCAAAAACAAAGATAATGCATACAGATAAAACTACTATGGTGAAAGAAATATACATTAATGGGGAAAAATTGGAGGTGGTAGAAAATTTTGAATATCTTGGGTCATTGATTACCAACAACGGTGACACAATGAAAGAAATTAAACGGCAACTATCAATTGCTCTTCAAAGACTAAAACAGCTTAATAAATTATGGAGTGGGACAGACAGAACTACAAAAATTAGATTTTTAAGAGCATGCTTCTTTCCCATTGCAACATACGCCTGTGAGACCTTTTCATGAATTGTTCTTTCTCTAACGACGAACATTTCATATGACATTTAATTGGGCAACTATTTTTAACTGTTAATTAGGTCACAGCATATCCTATCGAAAAGTCTTAAAAATCAAGTGCATTTTTCTCTTAGACACGGAGACTCTCGTGCTTTGTGCGATGCTTTCCGCAGGCCGCCCTACGGAAAGAGACTGAGCCATATTGGGGTTAAACCCGGTGTAATGAAGTCAATCCTCTCGACATTCTATCGAAAGAGGAATGTGGCCTTTACTTTCCTGTTGCCAAAAACGCATAATAAAATATGTATCTTACCAGGTTTGTTAGCAACGTGACAGACTTTTTAATAATAAACAATTGGTGGCCATTTTTAACTGTTAATTAGGTCACTGCACATCCTATCGAAAAATATATAACATGTCAAGTTAGGCCTTACCACCCCGGACGCAATGATATATGGTAATATGTTGTCCGTTTAAAAATGGGAAAAATAGATAATATGTCAAGTTAGGCCTTGCCACCCCGGACGCAATGATATATGGTACTACGTTGTCCGTTTAAAAATACACAAGCCATAGTAATAGAAGGCAGAATGTCTCAGCTTCCAATTTATTGAGCCATGATAAAATCTCCCTCATTACTTAGGACCTCTTTAAACTTCCAGGTTCTAAATTATGACACACAAAAATGCATAACTCCGCTTAGAATTAACGTAGACTCTTTGTTGAGATACCGTTGGAATCGTCTTGTCAAGCTGTATCCAAATGTTATGATTTCATAAGTAGAAAACCCATTCTAAAATATTCTCTGTATATGCACTACATGCCGGTCTCTCTGGCCGAGGGGTTAGCGACTTTCTCCGTAATCCCGTATACTCTCGTAAGTAACTTGACGACGGCTAGAATCAGTAGCGGTTCTAACCGCGTCGGTAATTTAGGGGTATATGAGCCGGCTGCTCAGAAAGCAATGGCAAACTACTGAGCGTAATCTTGCCAAGAAATCAACAATCGGCGGAAAGATGCTGATGTTGACAGCGATGTCCTGTAAAGGATATGCAAAACATTTTTTTTTAATATGCACTACAAACTACTACAAAAATTTTGAATATCTTGGGTCACTGATTACCAACAACGGGGACACAATGAAAGAAATTAAACGGCAACTATCAATTGCTCTTCAAAGACTAAAACAGCTGAATAAATTATGAGTGGGACAGACAGAACTACAAAAATTAGATTTTTAAGAGCATGCATCTTTCCCATTGCAACATACACCTGTGAGGCATGGACACTTACTAAACAAGCTGAACAGCGCATAAACGCCTTTGAATATAAGTGTTATAGACGAGTTCTAAAAATATCTTGGGTAAAGAAAAGAACAAATGCATCCATACTTCAAGAGTTGAATATTGAAGAAGGTTGGCTATTAAAGACGATAAAACAAAGAAAATTGAAATATTTTGGTCACTTGAAACGTCACGAAAGTTTGGAGAGAACAATATATGCCTGGGAAGAGAGGAAGAGGAAGGCCAAAGAGAAGATGGGTGCAGGATGTGGCGGATGATCTCCAGATGGGTGTATCAGACGCGGGACATCTTGCTTATGATCGAGAGGTTTTCCGGAGGGTTGTTATGGGAGCGAGGTTCTGCAAAGGACATGCTACTGAATGAATGAACTACAAACTACATACATACATTACATAGCAATGTCAGAGTTATCGAACTTTGCCCTTTGGGGGGGGGGGGGGCAATTTGTTTTTATTTTGCGCGCCCTGCGACCAACGATTCACTTCCGGTTGTTAACATGTCTGGCTAGAATAGAATTATTCGAAAGCAGCGAGGTACGATGAAAGGGGAACCTACTCTGATATTTGTGGTAGAGGGCTTTCTGCTAGGCGCCAAGAGATTGAGGCCGAAAAACCGTTTTCTCTTGAATTTTTTTTTAGTCTATTCACGAATAGTAAGTTAATATGTCTTATAACTCCTGTAGTTTAAAGAAATCTAAACTGTTTGTTGCATTTTTGAATCCCCCGTTCAATTTTACATAAATGTGAAGAGTTTCAACATTGCTGGTGTTTGCTGGCATTCAGGAAAAAATATTTAGTGACATGGCCGTCAACACAAAATTCAAGATTGCAGCGCCTATACAATAAACTATAGCGGACCTGTATTTATTTATAATTAGAACTAGTAATTTAACTACTAAAATTAAACACAATACAAGTGTCATTTGTAGCAGTAATGTATTTGTGTACTTGTATAATATTTCAGCTTGGCATGACTGAAAATAATTTTGAAAGCCAGTTTTCAGACCCGTCTATAGTGTAAGAAAGGAGTACTTTTTTTCTAAACAGCGCAGCAGTACATAAATTTTTTTTAAATTTTGGGGTTGACAGCTACGTCCTGTGAAGGATATGCAACTTAATTTACTGTAAAATAAGTTATATGTTTTAAATAAGTTAGTATTTAATTATTAATTGCTCACTATTAGATACAGAACAGTGTTAACTATACAGCAGAAGTAGAAATCAATTTGAGTGAATATTTAATTATTTAATATTTTTAGTTTTTATTATTTAATATTTTAATAATTAATTAACTGCTGCTTAATTTATGCAGCAGTTACAAACTTATTTACTTACATTAATGCATGATATTTAATCAACAAAAGAAAGCTGTCGCAATGCAGTTGGTACATTAAGACAATATGAGTACATTTTCATGAATTGTTCTTTCACTAACGACGAACATTTCACATGACATTTAATTAATATAAATGGGCAGCTATTTTTAACTATTAATTAGGTCACAGCACATCCTATCGAAAAGTCTTAAAAGTCGAGTGCATTTTTGTCAGAGACTCTGAGACTCTCGTGCTTTGTATGATGCTTTCGGCAGGCCGCCGTGCGGAAAGAGACCGAGCCATATGGGGTAAAACCTGGTGCAATGAAGTTGATCCTCTCGACATTCTATCAAAAGAGGAATGTGACCTTTACTTTCCTGTTACCAAAACGCACAATAAAATATACATCTTACCAGGTTTGTTAGCAATGTGACAGACTTTTAATGAATAATAAACAATTGGCGGCCATTTTAAATTGTTAATTAGGTCACGGCACATCCTATCGAAAAATAAATAATACGTCAAGTTAGGCCTCGCCACCCCGGACACAATGATATATGTAGTGAGAACTATCACGATTTTAAATCAGAGAATTTACTAATGAGACCGCCACAGAAGATAGGCCTTGAAATTCCAAATCTAATGGTACCTCAATGAAGCCTGTATGTCACTTCTAAGTGAAGATATTCACATTTTTGGATCCATCGATTCTGATACGCGATCATTCCGCTGCCTCTGTGGGATGCGCTCCCCAGCAGTCAGCAGCTCGCACATATCCATAGAGCACACTTTTTTCCACAAATTTCCAGTTTCTTAGTTTTATATAATATTTTAGTTCGTAATGTTTAATAGTTTCTATAATATCACATAATAATTTTGTGAAAAATTTTAAAAAAAAAATAAAAATATGCCCAGCCGGGAACAGAACCCCGGACACCTGCGTGACAGGCGGAATGCTTACGACTACGCTAGCGAGGACATAATGATTGTTTCACAAAGATGTTTATATAGTCAAGCCGCCGTTTTGGGTTTCATAATTGTAACATCTTCGCCTGTTTTTCAACCACAATTAAAGCAAGTTAGCGATGAAACTTTCCAACTTTCTGAAAAATCCAATGCAGAATTCGAAGATCCATCTACAATTGATGGTTTTCTATTGCAAGCGCCAGAAAAAAATTATTTAAGGTTCAGAGTGCCGTTTTCATTTTTTTTCTCCGCGTGCGAGGTTGGTTTCAACCAACGGGTCATAGGAGGATTATGAAAACTGACTTCAAAAATATGTTCCGTCATGTTAAATAATTAAAAGATAGTACAAGTATACAAATAAATTATTAATAATCTTTAAACTTGTGTTCTCTTTAACCTTAGTAGGTAAAATTGCACGTTTTGAGTGTTGAAAAGTGAAAGTGTACATGCCAATTCGATCGATATGCACATGCACAGTCGCCATGGAACATGGCCATGTGTTTACCCATTCACAAAGGCACGCTTCGCAGAAAATGTTGTTTTTCATCCACAAATAAAACATATACTGCGATGAAACTTTTCAAATGTATGTAAATTTGGATGGAGAATTTTAAAATCCAAGAATTCTTTGCAGACACTGCATATGAAAACTGTTTAAACATTTCTCTTGGTGTGAGTAAGTTGTCCAGGTTTCACTGCCATAAAGAAGAGTACTAAGGACACAGGCTTGATAGACAAGGACTTTTGTTTTGGCAGTAAGCTTCCTGTTCTCCCAGACTCTTTTTCTTAACCTGTTCATTGTTGTTGCTGCCTTACCAATCCGGATGTTGATTTCCTGATCTAGGGATAATTTGCTATTTACCACTGATCCTAGATATGTGAAATGGTCTACCATCTCTAGTTCGGTGTCGTCAATAAAGATTGATGGTACCCCATGTGCACCTTCTGACATAATCTGTGTCTTCTTTTTGCTAATTTTAAACCAAATTCAGAACAAGCATTGGAGAATGCAGATAGTAGACATTGCAATTCTTCCTCATAGTGGGTTGTAACTGCAGCATCATCTGCAAAAAGCAAGTCTCTGATCAGTACCCTTCTAATTTTGGTCTTGGCCTTCAATCTCTGAGCATTGTAGAGGCTCCATCTGAGCGTGAGTGAATGTATATACCACCATCCTGATCATGAATGGCATACTTCAGTAGAAGTGAAAAGTATATTCCAAAGAGGGTGGGAGCTAGTACACAACTTTGCTTAACTCCACTCTTGATTTCAAACTCTTCAGAAGTTGCACCATCAAACTTGATTATTCCCTTCATGCCTGTGTGGAACGATTCCACAATGGACAGAAGAGTTGGTGGGCAGCCAATCTTCTTTAGTGCCTTGAACAGACCCTGTCACAGCCTCACATAAGGGCGGTACCAACATAAAAGTAAGAGATACTGGCGAAGGGATAGAACTCCAGCAAAAGGGAAAGAACCGAGTCACTCGAAGGCTTGAATAATCCAGAGCCTTCTCGAAGGACCGGTCAGTGTGTCCACAGTCCCGTGGACACCGATGGGGCCCGCCGATTGCGGGGTCCACGAGAAACTCAGAGAGAGTTACCACCCGTGTCGGATTGCGACACGTGTGGAAAGGCAGACACGGACTGGACATCGAGGAAGCAACAGGGCTTACCTTAAGGGGGACTTGATAGTTCAGACCCAAGTGTATTTAGGGGTCTTATACATATGTTAGATAGCTGATAGAGTTGTTGTGATAATCATGTTTATTGTAAACTCCTGTGATACGCAACTTACTGAGTGCTGGCTTGTGAAAACTCGCTTCGCCAGCGTACTGTAATATAATGTCAATAAATGATGCTAGATTGTATCTGAACGGAGTTTGTTGCCTGTATGAGCCCGAGTTTCAATCCCCTAGAGATCTAGGACTGTGACAGACCCTCACGACTGACCAAATCAAATGCCTTTGTGAGGTCGATGAAGGCAATAAACAGTGGTTGATTCTGTTCACTGCATTTTTCTTGCATTTGTCGCAATGAGAATATCATATCAATGGTAGACCGGTTCTGTCGAAAGCCACACTGTGATTCGGGGTAGACTTGATCTACTAGGTCTTGAAGTCTGCGCAGAACAATTCTGGCAAACACTTTTCCAACAATACACAGAAGTGAGATACCACTATAGTTGTTGTAGTCACTCCTATCGCCCTTGTTCTTGTACAGTGTTATGATGCTTGAATCTTTGAAATCCTGTGGGACTTGTCCTTCTCGCCAGCATGGCTCTATTAGCTGGTGGATCTGTAGAGTGAGCGTATCTTGCCCACTCCTGATAACCTCTATTGGAATCCCATCCTTACCTGGAGTCTTGCCAGATGCAAGTTCATTTATAGCACACTTAACTTCTGTTATTGTGGGAAGTGTGTCCAGGTGGTCAAGAGTTGGTAGAGCCTCTATGGCATTGAGGGCATCATCCGCTAGTTTGGTCTCACTTGAGTAAAGCTCCAAATAGTGCTCTCCCCATCTGTTGTTTCTTATCAGTTGTGATTTCTCCAGTCTTGGTTTTCAATGGTGCACTTCTTTTGATCACTGGACCACAGGCTTTCTTTATTCCTTCATACATGCTTCTTATGTTTCCCTTATCACTTGCGATTTGAATGGACTCACATAACTTGATCCAATAATCATTTGCACACTGCCTGGCAGCCTTTTGCACATCCTTCCTAGCTTGCCTTAACTCACTCAGAGTGTTACACGTTGGTCTTTCCTTGTTTCTTAAGAGAGCTATCTTCTTCTTATCAATAAAGGGCTGCAGAGTCTCGCTGTTTGCCGCTAACCAATCCTGCCTCTTATGATCCACAGTGCTGTAAACCCCTACAGCAGTTTTATAAAAAGTTTCCTTAAGTTGACCCCACTTTTCATTTACTGTACCCGGGAAGGTTAACCCGGTCAACAAATGCCCGCAGAAGTCGGATGTGCCGGCCTAACGGCGCAAGAACGCAGCTCTGCTGTAAACAGGCACAACGCAATCACATCCGGAAAAAAAAACCTCCGGATGAAAGAAGAAGAAGAAGAAGAAGATTTACTGTACATTTTTCTGGTGTATCAGTGAAAGCGTCTTCAAGTTGCTGTTGAAACTGAAAGCACTTTTCAGGATCGTGAGTGTTAATAATATTAATCCTGGAGCTAGATTTGTGTTTAGCTGAGTAGATTCTCTTTGGTCTCAGTCTAACCCTTGTGACAACCAAAGAATGATCTGCATCACAGTCAGCACTGTGGTAACTTAGAGTCAATGATATATGGTTCAGATGTTGTCTCCATGTGATGATGAAGTCCAGCTGGTGCCAATGGCCGGATCTTGGATGTTTCCATGTGACCCTATGCATCTCTTTTGTTTTAAAAAAGGAGTTTGTAATACATAGGTCATTTCTGGTGCAATGCTCCAGCAGCCTTTGCCAATTTTCATTCATGCAACCGATGTTGTATTTTCCAAGGCAAACTGGCCATGAACTTGAGTCCTTGCCCACACGAGAATTGAAATCACCGAGCATATAAATGTAGTCCGATTTTGGAACTGCCTTGATCACGGAGTCAAACTCCTCATAGAACGAATCCTTCACATCATCAGAGGAATCGAGTGTTGGTGCATATGCAGTAATAATGGTGGCAAACCCACAAGAGGTTGCCAAGGGCAGTCTTTCATTTCCTCCTGCTGGAATTTCAATCATTCCCAGTAGCGAATTCTACACTGCAAAGCCCACACCGTGTTGCATTTTTTTTTCTGCCTGCCTGTCGCAATGCAGTTAGTACATTAAGACAATATGATACATTTTCATGAATTGTTCTTTCACTAACGACAAACATTTCACATGACATTTAATTAATATAAATGGGCGGCTATTTTTAACTGTTAATTAGGTAACAGCATATCCTATCAAAAAGTCTTAAAAGTCAAGTGCATTTTTCTCTGAGGCACGGAGACTCTCGTGCTTTGTTGTATGATGCTTTCTGCAGGCCGCCCTGCGGAAAGAGACTGAGCCATATGAGGTAAAACCCGGTGCAATGAAGTTGATCCTCTCAATCCTCTCGACATTCTATCGAAAAAGGAATGTGGCCTTTACTTTCCTGTTGCCAAAAACGCACAATAAAATATATATCTTACCAGGTTTGTTAGCAATGCGACACTTTTAATAAATAATAGGCTGCTATTTTTAATTGTTAATTAGGTCACGGCACATCCTATCGAAAAATAAATAATACTTCAAGTTAGGCCTCGCCACCCCGGGCGCAATGATATATGGCACTACGTTGTCCGTTTAAAAATAAACAAGCTACAGTAATAGAGGGCAGAATTTCTCAGCTTCCAATTTAATGGGCCGCGATAAAATCTCCCTTATCTCTTATTACACTTCCTGGTATTAAATTACCTCACCAAAAAATTCATAACTCCGCTTAGAATTAACGTACATTCTATGTTGAGATACCGTTGGATTCGTCTTGTCAAGCTGAGCTGTATCTAACTGGTATAATTTCATAAGTAAAAACCCAATATTTAAATATTGACCAGAATTCACTGAATTACTACATATAGCGAGTTCCATCGTGCCGCGACCAGAAATGAAAACATAAATCATATACGGAATCATATAGCCATGATTCACCGTGTCTCCCAGTTCGCGCTAGTTCAGACCATGCATTCTTTCGACATCATTCATTCATTCATTCAAATCTCATGTGACAATAACACACGTCATCCGGGGTTTTCCAGGAAAGGTATGCTTAATATTCTGTGCACAGTGATTGGTTGAAATCATCGTGACCTTTTATATAAATAAGAATATATTTCATACTTACCGTAATTAATTTTTTTTTTGGCGCTTTAACCCTTTACAGGGTGGAACGGCCATTTCCGTCCGATACCCTAAACGGGCGGAACGTCCCAAAACGGCCGATACTATTATGCATTGTAAAAACACTATCTCTCTCGGCTTTCCGACACTTCCGACGGCTACTTTCGCTTTCGCCGATAGCTTGACAACGTGGCCGCCATTTGTAAACACTTACTATGAATTTGAACGGACTTTTACGGACTTTTTTTGATAGTTTTCAGGGTTTTTACGCTGTTTTTCAAAACGGATTTAGGCGATTCTTCAAGTGATTTGAGATATTGCTAGGTTCAATTTAAGTGACATTAAAGGGCACGAAGTTGACTATTAATCGGAGCTAGATATCAGTGCAAAGTGTTACTTTGCATTAGCAGTCTGAGTCGGACTTTAAAGAAAGTGATTATGATTCTGAAAATGTGTTTGTAAATTGCCGTATAGATGACGGAAAATCACAAACAACATGCTGTATTTCGTAAATATTTGTGTTCATATATGGATTACCGACAACAATCACGTGAGTAACATATTCTGCATGCTTTTCCCTTCATTGTGTTGTTTATTTAACTAAAATCGGTTGACTAACACCTTATTTGTGATGTTTTTACCCGACCCGACATTTTACAGAACCTGAAAAAATCTTCCCCGTTCAGGGCTAAAATACAGACAAGCGTCTGCACTGTAAAGGGTTAATTAGAACTACCTCAATTATATATGTATTTTTGAATTCTGCATACAATTTTAAATACATCTGGTAAGTTTCATCGCTGTAATTGCCCCCGATGTGTATGAAAACAACATTTTCTGCGGAGATGTGTTTTTATATTGATTGGATTGGCATGTGCACTTTGTAACACTATTCTGGCGCTATAATTAGAACTACCTCAATTATATATGTATTTTTGAATTCTGCATACAATTTAAAATTTATCTGGAAAGTTTCATCGCTGTAATTGCACCCCATGTGTATGAAAAACAACATTTTCGGCGAAGCGTGTTTTTGTGAATGGGTAAACGCATGGCCATGCGCCATGGTGACTGCGCATGCGCGTATCGATCGAATTGGCATGTACACTTTCAGTTTTCACCACTCAAAACGTGCAATTTGACTCACAAAAGTTAAAGAGAACACAAGTTTAAAGATTATTAATAATTTATTTGTATACTTGTACTATCATTTAACATGACGGAACATATTTTTGAAGTCAGTTTTCATAATCCATCTATGACCCGTGTTGGTTGAGACCAACCTCACACGCGGAGAAAAATGAAAACAGCAAGCTGAACCGCAAATAATTTTTTTCTGGCGCTTTCAATAGAAAACCACCAATTGTAGATGAATCTTCGAATACTGTATTCAATTTCACAGAAGTTGGAAAGTTTCATCGCTAAACTTGCTTTAATTGTGGTTAAAAAACAGGCGAAAATATTACGATCATGTAACACAAAATGGCGGCTTGACTATATAAATATCTTTGTAGAGAAAGGATTGTGTTCTCGCTAGCGTTGTCGTAAGCAGTCCGCCTGTCACGCAGGAGGCCGGGGTTCTGTTCCCGGCTGGGCATTTTTTTTTTTTTATTTTTCACAAAATTAAGTGATATAATAGAAACTATTAAACATTACGAACTAAAATATTATATAGAACTAAAAAAACTGGAAGTTTGTGAATACAGTGTGCTCTATGGATCTGTGCAAGCTGCCGACTGCCAGAGATCGCATCCCACAGAGGCAGCCGAATGATCGCGATCGATGAATCCAATAGATATCTTTGTTTAATGTGAATTTTAATTGCTATATAAAATATTGCCCCTGAATCAGCATAGTTTCATCGCTAAACTTGCTCAAATTGTGGTTGAAAAACAGATTTTCGGCGAAGATGTGACTTTGTGAATGGGTCATGACGGCCGCGCATATCGATTGCGCTACACTTTTCAACACACAAAACGTGCGATTTGACCTACTAAAGTTAAAGAGAACACAATTTTAAAGATCATTAATAATTTATTTGTATACTTGTACTATTTTGTAATCATTTAACATGACGGAACATATTTTTGAAGTCAGTTTTCATACGACCATTTGAGACAATCTCACACGCACAACACACACCATGCTGGGGGAGGTAATGGACACACTAGAGAGTTCCACTTACGGGTGAATAGTATGAAAAGTTCTAAATTACACCAACTGTAATGCTGTGTTCAGAGACGGTGGAAAGAACGCAGGCAATGAATTACCTGGGGATACGGTTTGATTGAAGCCTTGCTTATAATGTGCACATAGACCAGGTGATAACAAAGGCCAAGCGGGGTTTGGCAGCGATGCGGGTGATGGTGGCAGCAAACTGTGAGCAGCGCCATCTATGTCTTCTGTACGAGGGGCTGGTCATGTCTGTTTTGGAGTATGCAATGGCAATCCTGACTCTCAGCCATTAGCAGATAGAAAGGATGGAAAGGATACAGAATGAAGCTATGCGCATTATTCTTGGATGTACAAGAGATACAGCATGCAGGGCGATGCGCTACCTTCTTGATTTTCCAACCATTGAAGAGAGAATACAAGGTTGCAGGGCACGCGCCTACCTCAGAATTAACGCAAACACACAACATCCACTGCATAGTGAAATTGGGAAGGTGAAGGGCAGCAGGTTAAAAAGAGGACGGTCGTGGATGGGTCAAGCCGAAGACATTCTTCAACAGGTGTGTTCACTTGAGGACTTAGAACCTGGCGAGGAGTGGCTGCAAGTGCCAACAGACTTCTGCACATCCTTTTCAGTTTGCATCCAACTAGATAGAAAATGCAGACAAGAAAATCCGGCTGCTGTTGAGGCTGAAGTACAAGCGTTGATTTTCGAGAATTCCCTAGACGGTGACGCGGTCATCTACACAGATGGGTCGGTCGTCCGACATGTGAGAAGCTCATGGGCCTTTACAGCTCGGGCCGGAGGGAGAATTGTGAAGGAGGACTCTGGTGCTTTCACTGAAACCACAAGTAGCCTGACCATGGAAGTCATGGCAGTAAGTAAAGCAATAACATGGCTCGAGACACAGACATTCACTAGGGCTTGTTTCCTTAGCGACTCAATGAACATGATCAAGAGGATAGAGGAGGGGTCGATCCGAAGAGAATGGTTGCTGCCTCTGGAGCGGTCTCGGCTGGCAAAGATTAGTTTCATCTTCGTGCCAGGGCATGCGGGAGTACAAGGAAATGAGCAGGCTGACAAGCTCGCAGGTGAGGCTACTGTGGAGGGCGGACGCGCCATGGACCAGGCTGACATTCTGAATGCTCTACGAGAAGTAAGACTTTTGCGTGAACCAAGTGAACCAAGTACCACGAAGATGAAACTAATCTTTGACTGTGAATCTACAACAATGGCCAGACTGCGAGAGCAGCAAATTAACAGAGGGGTGGCCAAACAAGAACACTACGCAGGAAGCCAAAGAAGATTGATAAACCAACACAGAACTGGCGTCGTTAGCCGCTACACGTTGCGGGATTTGCTGAGGAGGGGATCCGAGCACTTGTGAACTGAATGGTTCGATGTGCAATGAGGATGATCTGTCGACTAACTAACTAACTTATAAGTGACATAAGGCATCATTGAGGTACCATTAGATTTTGAATTTCAAGGCCTATCTTCGGTGGCCGTCTCATTAGTAAATACTCAAATTAAAATTGTCATAGGACTTGCTATTAATAGCGAGGCCTATCCACCATCGTAAGCATACTTTAACCGGAAACCATTTTCCGCGCTTGCGCAGAAGGGTGTCGTTGTGTCGACACATCATTGACTATTAACATACCCTTTGTATATCTCATTGGATATATTTAAATAACTCGTGACAATAACAGAATTACCATCTCCGCTTCCGGAAAAATGGCCATTCTATCATTCTGCAAATAGCCAGCATTTGAGATCACCTGTGTCATTGACATAACAATTGAACTGCTTGTGATACAGTTAGTAATTGTATATTTTAAGCATGATCGGTTAATATCTTAATGTTTTTATATGAATTTTTGGATTCTGCATGCAATTTTACATTTACATGGTGAGTTTCATCACTCGAGTCGCTTCCTAAGTGGTACAAAAACATTGCTTTTGCGCACAGGTTTATGCCATTGAAAATCAATGGGCTGAATGGCGGCGACGCATCACGCATATCTATCGGTTATTTTAAGCTTGATCGGTTAATATGCTAATGCTTTTATACGGATTTTCGGATTCTGCATGCAATTTTACATTTATATGGTGAGTTTCATCGCTCGAGTCGCTTCCTAAGTGGTACAAAAACATTGCTTTTGCGCACAGGTTTTTGCCATTGAAAATCAATGGGCTGAATGGTGGCGACGCACCACGCATATCTATCGGTTATTTTAAGCTTGATCGGTTAAATCCTAATGCTTTTATATGGATTTTCGGATTCTGCATGCAATTTTACATTTATATGGTGAGTTTCATCGCTCGAGTCGCTTCCTAAGTGGTACAAAAACATTGCTTTTGCACAGGTTTTTGCCATTGAAAATCAATGGGCTGAATGGCGGCGACGCACCATGCATATCTATCGGTTATTTTAAGCTTGATCGGTTAACATCCTAATGTTTTTATATGGATTTTCGGATTCTGCATGCAATTTTATATTTATATGGTGAGTTTCATCGCTTCCTAAGTGGTACAAAAAACATTGCTTTTGCGCACAGGTTTTTGCCATTGAAAATCAAAGGGCTGAATGGCGGCGACGCACCACGCATATCTATCAGTTATTTTAAGCTTGATCGGTTAATATGCTAATGTTTTTATATGGATTTTCAGATTCTGCATGCAATTTTACATTTATATGGTGAGTTTCATCGCTTGAGTCGCTTCCTAAGTGGTACAAAAACATTGCTTTTGCGCACAGGTTTTTGCCATTGAAAATCAATGGGCTGAATGGTGGCGACGCACCACGCATATCTATCGGTTATTTTAAGCTTCATCGGTTAATATCCTAATGATTTTATATGGATTTTCAGATTCTGCATGCAATTATATAATGGTGAGTTTCATCGCTCGAGTCGCTTCCTAAGTGGTACAAAAACATTGCTTTTGCGCACAGGTTTTTGCCATTGAAAATCAATGGGCTGAATGGCGGCGACGCACCACGCATATCTATCGGTTATTTTAAGCTTGATCGGTTAACATCCTAATGTTTTTATATGGATTTTCGGATTCTGCATGCAATTTTACATTTATATGGTGAGTTTCATCGCTTCCTAAGTGGTACAAAAAACATTGCTTTTGTGCACAGGTTTTTGCCATTGAAAATCAAAGGGCTGAATGGCGGCGACGCACCACGCATATCTATCAGTTATTTTAAGCTTGATCGGTTAATATCCTAATGTTTTTATATGGATTTTCAGATTCTGCATGCAATTTTACATTTATATGGTGAGTTTCATCGCTCGAGTCACTTCCTAAGTGGTACAAAAACATTACTTTTGCGCACAGGTTTTTGCCATTGAAAATCAATGGGCTGAATGGCGGCGACACACCGCGCATATGTATTTGTTATTTTAAGCTTGATCGGTTAATATCCTAATGTTTTTATATGGATTTTTGGATTCTGCGTGCAATTTTACTTGCCAGGGTGTAAAGATAATACAAAGAATGCACTTGGTAATTAATTAATATACTAACTAATTGGCAGCCATTTTCTTCTTCTTCTTTGCGTTCATCCGGATTGATTTTTTCAGATGTTATTTGCGGTGTGTCTGGTTAGGCACCCTCGGGTCGAAACCCTCAGGCCAACACATCCAACTTTTAGCGTGCATTTTTGACCAGGTTAGCAATCCTGGGAGACTCTCACTTTTGTGGTACCGTCCACATCTCAGCTGGTCTAGTTGGAACAGTCGAAGACTACACGGTCATCCCTCAAGTGAAGGCAGGGACAGTCCATAGCATTTTCCGCCATCCTGGGTGGCTTCCATAATTGCAGAGCCGGCACATAACGCTCTGGTGCTGGGTTTACCGAGGGAATCGTCACGTCCTGCTCATGGCTGTTTTAATTCCTCACTTCAATATATTGGGCGTTTCGCTCGCCCTGGGCCGTTCCTGCACAAACCAGTCAGCTCTGCCGTTGGTTTCCACTAAGCGAGTTTTCGGACATGTGCTTGTCCCTGTACCCATCAGAGCTGTTCCAGGCACGGCGGACATTCGGAAAACTACCTAGTCAGAGCTGTTCCGAACAAGAGCGGCATTCGGAAACTAGGTAGTCAGAGCTGTTCCTGGGCCGTTCCTGCACAAACCAGTCAGCTCTGCCGTTGGTTTCCACTAAGCGAGTTTTCGGACATGTGCTTGTCCCTGTACCCATCAGAGCTGTTCCAGGCACGGCGGACATTCGGAAAACTACCTAGTCAGAGCTGTTCCGAACAAGAGCGGCATTCGGAAACTAGGTAGTCAGAGCTGTTCCTAGCACGAGAGACATTCGGACGAGACATTTCACTCGGACGTAATTGCGTAGTGTCAATTTTAGTTTGCCACCCGTAGGACGACACTTCCGACTTCCGGCGGGCATTTTTGATGAGGTTAACCTTCCTCTGATTTCGAGGCACGTTAGGACTGTTGTGATGTCGCCCACATCTCAGCTGGTCAAGATAGAACGACCAACGACATCGCGGTCGGCCCTCAAGGGAAGGCAGGGGCAGACAATGGGCAGTCCCTCGCTATCCAAGGAGGCTTCCATAACTGCAGAGCCGGCACATATTGCTCCGAGACTGGGCTCACCCGAGGAGTTGCCACGTCCTGCTCATGGCTGCTTTAGTTCCTCACTTCCATGTATTGGGCATCTCGCTTGCCACTGGTCGCTCAAGTGAGCTCCAGGGGCGGTCAGACTGCGGGCGACATCCACTCTGTAAGCTTTTGCTTTTGACTTTGGACCACGCAATAGGTTCGCCTCGCCGTGCGTTCCATTTCGCGTTATTGAGACGTTTCTCCACTTTTATCTACACTCTCTATGAGTTAGATACAGACAGTTTTCGGAACCATTTCCTTCGACTGGGGCATTTTACTGACTTTTTGTACTCGCTCACGAGGTAGGCTACATGTGCTGCCGGCTCAGCACCTTTACCTTCGTGCAGCAGTCAGTGAGAAACGGCCAGGCCATCTCATCCGGGAATCCAACATATCCCTCAGCTGAGAGCCTTCAGACAAGTGTCAGAACTGGGCATGTAGCTTGCTCAGTATCTCGATTCCAATTTTTCGGTAGGTGGATATCGGCCCGACTCTCAGATTCGAGGGTCTGTGGCTTAGAGGCGTTCAGCCTAAACCCTCGACAGAGAGCCTTAGAGTATTGTCCGAAACAAGATTTGCCTTCATGCGCCTGATGTAAACTTTTGACTGCTATCCTCAGTCTCCTGCAGAGCAGCAGGTTGTGTCTCTCTTAGTCTGGTCCCTATCCCATACGCTGTCCGATATGTAGTTTCCACCCATCGGCAAGCACATGGGGTCAACGAGACACTCAAGCTCCCCCACCACGGCAAGGTGGAGACACATCGGGGGAGCCATCGACATTTGATAGGGCAGACATTTGAAAGATGCGTCGCCGGCACGTAAGGCCATGCGATCAGCACAAAGTTATCCAGAGTCACCAGTGGGAACGCCGCGCCCCGCGAAGGGCAACGACGATTGGTTTTGAACTAATAAAAGCGCTCTTTCCGCGAGGGTCGGAGCTTGGTAAGCATGTATTAGCTCTAGAATTGCCACAGTTATCCAAGTAGGATCGTGTCATCTAAGGAACCTCGACTGATTTAATGAGCCATTCGCGGTTTCACCGTGAGACAGTGTGAACTTAGACATGCATGGCTTAATCTTTGAGACAAGTAGTAAGAACTCCGACGTGGAGCGATCACGGCAGGGGGCTTCTGTCTTCAGAAGAGTTTCCCCTGTCATAAGATGTTTCGGCCCATTAAACTCCTGACATCCTCGAGTGGACGGGCCCCGCCCAGGTCATGACTCTGGGCGTCTTTCCCCTGCCGTGGAGACGTTCGGTCACATTTTTAGTTATCCCTGATTTTTATTTGATGTTACGCTTTTCCCTTTTAGCTGATATACCTTGTCCGCTCTCTGGCCTCTCCCCCTCCAGTGGGGAAAGTCCGGGCAGCCTGTACCCGCCCCTCAGGTACATGTGGTCGTGGGGACTCAGCCACCTCCCCAGCCACTGCCTAGTCTCCTCCATTTGTCACCGTTCCTCGTACCCCGTTCACGGCGTGCACTCAGTCGGGGAGCCGGTTCTCCTCTTATTTTCGCATATGACTACTGGCAGGATCAACCAGATATCTATCGGACAGACGGACTATTCACGCACACGCAAGCCAAGAGTAGCATCGCTAAAGCGCGCCCTCCCGGTACAAGGTGATACATGCAAAACCACTGGACGCCTACCGACGAGCTTACAAGCTACGCCGGCAGGACTAACCGAAAAAAAAGCTATACCAGCTTACTGACTGCAGGCCCACTACTCATCGAGAGAGAGTGGGCGCTTATCGAGACTTTGTCGAACGGTCGTACAAATTTTGCTCTTTTGCCCGCTCAAACCACGACCCTGGCTGCACGATGCGGTTACATTCTTGAAACGCCTGCCTCGCTAACTCACGTTGGCTGGGAAGATCCCATTTTGGTGCACCTCACACAGCCATCCGAGACAACGAACGCTAGACGCGGAACTGATCTAGCGAACCAGACCAGCCCCACGCAGCCATTTTTATATGCTAATTAGATAACGTTGCATCATATGTAAACAGGATTAAACCCATTATGTGCGTAGCATCATTCTGCATAATACAAGATATTACTTGCCAGGGTTTAAATGTAATATAAAGAATTCACTTGGTAATTAATTAAAATAACTGATTGGCGGCCATTTTTGTATGGTAATTAGATAACGTTACATCATATGTAAAAATAAATGACATGAGCAGTTAGGCTTTGCTACACCGATCACAATGATGTATGGTTGCTAGGATGTTCATTTAAAAATAAACAAGCTACGCTAATAGTAATATTAATATAATAATATAACTAATATAATATAATTAATAAGAATTTTATAAGAATATTAATATAACTAATAACTAATTAATAAGAAAATTAATATAACTAATATAATAAGAACATAAATTTTGATAAATTCTGCTTGGCCTTGAGCTGGACACGAAAAAAAAGATGCCCGGAGGAGATCTTCTGTCTCAATTTCTGTGTTTACGATCACGCCACTCAAAGTTGCATATCTTCGCTTCTAATTGATATACAAGCATCATGTTGGTACCATTAGATTCGGTTTCTCAAGGCCTATCTTTTGGTGGTGGTCCCATTAAATACTCAAATTTAAAATCTGATGGTTCATACTAACTATTATATGATGATCTGTCGACTAACCAAAGAAGCTATTTTTAACATATAATTTACAATTATAGCATAAATTTAAATTACCCTCTTCCAAGACCTGGGACGTATCCTAGAGGTGCGGGTAGACCAATAAAGGTCTTTTTGCGCTTGTTTACAAATAACTGCACCGACATGTTAACGATCTTGACTCGACAATATACCCCGGAAGTTGTATTTTTGGGAGAGGTTATTGAACTAGAACAGTTCCTCCTGTCTACTTTCATAGTTGCCATTCTAGATATTTTATATCCAGATCTAGAGGTTTTTGCCGGCGTCTGGATACCGTTTTCTGACGTTTGGATGCTGGATGCAATTCTAGATACTTTTCATTTGGAGTTGGATATTTTGAATACTTTCTAGATTTTACTTTTCTTTCAGTGTCATTTACCCATTTTATGTTTGGTCTGGACGCGCGTAAATTATGGTAACTGCCATTATTTAAACTTTGAACTGACTTGGGTCATCGCTCAACAATCTGCCCCCCCAACCCGGTAATGAGTAAAAGGGCGCATAAGGGCACTGAAGAAACTTTTGGTCAGTAAACATTTAAACTTAAATAATGTGGCTGCAATTGGAACCGATAATGCATCGGTAATGGTCGGTATCAACCATGGCGTGTATGCAAAATTGAAGGAAGATATCCCATCTTTAATCCTCATAAAATGTGCGTGTCATTCCTTGCAGCTAGCATTATCACATGCATCATCAGTCAGAATGTTTACCAAGGAATTTGGAATTCCTTATTGCTGAAACACACAACTGGTTCTCCAAATCATCTGTCAGACAACAGCAATATAATAATTTATATAAAGCATTAAATGATAGTTCCTCACCACTGAAAATTCTGTCATATTGCAAAACTAGATGGTTATCAATTCAACCAACTGTTGAAGTATTTGTGAACCGATGGTTGGAGTTGAAGACACACTTCAAAATAACAAGACAAAATGAAAAGTGCTACACAGCTGAAATACTATATGGAATGTACAGTGATGAAAAAAAATTTGGCATTCCTTTTCTTTTCACAACCCATTTTAAGTGAAGTGCAAAAAGTTAATAAACTATTTGAATCTCAAAATGTTGATAAAGTTAAATTACTTGACGACCTCACTTTGCTATTTCACTCAACTGGTAAAAGACTTATATTGCCAACTTGTAAAGCTGACTTGTTCACTTGCACTATAGAGAGCTATTTGGCTCCCAAGCTGTACCTGGGATACCAAATCGAATCAAAAATTGATGGTTTAAAAACAAAAGGACTGTTAAAAGGAAATGAAGAGAACAACTTAAGAAAGCGCTGTCAAGATTTTCTTGTCTCATTATTCGATCAACTGAAGCAGAGACTTCCTGAAAATTTAGATGTATGAAAAATTGATTGAAAAATATTTCACTCTTTTCTATTAACAACATACCTCAGCCAGTAAAGGAATACCTAAATATTGCCAAGTTATTAAATTATTAGGGGCTACTGATAATAGTGTGGCGGAAGCAGAATATTAGTTAACAAAAATAAATTTGGTTGGCTGGACAAACAAAACAGAAACTGAAGCATTTTGGAGTGAAGTAAGACAATTTAAAAATGTGTTAGGTAACAGTCCATTCTGTGAGCTCTTTGAATGTGCGATGTCTGCCATGATACTACCCCATTCAAATGCTGATGCGGAAAGAGTTTTCAGTACTGTGAATTATACAAAATGTAAACTAAGAAACAGGATGAAACTTGATCTCTTAAATGCTATATTGACAATAAGATTTGGCCTGATGAGAGCAGGAAAATGCTGTTCAACTTATCAGCTCCCTGATCGTGTAATAAAAGAAATTGGAACAGCTAAAGCATACCAGAGTCATTTTGAATCTGAAGTTTCAACTTCATCATCCAAGCTAAGTCACTAAGTGCATCTTGTGAGACAGGCATCAGTGAAGATGAGGACATGATTCTATAGTATAGGTAAGTCACATCAATTTTCTTTTTAATGTTGCATATCCCTTACAGGATGGTGCAGTCAACATCAGAATTTTTCAGCTGCTGTTGATGTACAAGGCAAGATTACGCTCAGTAGTTTGCCATTGCTTTCTGAGCGACCGGCTCACATACCCCCTGTAAGTTACCAGCGCGACTCGAATCGCTGTCGGTTCGGGCGCAGCTGCGTTACTCACGAGAATATACGGGATTACGGCGATAGCCGTAAACTTTTCGCTAGGGAGAGCGGCAGTCACATCAATCATCATCATCATCTTCCACTTCTGCCCGTCAAGCGTCGTGGGGAGGAATAATTTGCGTTCCAGCGCCCGGTGGGCGGCACTGGATAGTGTCATTCCGTGTGGTTGTACAATGTCTCTGATGTCGTCAATCCATTTTCTTCTTGGACGCCCTCGTGGTCTCGTCGCAGATGATCTTTGATGTAAGGCCAGTGATGGTACTACTAGTAGTTGCTGATGTTGCATTCTAACGACATGGCCAAACCACTTGATCTTCTGTCTTTCCATAAATGTGGCACAAGGTGTTGATCCCACAGTCTGTCTGACAGTAGCATTTCTTACTCGGTCTCGGATTGTTAAGTTGGAAGCTCTCCTCAAGCATCTCATTTCGCAGGTGTTGATTTTGTGAAGGTGTAATTTGGATAAAGTCCAGGTTTGAGATTGGTAGCATAGGGTTGGTGTGAATATGCTGTTTATTATCTATCGTTTTGCGGACATGGGTATGTTTGGATGTTTCAGTAAGGGTGCAATCAACACATATGTACATCAATACATATGTAATTTCTTACTTTCTCAATCTGGATATTTTTCCTAGATACTTTCCAACGAAATCTAGATATTTATGGATGTTGTTTGGGCCATTTCTAGATACTTTTGGTCAAAAAAAAAGTGGCAACCCTGACTACTTTCTGTGGTACAAGCGTTTATGAGTATCAGCATCGTCATAGGAGTCTTCAGCTGAATCTCCAACATCATTATCCAGTCATGAATAATGAAAGTTGTAGCCTTTGAATATTACTACATTTAATAAAAATATAATCATCATCAGTGTGCCCGGGCTTTAGCGTCCACGTATCTCATCATTTGGCAGACTGTATAAGAATGTATGGGACAGGACTGGAATAAGCCTGCAAACAAAGCTAAGTCTACAAAGCAGTTGCATTATCCACACTGCTATATGCTTGTGAAACCTGGACTGTTTATCATTGATTGATTCATTGATTGATTGATCTAGGAACCGACATCACAGCATTCGGGACATTCCCATAAGCGCTCCGCCCCTATCCTCAGCAACCAGCGAAGAGTTCCAACACTAATAGTTCCAGTACCAATCTGATTATATGTCCGTCTCGCCTTTCCTCTGAGCGTCGAGCGTCGGCCAGATCCCCTCGTCACTCCTCGCTGCCTCATTCTAACCAGACTATGGTGATCCATTTGCTCCTCCGAGGTGTACACGTGCTCCCACAAGGCCGCAACCACATCTGCCTTGTCATGCATCAATACTCCACCAAGTTCTGCCGAGCCAGCCAATCTGTCCGCCTGTTCATTCCCCAGCACACCGGCATGCCCAGGAGAAAAGATCCAGGTGATGCTTGCTACCCGTGACCTCCGAAGCGAAGCAAGCCACTCTGCACGAATTTTGCCTGTTCTCACCCTTCTCAGCATGCTTTCTGAGTCAGTTACAATCACAATATGTGTATGTATCGTGTTTTCTATCCAGCGGAAAGCTGCACTGACCGCCTCCACCTCCATTCTTAAGCTAGATGTAGTGTCATCATACGCCAGGCTCTCCTGCACCAAACGCCGACCATTAGTTTTTGCCAAGAACCCCCAAGCACTTCTCCTACCTCTCAACACCGACCCATCCGTGTAATCACATCACCCGGGCGAGAATTTTCCTGAATTAATTGCTGAATTTCCACTTCCGTGGCCCCTGCTGGCCACTCCCTGCTCAATGTGATTATACCTCTGCACAGGTCTGACTGCACGGCTGGCACTCTGACCCACTCCTCACCTCGCCTAATGTTCTCCAAGGGGCACACCTGTCTGATCGTATCCTCCGCCTGAGCTGCCATAAGGCAGATACTCGCGGTTGACGTCATTAATAATAGGTAGAGAATCCTGAAGCTCAAAAGCTTACAGATATCTAGGAGACTGGTGATAAACGGTGAATCGTCACTCTGACGTGGGGAGACGCTGAGACAAGATGTGTTTCTGAAGGCTCGATGTGAGGGTGACATCTGGATGCCGTGATTTCGGGATGAGACAGCAGGGAGTCTGGTAAGGAATTAATTGAGGACGACACAACAGTGAAAAGGACCGGGAATGGAAAATCCACCTAGACTGATTTTATTATCCAAGCGTTTGAACTGAAGAATGGATAGGAAGGCTTCAAGGGCAACGAGCTGGACTGGGAGCTCAGGGGTGGATGTTATTTGGGTAGGCGCCGATCCTGTGGTTAGGGATCAGCCTGCTTTTCTGCCAGAGTTTTAATCCTTTGTACCGGTGGCGGAAATAAACGTCTGGAAAATCGTTCGCTTCACTTGAGTATGCTATTCTGAATAGTTCTGTTAACGAGTTCCGATTTTTCGATGATGCTTTTTGTGTTTGCTCCAGTTGCGTTTAGCGGACAGGCACTTTAAGACACGTGGGGGGGCCGTTTCTGGACACTGTTTGTTGATCGGCAAAGAATTCCCGCCAGTTTCTAAGAGCTGAACATGAAAAATTACGCACCAGAGGCACAGTTCACACCGTGCTACACAGAAAGTAAGAACACATGAAACGTCACGTCAAAAAGAGACAAAGATGGTGAAGACCCGATGAAGGTAAAGTTTAATTTACTTCACAATTTATAATTGCGCAATGTGTCAATACGAATAAACATTGTCACCAATATCAACAGTAGTAAGAGAATAAATACAATAATGGTGCATGCACGATCATGAACAGTTTTCGAACTATATGTCGCATGATATATTAAACTAGAAAATGAGATTATGTGACACTATTTAAATATGAAAGGAAAAGCAAGAATGTTGGCCGATTATAAGAATACTAGACCCAACCAGCTACCATAGTATTGTAGAGGAGTGATACACATTATAGATCGAAAAGTGGAATATATTGAAGATATATATTATATTAATATTATAGAACGAAGAGTCCTATTACGTCCAACACGACTTTTCCACTCCAACAGTTACGTTATTTACTCAAAGAACGTGTCTGCATTGTTAAAGATAGCAGAATATGAATAACTGAATATATATAAATAAACGTTTCAAGGTGAAATATATGGATCACCTACGAGCATTATTGATAATGTAAAGACACATATTATGTTAAGTGGTTCTGTTCAACAACGCTATAAGATTAACAATAAGACACCATGGCTCTTGGATGCGAGCATTGAAAGAACACGTTACACGTTACACGTCGTCATAACAGTCAACTTTACAAACTTATCTCGACAACAACTGCCACGCCAAGTGAACATCTCCATTACTTCATTACACCTCAGCATGCAGACATTGAACGGACACTTCACTCGGCACCATGACAGGATACGGCACATCCATACACGAATAGATTGATACTTAGTATTTTGGCGTGATACAAAACTTCGTTCACGCAGAACTATACACGTGACTCATTTAACGATTCCTTTCTCGGCATCGTCTGAAAGTCTTCTAACCGCGCACACTTACACTTATTCGACATCATGTTTGGAGCAGTTTGTCACCCATATGTACATACAACGGAGAATGAACTTTAGCCTTCACGAGGACACTTCCCTCCACGAAATTCTCATCGAACTTTTGACGTATGGACAACCCTACACTGTATCCTGTTCATACTTAAGGATCGTTACACAGTACAACTCCATACATACTGAGTTTACTTACTAAGCCACTCAACCATCTACTTAGATAGAGGATTTTTACTGGTTGTCTGGACATTATAGATGCTATGGATTATGCACTGATCTGGAAAAGTATATGAACTCAGATGCCAATATGGATGTGCGACATGATAGACTTGACCTCCATCGACGCTTCCTTCCGTCATCATTCTCTCGGAAATCTGGATTGTATTGAGACGCTCATCTGGACATTGTTCACCGGATCTTTCATGAAGAGGTACCTACATTTCCAACGACACTTCTAAGCGGACGTCAGCACATTATCGGACATTGTCACGGACACATCAGTCAACCTACTTCGGGATCAGACAGTCGCCAGACAGTGAACATTCTTCTACACGGATATCAGGCATGAAGGACATGACAACTCAACGTTCGACATGTACACAACAAACGAGCAGGTATCTTCGAAGGTCGGTTGCAGACCAAGTGTAATTTGATTGCTCTTGTTTCAAGTCGCAGAGAGCAACAATCACGACACCATTTCCGTTTCGTCGTCATTCTACTGCGGATATATCGACAACGGTCATACCTATTGGCAACCTGTGGGATTATCGTGACAATCGTTCAGGCCAGTGTGATTTGTTATGTTGGTGTTGTGTTGATTGTTGTTGGATCAAGTGCAGACATAATATATCAATAGTCAGTATTATTCTTTTATAAGAGTAGATATCTATTTACATCACTTGTCACTTATTTTCTCATAACTGTTACTTGTCTGTTGTTATAATATTCTTTATACGGAATATATTTTTAATACTAATTTCTGTTATTTACAGATAGTAACACTTAAGATATATATATATAGCAAGAAGTTACTGAATTTCTTTATTGTTCAAGTTTACATTGCTGTTGAGTTACAATTCACATTTTGGTTCAGCAGTTGTTATATTGATTGTCTACTCTGAATCGAACATATTTGCATTTTTCTATCATAATTTGTTATACAGGTAGGTCAAGATGGCTACACTTCGAGATTACGTTATATTAGGAGAGAAAAATGGTTTAGCTGGTGCGGACCTTAGAAATTGGGTCATACAGGAATTTAGAGCTCAAGCTGCACGGAGAGGATGGAACAACAGAAAAAACTGGCAGCTGAAAAAGAAGCAAAGCAACTTCAAGCTGTACGTGAACGAGAGGAATGGCTAGAGAAGTTAGCTCGTGAAAAGGAACTGAGGGAAAATGAGATAGTTATGGAACGCGAACGAATAGAGTCTAGAGAAAAAAGAATTAACTTTGCAACGTGAAAAGATATCTGCAATGAGGAGAGAGATGGAAGAAAGACGGATAACAGCAGAGACAGAATTAAAAGCAAGACAGATAACCGCAGAGGCAGAGTTAAAGGCAAGACAGATAACCGTAGAGGCAGAGTTAAAGGCAAGACAATTAGCCGTAGAGACAGAAATCAAGCAAAAACGACTCGCACTTGAAACGGAGAATCTTGCAAAGGAAACAATTTGGAAGGAGCAAAAGAGGAAACAAAACAAATGTATGAAATAAAAGAAAGTAATCACACAAGTAAAGTATATGCTACAGTAGTGAAAGAACCAAACGCCAGAGATTTCGTTCAGAAAGTAACTATCGAACACAAGTCTAACGAAACACTTACAAGTACAAATGCACAAATTGAAACATGACAAGAAGAAGAAGAAATTAAAGAAGAAAAGACGCAAATAGAACAGGTACATCAACGATAGACATGCATGATACACCGCTACTGAGTGATGGCATAACGGTAAATAATAGCGAATACCAAGATTTACATAAAATAAATGAACCCAAACATGAGGAAATAACTGATACTCAAAAACAAATCAAACGTGATTACATGTCTCTCAATGACATTTTTCTAAAACATCCTAAAATGAGAGTAAAGGTTACACGAACTCAGTACAAACAACAGAGACAACATACTAAAGTGTTGCCTAAACAACGGCAATGGAATTTGATAACAATAATGATTGCTCAGATCATAACTTTAGCGAAGTCAACCATGACACAGGTTGAATATGTTATCATAAATGTGTATTTTCGTAAAAAAATATATGCTATTAGCAACAGTGCATACATATACGCACAGCTCAGGAAACACTGTACAAATGGCTTCATACAAACAAAAACGCGTATCATAAACATGCACACAGAAGTGAAGAAGCATAGTGCAAATATACACACAAAAGGCAAAACATGTATTACATACATATGCACAGAAGTCAAGAAGTGTGTCACAAACGTACATACAGAAATCATTAGGTGTATTACACACATGCACACTGAAGTTAAAAAGTGTGGCACTAGCATATACGCACAATCAAAGAAATACATTGCTGGCGGCATTGCAACTATATACTCACGAGTCAAGAGAGGATATACACAAACCAGAAAGAAACTTATAAATTGGTTAACAGACACCAAGAAATACATCACAAACACTTGTACGCAAGTCAAAACAAAGGTAATAAACTGTAGCATACAAACAAAACTATATGTTACGAAATTAAGAGTTGAATGCAAAGAATATTACAGAAAACGAACTACGCTTATCTTTGCTGACTTTGGTTACTTATCTTACTTCTGGTACAAACATACTTCATTACAACGTATGCATTACAGAGGATACACAAGACTGAAAACAATGACGTTGTTCCAATCAACAAAGTTACAATGTACAAATATTGGCATGCGTGCAGAAGAGAGATTCTATAGGTTTGAAACAAAGAAAGAAAGAAAGAAAATGAATGAAAGGAAGAATAAAAGAAAAGAATAAAAAGAAAAAGAAAATGGGATGAAAGTGTTAGGTTCATATCAACACATAGTACAGTACACTACAGACACATTAGGGTCTTAGGTCTTATTACTTAGTTATGCCAGGTGTCACTGATATAGATCTATACTTTTCAGAGGTGTTCACACTATCTCATATCTCTACACTCAGTTGTGTGGAAAATATTTCAGTTCTCTATTTGTTGGATAATGGTTCTTAACTATATCTTTATTGAGAACTTAATAAATTATTTGATTTAAATATTTATTCTTGTTGAATCAAGATAGTATATTATATTTCTGATTTAATTTTTAGAGGTCTTGAATCTTTAATAGGTATGATTCTTCGCAAAATTTTAAGATCTGCAAAATTCTAATCAATGAGAATATTCTTAAAGATGTCTTTGGAATCAGTTCATTTTCTGAATGTTTATCTACGTTAGTTATATATTAGTTAGGCCGATTGAATATATTTGAATGCACCTGATTCGATAACAATTTACATAACAAACAACAAAGTATTTGCATAATATTATCATGTATATACATATGTTGTCAATTTTTCGTTTATTGGCAGAGACATTATGAAGCCAGTCATCGTGTTCATTAGATCGAGTCGATGATTATAATATTGACTACTATATGATATGGACGTTGAACTGGTCCAGATCAACAGAGCTCGAAATCGCGTTGATGACGATTCGGTGACATTTATGTTGAACTTTGTTAGTTAAGTGTGATTAATAAGTCATTAACACTTAACTACACATGAAAACACTATTGTGTTAGTTATATTAACTATTTATTAGCAAGAAAACACTTATGTACACTTATGTAGAGTGATAATTAATTATTAACATAATGATATTGAGATACTATGAATTATTATAGTAGTTAGATTAATTTAGATTAGTTTTTCGTCGTCAATTAATGTTGTTCACAAATTTAAATATGTATTTATTAGTATTAGTATTTATTGATATGATTTGGTATTATGTTCGAGATAGCTCACAGGCGAAGAGTATGCCACATGTTAATTTTGCCATGAATTGCCAAGAAATTGTTGAGAGTCAACGGATGCAACATAGGATTACAACTAGGACGGAGTACCGCTACGGCCACATTCAAGGCAAAGGACCTCACCTATACGGAAAAGATCATAGCAAGGGATATATATTACAGCGAGAGTTATAAAGCAAGCACTAGGACGGACAGCTTGGTACCTATGAATCAAACACGTCCCCTTACTCAAGTTTAGCTTGAGTTAGGACGCTTGGCCATATGGTCAAATGAGGGACTAAATTATATAGATTTATATATTTAGTTAGTACAGCCTCCCCATGGGCTGACTACATGACGTCTACCGCGGGATAGTAGACAGGTGGGCATGCCCGTCAATAATAATTTTTTTTTAAATTTTGTGTAGGATACATAGGGAACCATACAGTTGTACTTGGAGCATAGCTTTTAACATATTTCGTCTGCACAATTATTAGCAGATTTATCCATTATGGTCTGGTAAAATGATAAGATCATTTTAAAGGTGAGGGGGGCATATGCCATAAGACAGATACTCGCGGTTGACGTCATTAATAATAGGTAGAGAATCCTGAAGCTCAAAAGCTTACAGATATCTAGGAGACTGGTGATAAACGGTGAATCGTCACTCTGACGTGGGGAGACGCTGAGACAAGATGTGTTTCTGAAGGCTCGATGTGAGGGTGACACCTGGATGCCGTGATTTCGGGATGAGACAGCAGGGAGTCTGGTAAGGAATTAATTGAGGACGACACAACAGTGAAAAGGACCGGGAATGGAAAATCCACCTAGACTGATTTTATTATCCAAACGTTTGAATTGAAGAATGGATAGGAAGGCTTCAAGGGCAACGAGCTGGACTGGGAGCTCAGGGGTGGATGTTATTTGGGTAGGCGCCGATCCTGTGGTTAGGGATCAGCCTGCTTTTCTGCCAGAGTTTTAATCCTTTGTACCGGTGGCGGAAATAAACGTCTGGAAAATCTAAGGCCTATCCACGTCAATATGGAAGCACTATACTCGAGTTTCGCCCTCATTTGAGCTCGTCAGTAGTACATATCCCTGACCGGATCCGGAAACAGTCCCGGATCACGCGTGTGAAGCGGGTGTGTAACCACGCGGCACACACTGAACACACCAAATTATCACAACAGAACATCACAACGCTACCCATCGTAGGCTATGCTCAAAATTGCCCAATCGCCGCGACCGACGTCCGTCAATCGATGGGACCCGAACGATCAGGACTTCTCACTGGCAAGGAACACCAGGCCTCCTAAATCCAGTGAGCAATAATCAATTGATTATGTGGTTGTTTCAGGGATTTGAAATGTAAATATTGAGCGCAACCCACTTCTGGCAACGCCGATCGCACTCTGGTATGAACCTAAGGCCTATCCACGTCAATATGGAAGCACTATACTCGAGTTTCGCCCTCATTTGAGCTCGTCAGTAGTACATATCCCTGACCGGATCCGGAAACAGTCCCGGATCACGCGTGTGAAGCGGGTGTGTAACCACGCGGCACACACTGAACACACCAAATTATCACAACAGAACATCACAATGCTACCCATCGTAGGCTATGCTCAAAATATGTTCTGTTGTGATAATTTGGTGTGTCCAGTGTGTGCCGCGTGGTTACACACCCGCTTCACACGCGTGATCCGGGACTGTTTCCGGATCCGGTCAGGGATATGTACTACTGACGAGCTCAAATGAGGGCGAAACTCGAGTATAGTGCTTCCATATTGACGTGGATAGGCCTTAGGTTCATACCAGAATGCGATCGGCGTTGCCAGTAGTGGGTTGTGCTCAATATTTACATTTCAAATCCCGAAACAACCACATAATCAGTCTGGAAAATCGTTCGCTTCACTTGAGTATACTATTCTGAATAGTTCTGTTAACGAGTTCCGATTTTTCGATGATGCTTTTTGTGTTTGCTCCAGTTGCGTTTAGCAGACAGGCACTTTAAGACATGAGCCATCCATGATTTCCCTCTTATCAGTCTCTGACCCTTAACTACGTCCAGCGCCTCATGCAACGGGTGATCTGTGTCTGCAGCTACTCTGAGGTATGCCTTCGCTTGCATCACCTTGTGCCTACCAGCAACAGTAGGCAGACCAAGGATGTAACGCATACACACTACTGGAGTGTCTCTGGTGCATCCCAGAATGACCCGCATAGCTTCATTCTGTATGCGCTCTAATTTCACCAGCTGACTCTTTGAGACAGTGAGCAGTCCTAGTCCATAATCAATCACTGAGAGGATCAAGTGCTGGTATAGTGTGAAGAGCATTCTCTGCTCTGTGTCCATTGCAGCCATAATTTTAAGTGCATTGAGTCCCTTTTGAGATCTTGCCACAACCTGTTTATCAGCGACACGCTAGGAAATTAAACCACTTCCACACAGTCTGCCTAAGGAAACTACTGAAGATTAAATGGCAAGACAATATTCCAGACACGAAGTCCTAGAAAGAGCGTCCATGCCCAGTATCCACACTCTACTGATGAAGAATCAGATTCGCTGGGCTGGTCACTTGACTCGCATGCCAGATCACAGGCTCATTAAACGAATTTTTTACAGCGAACTGCGTTGTGGTAAACGCTCCCAAGGTGGCCAGAGGAAACGCTTTAAAGACACTGAAAATCTTACTGAATGCTTTTGGAATTTATCATGACACATGGGAGGCTGCAGCCAGAGACCGAAATTCGTGGCCTGCATCATTACGCAAGGGTGCAGTCATATGTGAGGCAACCAGGACTGCAAGAGCTGTGAAGGAAAAACCACTGACAGGAAATTCTCCTCCAGAAACGTCAAGCATTCTTTGCCCACATTGTCAAAGAACATTTCAAGCCAAAATAGGCCTTATCAGCCATCTTAGAACCCACGGCTCCATACCTTTAACCCCACTGGATGAAATGAATGGTCATCATCATTCTTGATGGACAAACAACAACAACAACAACAACATCTCATCTTGTTTTACTGCGTCAAGGCGTTCCCGCGGGCTGACATAGAAAAAGCACATCAACAAAGCAGCAACAGAAACGAGTAGAAAAAGATAACCATCTTGTGAAAACTAATTGGAACCAGCGGGAAAATACTTAACAAAGTTTATCAACATAGTTAGTTAGTCGCTGTTCCAACTTCACAGCGACGGGTCGTCCCCATTATGCTCCGCTCCCGTGCCAGTGAATCTATATATATAAAACACGATGTATGTATTTCCGTCCGTTCTTTATGCGTTCGCGAACGGTCCATCCGATTGAGATGAAATTTTCTACACGTTTTCCTTTCATTCCTGTGCAACTTTCTGTCATAGTTTTTAGTTTTTTTTCGGCTACTTACTTACTAAAATTTAATATTTCATTTTTCATTATAATTTCTATATAGCAAGGGGACTTAACTCTAGAAAAGTTATTTCAAGGGGCATAACTTTTAATAACATTTCTATATACTTTATAGTCATATTGTTGCATCGTTTTCAAAGATTTATAAACTATTTGTCTATAGTTATTTACAGGCATATGAGTTATAATAAATAATGATATAATCTTTAAGGCATTTTCAAAGTTTTCATAAAAATAATGCATAATGCATAACATTGTATCTCATCTTTTTATGCTTAAAGAAGTTATCTACATTCATGTAGGTGATTAAAAAGTTTTCATTAAAAATAATGGATGGTGTGTTGAAGGACATTCTTTTAAGTTACTGTGTGAATTTAATGAGACGCTCCCCGCCAGGAGCTGGGCAAAGCCACGCCGGGTCAGATAGATAGACAGACAGACAGACAGATAGTCGGGAACGGGAGCTTATATGACTACTTATATGAATTAAATGAGATGCTCCCCACAAGGGACTGGGTGAAGCCGGGCCGGCTCAGACAGACAGACAGATAGACAGACAGATAGTCGGGAACGGGAGCTTATATGACTACGTATATGAATTAAATGAGATGCTCACCACCAGGGACTGGATGAAGCCGGGCCGGGTCAGACAGACAGACTGATAGACAGACAGACAGACAGTCGGGAACGGGAGCTTATATGACTACTTATATGAATTAAATGAGATGCTCCCCATCAGGGACTGAGTGAAGCCGGGCCGGGTCAGCCAGACAGACAGACAGACAAGCAGACAGACAGACTGATAGATAGATAGATCCCCTCCAGGGACTGGGCGAAGCCGGGCCGGGTCAGCTAGTATCACATAAAATGCTCCTCACTGCCATATGAGAAAAGTGGAAAAGACAGGAGTCTCGACTACCAACATCCCGCACAGGTACTTCTTCTTCAGCGTTCCGAGCCATTGAGGTTCTTTGCTGCAGATACAGTCCGTCTCCTTTCGTCTCTCTGGTTGACCTTCTCTTGCCAGTCACTGATTCCAAGTGTTTGTAGGTCTGTATATATATTATATTATCTCTCCACCGCACAGATACACTGTGCATAAATGCCGCTGCCAGAATGTCAACACAAAAGTCCTCCACGAAATTACAGTTCATCGTCGATGGAAGCGGCAGTCCCTAGGGACTTATCAACATAGCATACGGCCACACCTGGAATATATATATATATATATATATAATATATATATATATATATATATATATATATATATATATATATATATATATATATATATATATATATATATATATAATATATATCAATATCGGTCAACTGCTTATGTTCTGCAAACACAAAACACTACAAAAGCTGGGCACTGTTCAAAATCAAGCGCTTGGAGTCACCACGGAAGGGATTAAATTAATCCCTATAGAGGAAAGGGAGAAGATCGAGAGGGCACAAGCACCGAGAGAGCGCAGAAATTTAAACAAAAAACAACGCTAATTAATACAAGCATAACAATTTCTCAGCATGCCAGGCCACCCTATGAACACCATAGCTTAAAAAAAGAAACAGTTATGGGGCGATGTAAAAGAAGCACGAGGCCACACGACTCTACAGACGAACCACTGATCTGCCTGTCTCTGTGGCGAAGTGGTCAAGACGTTTGACTCGTGCTCTGAAGGTTGTGGGTTCGATTCCGGGCCGCGCCCTTCTGTTTAGGCCTACGAGTTAAATGTTTCGGAGACCCCTGTGGGTCGTCGCTAAAAGCTACGGAGTTCGTGCTTTGTGCGACGCTTTCCGTGCTGCGGAAAGAGACCGAGCCATATGGGATAAAACCCGGTGCAATGAAGTCGACTTTTAAGCGACTTTTTTTGTGTGGATCTGCCAACGATTGGTATCCCCAAGAAAACTATCACACGACGAACAACATAGAGAGAGAGAGCAACTTTGATTACCCATAAAAATCAAGACAAAAGTGAAATATTAAACAAGAAAGAACATTAGACAACGCACAACAGCCACTCTCAGTTTTCTGGATGAATACCCACAGGACCTCTGCACCCGAGTCTAGACAGAAAGGTCAGAACAAAATTATGTTCGAAATTGAGGAGCGAAAGTGTACATAGAAAACCATAACAACGCAAAGGGCACGGGCAGAGTACTAACAGGAAAGTACTGCAATAACTATGATGCAGAAATCCAGGCATTCAAGGTAGCAACAGAGAAATTACCGAATACCAATCACGGTACACACAGTCTGTGGTGCTATTGTACAGTTGCAAAATCAGTACGTGACACACTCCGATCTGGGATATTGCTAACACTACGGACACTGCCATCTGAAATAGGCACACAGATAAGGTCGACATGTGGTGGATACCATATCATTGTGGAGTGCCCTGAAACGAGAAAGTTGATCAACTAGCTAAGGATGAAGCAACATAAAAGCAATCTTATGTACCTATCACACACCACAAAAAGAAAAGAATCACCAAATCAACCAGAAAGCCACCAACATGAGCACACGATGGTTACAATTTTATGAACAGACCAGAACAAATCATTACCCCGCACCTCAAAACAGAACACAATCGATCATGTGCATACAAAATTAAATATTGGCGAATCAGACTTGTGCATATGTGGATTAGCACCACAGACAGTAGATCACATACTCCAAGACTGTCCGAAATATGACATATCTGTCGCATATTGCGCACTCCGTCAGTTCACTTCTGCACAGCACTACCTCAAAAACACAGTTCTCAACAAAAGCGTTCACACCAGAAAGCATTGGAATGTGAAGAATGTGGCGTCAGCTCTAATAATAGCCGTGTCACCCAATGATAGACAGGTCAGATGTTCACATCCTACCTAAATCATTGGATAACCTAGAAGAATAGCGTCGCCGCGAAGGCTGTTGGGACGATAGACGCCGAAATTCGGCACATACAGTCGAGCCGTCATGAAAGCCGGTTGTGTACTCATGGGGAGTTCCTCGAAATGTACGTCCCTTGCCTGATTCAGAGGAAGACTTTTGTCTAACATCATTGTAGCTGAGTCTTATGTACTTATGAGTCAGGTAAAGCTTTGTATGAGAGTGTGTGTGTGTGTAAGTTTCGGCACTAATGAATATATATTCTTTTATCAGAAGACAGCCGCCAACTGTCACCCGGTCCCAGAAATGGCTACTTACCGCCATCACTGGTGTAGATATCTTACTCCATCTATCTTTCGTTTCCAGGAGAGTTGCTGTACAAACACTATATCTTAAGATGTGAAAAGAGGCTCACTTAAGCCCAGACCGTTATTCATAAGTCTAAATCCTACTAGCTTTCTGACTGCTTTCAGAGCAGGTTAAGTACAGGACAAGCTATGATCTGTGTGCTGTCTGTCTGTCGCCTTAGTTTCAATCCACAGCGAAACTTCAACACACGAGAATGAGAGAGGGAGGAATGAAAGTGCTCTTCCTCTTATCTTATATGTCCGCGGTATGAAGAAAGAGTGTGTTGTGTAACTGTTTGGCATCATTGACGGGTCCAGCATTTATACTGCTGTGATTTATTCGAACACAATGTGACATGATCGACCATGTATCTAGCACTCTGATCGAACCACAGTCAAGCTAACAGCCCAGCTCCAGCACTCAAGTGAACGAATAAAAGAAGATTGGTGTTAGAATGAGAGAATGAGTGCACTGTGTCATCTCATCTTTCTTTCACTCTGTATATATGTGTTAATGAATGAGAGGCAGTGTGAATCCTCATAAGGAATGTTTCACACAGACCTCAATATTCATACCAATTATATGTTAATCATTATGTTAACTTAAGAGTGAAAATATTCAATGTATGCTTCTTTACATTATTACTTGGATTCAACATGTGGAATGTAATTTTATAAAACCATCACCCTGTTTGACAGAGTAAGTAAAGGACATAGTATGCTTTCATGCATAATCACTTCTAAACTGTCAGGGGAAATATCACCCCAGTGTCAGAAGAAGTAAGTAAAGGTAATGACAGAAGAGGTGAGAGGGTATAAACAGGAAAGTAACCAGGCATACTAAAACAATTGAGGCAGCACTGATTGGTAACATGAGTTATTATGAATAAGATGATCAATCATCCTGTTCTGTTCCATTACTATTTAGGATCAGATATGCTGGGTGCATTTCATCATTAACTCTCCATCATTCCTCTCCTAGCCTTGTCATTCACTGTGTCTGTGTCCTCTGTGAGAACATCAGCCAACAGATCAATATGTACAAGAGCAGGATAAGAGGGCTTGCCAGATACAATTGCTGATGTCTAATGCCAGTACAAAGAAGAGACACTGTAGCTCTAACTTGTAGATACTTCCTGAATCTGCTACCTTCTGTAACTCCTGTCTGTAGTCCTTTTCATTCTTGTCAACTGGAGAAATATCATCCATTGACTAGATATAAATAGGTTCACCATGTTTATTCATCTCAGGTGAGGATGACGGTGTTCGCAGATTGTCATGATCCAGAGTCTGCAGATCATTGCCCAAATGGTGTTCAATGGATCTGTAGAACAATAGCAGATCTTTAACAAAGTGGTGCTCAAAGGGATCTGTAGTTCAGGACTAAGATTAATATGATCAAGAGTCTCCAGATCATTACCGAAATGTGCCCAATGAGATCTGTAGTTCATGGCAGTTACTTTGATCAATAGGATCTGAAATTCATGACTATCCTGATGATTAACAAGATCTGAAATTCATGACCATTCCTAAGATCACTAGGATCTTTTAATACATCACAAGACCTGCAGATTATCCAAAATTATTGCAGAAGTCTTACTGACAATCAAATAGTGAAGGTCTTTGTTATACTCAGTTATACCATCTATTAACTTGAGAACCAGCAAGAACTTCCAGAGACTGAGAGTATCTATGAACCTCTCCAGATCTTATTTTGTGTAGACTGTTTTGATTTAAAAGTTTCACTGATAAATTACTTGGAAATTCACCAGCAACATTTTGTGTAGTGCAGAGACAATGGTAGGAAAACAGTGGTGTAGTCCAGTGGCTAAATGAATGAATCACCATTAGATCTTCTAAGAGTTCTATTTTCCATAGTGAACTTAGAACATTATCGCAGAGACGGGTGTGTGTATGTCAACAACTCATTTGACAGGCATCATCGGATACTTCTCCCACACCATACAAGAAAACTTGCAAGTCGTGTGCGAGGAAAATAAATGGTACACTTTATTGCCGTTGGCTCGCTACAAGCATATTACAGTCGCTATTACACCCACACACAAAGCCACAAAATTACCTATCACTAGATGCTAACGCCTATGCTAACTTTCTATCTATTTGGTTACACAAAAACCCCTATCGCTATTCTACGATGTGCACACTACAAGTCCCGTCCCCGGTCTGACGTTCTCTCCTCCCGTGGTCACACACCACGCGGATCGACCTTGACCTTGGTGCGTGTTACCTCACATGGCACGTTGATCGCAGCCGTGGTATGTTGAGTGGGCACTCAACTTCTCCGTGGCTACCACGAGGCGTGATGCTGGCGTGATCAGAGTGCTAACTCTCTGAACAACGCCTGCGTGTCTCATGAGAGAATGGTTAACCATCTCTCATTTCATCATCTCCCCTGCCCTTCCCTCGGGCACCGTATCACCTCCTGGTCACCTCGGGGTTGACTGCTCTCCCCGGTGGAGGGGTTGCGTTCGAGTCTTTGACACACACCCTCCCCTCCTGTGTTGCGTCATCAACTTTCACTCATTGGTTGTGACGCAAGAGGTTTCTAAAAAATTAGTGTCTCTAATTTTTGTCAAAGACTAGATAATTTGGCTTTGGGCACTCTAATAGACTTCTACTGACTATTGTCACAATGTAGTAATACTTTACTTGGCTACTGGCAATCGCCACAAACTTGTCTGGTTGGCGTGAGCCCTCTTCTCACATGCAATATTATATTCATTAGAGGTATGTCTGAACCGGACCGTTGTCTTATAAGACCTGCCCTCACATAGTAAATTAACTTACTACCCATACAAAGTTGACTTTCTTAGGGTCAACACATGAATTGCTTCATGTCCCCCATATAATATTTAACAACCATTACACAAGGTGTGTGCGACAGGCTTTACCTACTTCGCTTCCGCGTGTAAAGTTTATTTCACTGTTAAGTTAGTGTTTCGTTGTCTATTATGTCCCCTGACCCGAAGTTATCTCCCTTTGATCTACAAAATGTGTATGTAATTTATATGTTTGTTTTTCTGGTTGTTTGCGTGTTTGGATTTAATTAATATTCTAATCTAGCTTCTAACCTATGTTTCTAACGTTTATGTGTATGTATGTTAGTTTTTAAGTGCCATAATTTGGTTAAATGTGGCCACAAACAGGTGTATAACACTAATTCGTGACTACATTCCCTTGTTATGAAACTTAAAATACTGTAATCTAAGATCTAAGCTAAATTACACACAACACATTCACCATAGCACATTTTCATCAACGAAAGCAAACATTTAACGCAGCCAACAACTCAAAGTCGCGATGAGCAGAAGAAAAAACTCGCTGACCAATATCACTGTCTCCTATATATTTCACATTCGCTCTCACTTTCACACTTCTGTCACACCCTTTCACCCCTAATCCTGTCACACATCTTTCATTCTCCCAATTATTTAAAAACCTTGGAGTGACACTGTACAGGTTTGGCTCAGTTTGAGAAATTTGAGCACCATGACTGTGCTATAATCGCTGCACGAGTCATGTATTTACACTCTATTTATATGGACGAGAAAGGGTTGATGGTTTGCCCCCTTGGTCTTATCATCCACTATGTTATACTAAAATAAAACTCTAACTCCTAACATAATAATATTAATTCTATAAATATGTATTTAATGTGTTAACTATTTTACTAAATTTTGTCATGTTAATTCTATGATATGCTTATATTAATCCTTATGTTTATCTATTCTAAGGGATGTAATCTAACTATTTAAATGGAATTGATGTGATCTGAGTTATGTACCTTAATGACATGGATAATGTGAACACAAACTATGTACTTTTCTAAACACTATTCTAACTAATGTTTTTAAATGCACAAAGAAATTATATGACTGATGTTCTTAATCTAAATGTTGTAAATGATGTATGTTCGTTTATCTACTCTTTTTATCCTATCATGATGTAAACTGATGATAATAGTAAATGGTCATGTTTGCTGCATGGTATGGCTTCATTAGGATGGAATGAGCTAAACTGAACTAAAGCTAAATGAAATGTAACCACATAAATGGTACTATTCCTATCAAAACTTTAATTTAGCTTGTAATTAACTATCATTAAGTCTAAATTACTATTCTAATTTAATTTTAAGCTAAGTATATGGGTTAATTACTAAAGTATCTAAACTATGCAAACTATTATATTTCCTATTTGTACCTCTAATTTATCACCCTCTTAAAATGTTATCTTACATATCACAATAAGTTTATATACATGGTATTCAGCTACCTCAGGTAAGTTGTTGCCTTCATGTCTGTACATTGGTTTTATAGGCATCCTATATATACACACTTGGCCTGGGTATCTGAAATACATTGCACAGTCATACTCGTGTCCTATCGGTAGTGCACCTGTAGAGTTCGCTGGTGTCGTATATCAGTATTTTCGTGTTTCAGTATTTTCTGTAATTTTGTACTGTTATGACACTGTTTTCTGCGCTTAACACAAATGATACACCGGAATGGAGCTTAGTAGGTAATGCGCTGTCTCAATTCACACGGTGATGTATATGTTTTCGAGGCACAGTTCTTCACTTGATGTTTACGGACACCTGATAGTTCACTGTTCTTGGTACATGATTAAGTACATAATTTCGATGTATATGTAACATATTTCACATAGAATATTATTATGTACTCATGTAATAACTATCAATCTACACTTCTATGCGGAACTTCAGGTATTTCTACCTCAGATGGTAAAATTAGTGACCATCTGTATATCCGGTCATTTCGATGCACACCACTCTGTATGACCGTGATCGGGGAGTTGTCGGTCTGGACAATGCAGTGAACATCCGCCAGATATCGATGGAGCTTTCTCACCGCATAGATGACGCTTAGGGTTTTTCAACTCTGATCTGGAATATCTGGACTCAGCAGGTGTGATCTTACGGTTCACGTAGCAAATCGGGTGGAAGATGCCCTCAAAAAATTGGCCTAGTACTGCTGGCATCTGTCCTAGAATAATAAAGGAGCCTAGGATTAGGCAAGCGGAGGATTGGAACATTACAAAAAAGGATTTTCAATTTTGACAATGCAGAAATTAATAATGCATCTTTGACATTTCATTTTACAGATGTTTTTAAAACATTGGAAATTACACTTGTAATTTCCCTTAACTTTGATATTAGTTTGCTATAGTAATATAATAATCCCAAAAGGCTTCTGACCTTCTGCTTTGTGGTAGGCATGGTCAGATTCATAATTTTTGTAATAATTGTATTGTCGGTCTTAAGTTGCCCCTGTGAAATGACATGACCCAAAAAATGAATTTCTTTTAGGCCCACTTCAACTTTGCTCGGTTTGACAGTGAGACCGAAGAGTCGCACTCTGTCAAAGACATGTCTCAGTTTCAGTGAGTGTGTTGTCCAGTCATCAGTATTCTGATATATTCATGTGTATTATGTAAGCTCACTAAATGTATGTACATTGTCGGATTTGCCAGTCTCACTAACTAGTGTAGTTGCGTTGTGTATGTCTGTCGTCTGATCACTAGGTGTGGATGCACTATGTTCGTCTGTCTCTACTTATGTGTCTTGTTGTGAAAAGTAAAGTTTCAACATGTTGACATGGAATATCTTTAAGTGTCTGTTTATCGATATTCCATAGTCACCATTTGAAATCTCACGTACCACCTTGAATGGTCCTTGCCATTTTGCTTGTCTGGAAGTAACCGACGCATGTTTTGATCTGGTTTACCATCGATTGTTCAAGCACCCTTGTTTGTGTATTGGTAAATTTGGCCCTCCCTCTCACAGGTCTAGAAGCCAGAGTAGAAGGTAGTACTTCAGCTGTAGGATGTCTACCCTTAAACTTATGCACTAATTGTTGACAGACATTACAAGAAAATACATTACGACAAAATAATTTTATATCCTTCCAAAACTCTGGCCAATGAAAATGAGCCTGGAATCTAGTCCTGGCTTTGTCGTATGCCAGGTGACCTGCAAGCGGTGACTCCTGTGCCGGTTTTTGCACAGTTAAGCGGTGTTGTACAGGTTGCACAGTTTGCAGATTCTCATGGTTCTCAGATGTACAATATCTCGTAAGAAAGCCATTATTAGGTTTAAGGAACCATGAGGCATTTTTGGTCACTTTCGATCTTTCTTTCATTAATTTTAAATATGGAGACACACTAGGATCAGCTTTCTGCTGTTCTATAAATTTCTGTCTGTTGGTATCATCTGTGCCAGTTGGAGAAAGCAACAGTAGTCTCTCATCTTGTAGTGTGTCTTGACGTTTTACAGTGTCTGCTCTAGTAGTTGCATTAGCTGCATTTAATTTCTCCCATGCAACTATTTCATCACTAGTACAATGTTTCAGTTGGGGTAATGAACCCAAAATTAAATCAGTACAAGGGTTGTCAAGTATTGCACAAGTAAAGGTACCCGAAAGGAAAGGAGTGTTAATACGGGCTTTGGCCAAAGGGTAAATTTCAATGTTACCCGAAAAGGTTCGGCATTTAACAGAGTCGCCTGTATAATCACCTGGACTCGCTAGATCCTTTCTAAGACCAATAAGGGTACTGCCGCTGTCCAGCAAACATTGGCATGGTCTGTCGTTGACCATTGCATTGTGGAACACTAACTTGCCTCTGGAGGCTAATGCTGCATTTACACTCTCAGTTGAGCATGGTACTGTATGTCCACATTCTAATTTTCCGTCTGCATGAAATTGGTAACATTGGTCACAATTGTCAAAGCTTAACACATCGTTCACACAACAGACATCTTCAGACTCTTTGAAAGGTAATATATTCTCAACTTCACACTCAGTCTCACTCCCACTATCAGAAGAAGTATCAATCAAAATAGCATTGTTGGCTTTCATACGTTGGCGGCCAAGGCACTTATTTGAATAGTGGCCATAGCTGGAAAAAATCGATAATGTCGGCTGGCTGTGTATCGCTCCGCCATATATCATCTTTGGTACTTATTCATAAATAAATTGGTAAATACATATATAAATATAAGAAAATAAGAATATTACTACTTACAGCTTTGAAGAATACATGATTTCACTAATCTAATCTTTGTCAGCCCAGACCACTCAAGAGACAGCAACCACTCTCTTCGGATCCACCCCATCTCTATCATCTTGAGCAGGCTCATTCAGTCGCTAAGGAAACATGCCCTAATGAATGTCTGTGTCTCGAGCCATGTTATTGCTTTACTTACATGACATCTATAGTCAGGCTACTTGTGGTCTCAACAAAAGCACCAGAGTCCTCCTTCACAATTCTCCCTCCGGCCTGAGCCGTAAAGGCCCATGAGCTTCTCAGGCGTCGGACGACCGACCCATCTGTGTAAATGACAGCATCACCGTCTAACGAGTTCTCATAAATCAGCGCTTGTACTTCCACCTCCACAGCAGCTGGATTTTCTTGTCTGCATTTTCTGCTAAATTGGATGCAAACTGAATAGGACGTACAGAAATCTGTTGGCACTTGTACCTACTCCTCGCCAGGTTCGAAGTCCTCAAGTGAACACACCTGTTGAATGTCTTCGGCTTGACCCATCCACAACCTTCCTTTTTGTTTAACCTGCTGCCGTTCACCTTCCTAATGTCACTATGCAGTGGATGTTGTGTGTTTGCGTTAACTTTGAGATAGGCATGTGCTCTGCAAATTTGTATGCTGTCTTCAATGGTTGGAAAATCAAGAAGGTAGCGCATCGCCCTGCATGCTGTGTCTCTTGTACATCCAAGAATAATGCGCATAGCTTCGTTCTGTATCCTTTCCATCCTTTCTATCTGCTTAAGGCTGAGAGTCAGGATTGCCATCGCATAGTCTAAAACAGACATGACCAGTCCCTCGTATAGGAGATATAGATGGCGCTGCTCACAGTTTTCTGCCGCCATCACCCGCATCGCAGCAAAACCCCGCTTGACCTTTGTTATCGCCTGGTCTATGTGCTCATTATAAGTAGGGTTCGATCAAAATGTATCCCCAGGTAATTCATTGCCTGCATTCTTTCCACAGTCTCTGAACACAGTTTTACAGATGGTGTTGGAGTGTTGACAATATGATTATTCAACGAGAACCATGTCACTGTTGCCTTTTTTGGGTTGACCATTGCGCCAGCTTCATCACACCAAGTACTTATGCAATTAAGTTCAGTTTGTAGTTCCACAGCAACCTGATCTCTATCCTTACTGTGACGATACACTAAAATATTGTCGGCATATGACAATGTCCTACCCGGTCCAGTGATCTGCTCGATGGTGATTCTCACAGTGTAGGCGTTGAACAGCACCGGAGATAATGGTTATCCCTGTGGTAGACCAGGATATATTGTTGTTGGTTCCGAAGTCCAACTGCCACATCTAAGAACTACTTTCCGTTGGAAGAGGGCTGCAGCGATCCAACTAAGGAGGAAAGGACTTATCTTGAGTTCAAGAAGCTAAAGCATTAAAAAATCCAATGGTACTCTGTTATACGCGTCCTCAAGATCAATCGCTGCAGCACATATTTCAATACCTGAGTGGAAACCTTCATAGACATCATGGGCAAAAACTGCTGCATTGGTCCAAGTTTCTCTTTTTGGACAGTATCCTCCCAGGATAGGTGGGAAAACACCTTGCTTCTATAGCTGGCTTGATATTTTTCTAGGCAATTAACTTCTCCAGCAGCTTGTCTATTGTGTTCTGCATGGTTATTACTCGATATACCTGAATTTTTATGTGGTCTTTGCCAGGCTTCGGCAAGGGAATCAGATAGCTGTGTAACCACTCCTCCTTGATGCTAGCACTCCCTATACTGTTGTTGTACATGTCTGATAGTTCCTCTAGCTCGTTGTCGGTACACCTATTGGTGTCGTTGTATCTTATGCCGTCTGGCCCTGGAGCACTGTTTTTTTTATCGTCGAAGCACAGCCTTGATTTCTTTCACTGTCACTGTGTCTTCATCCGAAGTGTTCTGGGCCTTGCACCTGTCTGACGTGACCCCCTTGGCCAGATTTCGGCCTCTCATGTCTGTCTGGTTGCTCTGTTCTAGATAGCATTCAAAGAGAGCTTTGCCCTTGTCCTCGTCAGTCCTCTGCCAGATGAGGTCAGCACCTTGGAAGTCAGAAATGCTCTTATTCTTGACTACCCCGCTCATGCTTTTATGTAGTCGCCAGAACAATTTTAGTGACTTGTCTGTGCTTACTCTTTGACACACCTCTGCCCATTTTTCACTTTTAACCACCTTGACCAGTTTTTTAAAATAGCTTACTTTTGTGTGCATCTCTCTTTCTAAGTGCATGGGATTGGACTGGGATGGCCAGCTCTGTTCTTCTTGACATTTTGCCATCTTCTTACAGCACCACGTTTATCCAACCACGCCTTCTCCACCTCAAGATTCCACCACGGTGGTTGCTCCCACCTTTTTTTTCCCTGCCCTGAAGCTTTCTGCGCTTGTCGCGCCTTATTTTACTCACCACATCTTGCCCTATCCTATCATACAGGAAAGTCTTGACTGTTGACTTGTGCTGCCTGGTTCTGCCTTTCTCCATCAATATGCTATAAGGGTGGTGGTCGCTGCCGTGGTACCCTAGGACACCCCAGCTGCACACTGTAATGAGTGAGGGAGAATCAGCGCCAGATCAATAGCACTGTCCTCATCACCTGGACGGATTGCTGTCCTGGTGACACAGCCACTGTTGATACAAACCAGGTCAATGGTTTCAAGTGCAGTCTCGAGCTCCTCCCCCTGTGTGTTGGGGGAAATGTTTCCCATTGATCTGTCTTTAGTGTTGAAATCGCCACAGAGAATAACATTTCTCTCGTGACCTAATATGTAACTTAAGTACTGCCACTTCTGGGAATCCACACTCCATAAAATAACCCCAAGTAATGCGGCTTTACAGAACGCAAGTACAAAAAAAAAAAAAAAGGACGTTGTGGCGATTAGCCTTCATCAGTATACAAACACAAGACATAAAAACGGGGAAGACTACATTAAGGAATAAGAACGGGATGAGAAGAATCATCATTATCACGTGCCCTGCCAGCTGGCGTAGGCGTTCATGGCTCCCCACAGAACACGGTCTTTAGTGTTCTGGATCAACTCTGCTGATGATATCCCTTCATGCCACCGTATCAATCCACCCAGCATCATTTTTCTTGGTCTGCCTCTCTTCCCCTCGATCGTTTCAGTCGTCACGATGTTCTCCAATGCATCTCTTCTCATCACATGACCGAAGAAAGCTGTTTGTCTCTTTCTTATTGTTGTACATAATGTTCTAGTTTCATTAGCATGTTTCAGGCAATCGTTATTAGTTACTCTGGCAGTCCAAGGAATTCGCAACATTCATCTCAGTGACCACATCTCTGTTGCTTCTAATTTCTTCTTAATTTGTTCATTTACATTCCAAGATTCACTACCACACAGCTAAACTGGTTCTATATAGCATTTCAGCACACAATTTCTTACATTCAGTGATAACGACTTACATATTGGTTGACACCCTACCGTCTTGACAGACAATAGTTTGTTACATTGTGCTCCAAAAAGGCATAACTACAACCCATAGAGGGAACGAATGTGACTGATAAGGCCAATGCTCACATGCTCGTCACATCAACACGCTCGGTGTGTGACCTATCTGCAATCATTTTCTCCTTTGTCTGTATTCCATTTCTGATATGTGCCTTCCATGCAACACGTCCAGCGGCGACTTGCTACCAATGTGCATTATGATTATCAATGCCTGTATCATTATTAGTCATGTCCCGAGTACACACATCTTTGTATCGTAGTACAGGCCGACCCTGAGATATCTTATCCATCTGCAATTCACCAAAAAAAGATGTCCTTTAGTGTTCTACCATCACCCATCCTCCTAACGTGTCCTATCCATCTACGTCTTACGAAGACTGAGCATGGAGCAAACAGCCACACAACCTGATCTTTCCAATACTTCTGTATTTGTGCTATTGTCTTGCCACTTAATACCAAGTATTCTTCGCAGACACCGCATGTGAAAGCTGTTTAAACGTTTCTCTTGGTGTGAGTAAGTTGACCAGGCTTCATTGTCCATTAAGAAGAGTACTCCGTGGGAGTAAAGGGGAGTCTGTGTGGCCAAGCTATTTGACTTGGGCTCCGAAGGTTGTGGGTTCGATTCCGGCCGCAACCTTCTGTTCACAAGTGCATTTTTCGGAGACTCCTGGGGTCGTAGCTGGAGCTACAGAGTTCGTAGCTGGAGCTACAGAGTTCGTGCTTTGTGCGACGCTTTTCGGCAGCCCGCGCTGCGGAAAGAGACTGAGCCATATGGGTTAAAACAAGACTCTGTCGACTTTTAAGCGACTTATTTTAAAAAGAAAAGTACTAATGGACACAGGCTTAATATAGATAAGTCAAGCACTTTTGTTTTGGCAGTAAGCTTCCTGTTCTCCCAGACTCTTTTTGTTAACCTGTTCATTGTTGCTGCCTTACTTACTAATCCTGATGTTGATTTCCTGATCTAGGGATAATTTGCTATTTACCTCTGATCCTAGATAAGTGTAATGGTCCACTATCTCCAATTCAGGAGTCCTCAATAAAGATTTATGGTGCACCTTGCGACACAATCTGCGTCTTCTTTTTGCTAATTGTTAAACCAAATTCAGAACAAACATGGGAGAATGCAGATATTAGACGTATTTCTTCCTCAGAGTGCGTTGTAATTGCAGCATCATCTGCAAAAAGCAATTCTCTGATCAGTAGTACCCTCCTAATTTTGGTCTTGGCCTTCAATATCTAAGCATTGTAAAGGCCGCCATCTGAGCGTGAGTGAATGTATATACCACCATCCTGATCACGAAAAGCATATTTCAGTAGAAGTGAAACGTATATTCCAAAGAGGGTGGGAGATAATGACTTACTGATATTGCATAAGAGTCCTCTTCATTTTCTGAAATGCGGCTTTTGCTTGCCCTGTTCTGCTCTTAATCTCTGTTGTACATCTTCCATCTGATGGTATAAATGCCCCAAGGTATTTAAAGCTATCCACTTGATTAAGAATGTTCCTTTCTATTTCTATGTCACATTTTGGTGTCACCATTTTTTTTTTTATATCACCATTGTTACTGTTCTCTTGATGAGAAGGAAGATTAAAATAAAAATGAGAACAACGAAAAGAAAGTGAAAAAAAAATGTGCTACTTATCTCAGAATCCCAGACTGTGATACTAACACGAATCTTGACGTTGATATTCTTATATAGACAGCCTGTAGTGTGATGGGGACAGGGGTACGGGATGGTAACGGTTTAGTGAAGATTCCAATTAAATGCGTGGTTGTGGTACATGAACACTGGAGAAAGTAAGGTGGAAGCAATGCAGATATTTGTGAAGGTGGACTCAGAGTGGCAAACTAAGAAGAAGTGATGGATGACCATACAATGCATGAGTGTGTGCCAGTAAAAGGTTGGCCATAGTAGGCGAATCTCAAAGAGCAATGAAGTGTGCACCTAAGTATCATTGTTATAATATCGAAACACATTCTAAGTGCTCGTCTATGTGTGTGTGTTTTTCCCTTTAAAGTTGCATATTCTTTACCGGACGTTGCTGTCAACACCAGCATTTTACTGCAGTTGTTGATGTCTTGGCAAGTTTTATGATCAGTAGTTTAATATTTCTGAACTTTCTGAATGACCGGCTCCCCTACCAACACGTTAAAACCAGCGTGACAGTCTGCTGCTAAATCAGTCACCTCTGTGTTTTGATCGCGGGTAAGCGGCATTACGATTCGTGTCCGCAACGCCATTGCCAAGTGTGTACTAAGGAATAATGAGAACAACAAGGGAATAATGAGAACTACGAAAAGAAACTGAGGATACTACCTGCCCTCACTTATTTGCTAAATGCAGATGAAAACTTCAAATGCCGGCCAACATGGTGTAAACAGCATATTGGAATGTATTACATAACATCAAACACATCTCTAAGCAGCGGCCAAAGCATGTTTCAGATGTATGGTGTAGGGCGGTCAAAAGATGATTGATAGGTGAAATTTAGTCCATAGTGAAAGTTAGGGAGGAGTTAAAGAATATTGGACATGAAGCATCCAGGTAACCATCCAACATGAAAAGGGGAGGAGAGAAGACGAAAATCACGTATGGGACAAAAACAGTGTTTAAATTCCCGGCTTCAGATGCAAGCACAGTTATCCTATCAGGGAAGCCTTCTAGCGAGCTAAAACAATAAATCAGACAGTTACATGACCACTTCCTGCATATGCATGTGTCCATAAATGTCTGTTTATCTCCACTGCAGCTATATGCTTGCACTCTGCATCGGCAGGTCTGGTAACAGCTTTTCATAGCCTATCCACCCCTATCATGATAGCACCTGTAAGACAGCAGTTTGGTTTGTTTGTTAGATTATGATTATGTCTATATATAGGATGTTTATTAAGTTTATAAACCTTTTATTTGCTAATGTTTCTACCTTCAGACATTAAATTGCACACAAATCAAGAATGAAAACATTCGCACATCTTCCTTTCAGCCGTGAACTATTCGGGGAAAAAAAAACAAATAAAAAATATACTTTCATAAACTAATTAAATGTTTATTTAAGTAATATGTAAATATGACAATGAATACCAAATATATTATCCCATTAAAATAAATGAAATTTGCAACAAATTATTACCACTAATTAGGTAAACAATTTAAGAAATGTTTAAAAAAAACACAATTTTAAGCGACAGATAATGATAATTCTGAATACAGTTACACTTTAGTGCATGCATTAAACAGAGTAAATAGTGAAAGGCATATTACTGGCTAGTTTAAGGATCTACTTCTATTTAGTAAGACATTTATTTTACTTTAAAACATTTAATTGATCATCCAGAAAACATGACGAAAGATACTAGAATGTCTATAGAGAGCATTATGAAAAGGCTAATATTCATATTAATTTCTGCTACTCTTACATGTCAATTGTAAATAACTTTGCATGCAATTAAGTAGGTCACTAAATATGCATGAAATAAATATACACGATACACAACTCGACATATTATATGCTATGAGAAAAATATGTTATACAAAGGCTGAAATTACCAGATGAAGAATACATGAAATTGAAATATTCAGTCCTACTATGTCATGGTGAAAAAAACAACTAAATGTTAGCTGCAGGAAAAATAAATACAATTAACATTTGATTTTAATGACAGACACACACACTTAATCATAAATTAACAATGAAAGCTTTAGAAAAGAACAGTAGGTGAACAGTTTAAGACAATTTTCATAGGTACTGACAAAAAACTGTCAGAATGGTGTATGTGAGCACTTATTAGGACAACAGACACTGCTAAACAATCTACAACTAACCATGACAAACATGATAAGGATAAAATACAATTAGTTTACACCAGCTATTTGCAAACTGGAGCTGTGGTTGTGCAGTGGTTAGCACATTTGCCTGTTGGTTCAGCAGATTAAATAAAAATGACCTAGATTCGCATGTTTACACAGACTAAACTGGGTACCACAAGACATTTGTAGATTGACACAGCCTAATCTGGGTACCACGAGGCATTCGCAGGTTGACACAGCCTAATCTGGGTGCCACGAGGCATTCACAGATTGACACAGCATAAACTGGGTACCACAAGGCGTGATTTTATCCCCATCACTTACTGAGTGCTGATTTCTCTATAAACAGAAAATGGGATTAGCACCATATAGCAAATATCCCTCAAGGTGTGTAAAAGGTAATTTACTTAGTTTTTCATGTGTAAATAAAATGTATTAGTTTACAAAACAATTAATTTACAAATAAGTCAGCCACATTAAGAAGTGATGAATCAATCTTTGAAACAATATTGATTAATTTGCTTCATGGTGATGGAGTTGGAAGACATCTGGCTCTAACTAAAAAAGAGCGGGTACTGATTATGGCATGGATTTTTACAAAATAAGAAGCCGGATAATGGCATACTCACCTCTGATCCCGTACAAGTGGATATGATGTGTAATCTTCTATTTAAAAAAATTGTAAAAACTAGGGTTAGCTGCATGCACATTTCAGACTTTAAAAATCAGTCAGCAGTTAGAAATGAAATAGAGAAAGCCAAACAGACCACCACCCAGGCTAAATTTTAAAATGAGAACAAAGATTACTCACAAAAAAAGATTGACAAAACCTGTGGTTCTGATATATTCACACATTTAGATCCTCACTGATGCTACAGAGTTCATGACCTGGGTTGAGATTCTCACTGTGTGATCTATGGGAGAAGACTGGCGTACTTAAGGAGGTATTGGAGTATGCCATGAAAGTGATCCTTTCAAGCCAATGGATTCAAAGACCATCTTCGCTACAGTGTAAAAATACCCACTAGTGCTCCCATTGCCTCCTTCAGATCATGCTACTGTGCTCTCAGGACAGCATGCAAACTATGGATTGCCATTTTTAACTTTATAAAATGGCATTAGTATGCAACAAAATAGACATTTCAACATTAGTATCTTCTTATATCAATTACCTATTCCAACATGCCCTTGCAGCTAGAACTTAAAGTTTAAATAATTGGAAAAACATGAATTCTGGGTCAGCATTATTAGAATACAATCACAGAAAACAGAGAAAACTGCTGTGAAAAGAACAGCAAAAAAAAAACAACACAACAAAACATAATAAAGGTGGAAATTACACTTAAAGTAACTATATTCAGGCATAATAATATTATAAAGTACTATGGAACCATGTGAAATAAAAATAAGCAAGCAGAATGAAATGAAATATGAAGTTCTTAACTTTGCAGCTAACCAAATATATATATCTGTCGTTGGCTCATGTATCTCATTCATATCCTCACTGTCACTCATATCATACATTCCGCTGCAGTACTCCTGCCATCTTTATAGAATTTGTCTAGATTCTGTTAAGGTATTTCCCATCTTGTCACATATAACATTCAATTGAGGTTGACAATTTTTTGTCAATAACTTCACTTCTTTGAAAATTTCGTAATCTCTTCCAGTCTTATGATATTGCTCTATTCTGGTACAACAATCTTGTATATATTGATTTTTGTCCTTTCTTGTGTTCTTTCTTATTTATGCAGTTAAAAGCCTTTTGAAAACTATCCCTGAATGAACTCCATGGAGAGAGGAATATAGATCTCAAATCCAGACAAAAGTGAAAAGAATATACAAGAAGGAAGAACAGAACAGTGTAGAACGAAGAACAGCCACTCTCAGTTGTAGTGATATGAATGCCCATAGGATATCTTGGAAAGTACTGCCATTACTATGATGCAGAAATCGAGGTAATCAAGACAGCAACAAAGAAATTACTGAATACCAACCATGATTCACAACCTGTGGTATTAACTGAGAGATGCAAAATCAGTACTTGAGACACTCCAGTCTGAGAAATTGTCATTACTATGGGCAAATTCCTATCTGAACTAGGAAGCCAGTGTTATGGTCACCACACAGTGGATGCCATCTCGTTGTGGAGTGCCAGGAAACAAGAGAGTTCATCAATTAACTAAAGAAGGTGCAACAGAAAAGCAAACTGATGTACTAGTTATGTATCATCAAAAGAAAATAATCATCAAATCAATCAAAAGGCCACCAACACCAGCATAAGATGATGACCATTTCATGGACTGACCATAAATAAATAATTATTTTGCGTGTCAGAACAGGACACAATCGATTACACAACCACATGAATACAAAACTCAAAATTTGTAAATCAGCCATGTACATAAGTGGTTGGCGTCACAGACAAAACTGCCCAAAATATGTCATATCTAGACAACCTTCTGGTCTAGCGAAACAATAGTGGAAAATAAACTAAAGAGACAGTGTAGTTTATACACGAGACAACATTGCATTTATAATAAATAATCTCAAGAAAACTAACAAAAAAAAAGAATAATTTCTGACCATACTGAGATAATAGATGAAATTTGTTATTGCAATGCAAATACAAGATCTGAACAATTTTTAATGGGTACTAATTTACAATAATATTGTTAAGTTAACAAGTCTTTGTTCTTCAAGAATTCTTTTGCCAGTTTTCAACTGTACACAATCCATAGACTGAATCAGAGTAACACAGTTAATAACACAATAAAATAAAAAGATACAGCGCTTTCAAACCTTGAAAATGTATTTGGCAATTAAGGTATTGTCTTGCACTTTATGGTTTATACTACCTCCTTTACTTGTCTACATAATCTAGTTGTGAATTCTTCATTCAGGCACTGGTCTTTGTGTTTTGTTACTCATGAAGCAAGTACACTATCGAAACATCTCATTATGTTTTGCATAGATTAACTGTAACAACCTTCTCCAACTTGTTCTGTTACATTACAAGTATTAATCTACACATATGCTGCACATAGACCTCTATGAGAATGGAGATATCCGATACATCAGGTACAATATGTTGAATGTGTCGTATTCTTGTCTGTGAAGAATCTACACCTTTCTTTTGTACAAGAATTGCAGTCTATTACTGTTTGTTTTAATAAATGAACCTTTATGAATTTGCAATGAATAATAGGAAAAACAAGAAGTGGTGATAGTTTTACAAGAACATGATCACTAATAACAGAGGATGTTGGGACAGCAAATCATTATCAGCAAATGAAAACAAAAACAACAACCAAAGGCAGATTAACAATAAAATAACATTAAAGCATACTAATATTATGTAAACATACAATAAAAATTAAAAACAAAATGAAATGAAGTGAAATACAAGGTACTTAACCAGGCAACAGCTAATCTTCAGAAAAGCTTATCCTTTATGAAAAGCATATTAAAATCACGTAATGCTAAACATAACAAAATACACGAACATGAAATGAAGTGAAATACAAGGTACTTAACCAGTCAACAGCTGATCTTGAGACAAGCATGTTAACATCATCTAAAGGTAAACATAACAAAATACATGAACATGAAATGAAGTGCAAATACAAGGTACTTAACCATGCATCAGCTAATCTTAAGAAAAGCTTATCCTTTATGAAAAGCATGTTAAAATCATCTAAAGCTAAACATAACAAAATACATGAACATGAAATGAAGTGAAATACAAGGTACTTAACCATGCAACAGCTAATCTTGCGAAAAGCTTATCCTTTATGAAAAGCATGTTAAAATCATCTAAAGTAGGTTAGCATGGCCGAGTGGGTAAGAACGTGTGTTATTAAACATCCGGTGTGCTGATGCCAACGTAAAGAGTTCAACTCCTACACCGGACAGTTGGACTAAAATGTTAACCTATTGTTCTTGACTTGGGGATGTAAATTACAAGTACCTCTGAAGTCAGAGTGGGTTCAAAGCAAGTAAGCACCCCAAAAAAATTTAAATCATCTAAAGCTAAAACATAACAAAATACATGAACATGAAATGAAGTGAAATACAAGGTACTTAACCATGCAACAGCTAACCTTGAGAAAAGCTTATCCTTTATGAAAAGCATGTTATTATCATCTAAAGCTAAACATAAAACAATACATGAACATGGAATGAAGTGAAATACAAGGTACTTAACCAGCCAACAGCTAATCTTGACAAAAGCATGTTAAAAAAGTCATCTAAAGCTAAACATAACAAAAAACACAAACATGGAACGAAGTGAAATACAAGGTATTTAACCAGGTAACAGCTACTCTTGAGAAAAACGTATTCTTTATGAAAAGCATGTTAACATCATCTAAAGCTAAACATAACAAAATACATGACCATGAAATGAAGTGAAATACAAGGTACTTAACCAGGCATGAGCTAATCTTGAGAAAAGCTTATCCTTTATGAAAAGCATGTTAAAATCATCCAAAGTAGGTCAGCATGGTCGAATGGATAAGAACGTGTGTTCTTAAACATCCGGTGAGCTGATGCCAAGTTACAGGGTTCAACCCCTACACCGGACAGTTGGATTAAAATGTTGACCTATTGTCCTTGACTTGGGGATGTAAATTACAAGCACCTCTGAAGTCGGAGTAGGTTCAAAGCAAGCAAGCACAAACATAATAAAATGTAATCATCTAAAGCTAAAACATAACAAAATACATGAACATGAAATAAAGTGAAATTTGTTTTTAATGTTGCATATCCCTTACAAGACGTTGCAGTCAACACCAGCATTTTTCAGCTGCTGTTGATGTCCTAGGCAAGTTTTACGTTCAGTAGTTTGCCATTGCTTTCTGAACGACCAGCTCTCACACCAACACGTTATAACATAAAGCGACATGGTCTGCTGCACAAATCGGTCGCAGTTGAGTTTCGAATGCCTGGTAAGTGGCTCACGAGCTGCGTTCGCAAGCCTTTGGCCACGGAGTCAGGCTAAGAGTTCAACTCCTACACCAACTCACACACTAAAGTGAAATACAGGGTACTTAACCATGCAACAGCTAATCTTGAGAAAAGCTTATCCTTTAAGAAAAAGCATGTTAAAATCATTTAACAAATACATGAACATGAAATGAAAGTGAAATACAAGGTACTTAACTAGGCAACATCTAACCTTGGTAAAAGCTTATCCTTTATAAAAAGCATGTTAAAATATCTAAAGCTAAACATAACAAAATGCATGAACATGGAATGAAGTGAAATACAGGGTACTTAACCAGGCATTTGCTAATCTTGAGGAAAGCTTATCCTTTATGGAAAGCATGCTAAAATCATCCAAAGTAGGTCAGCATGGCCGAATGGACAAGAATGTGTGTTCTTAAACATCTGGTGTGCTGATGCCAAATTAAAGGGTTCAACTCCTACACTGGACAGTTGGACTAAAATGTTGACCTATTGTCCTTGACTTGGGGACGTAAATTACAAGTACCTCCGAAGTCGGAGTGGGTTCAAAGCAAGCGAACACAAACAAAATAAAATTTAATCATCTAAAGCTAAAACATAACAAAATACTTGAACACGAAATGCAGTGAAATACCAGGCAACAGCTAATCATGAGAAAATCTTATCCTATATGAAAAGCATGTTAAAATCACCTAAAGATAAACATAACATTCCTGTCAGCAGTGTGGTCAAGTTTAAATTAATTAACAGATGTTTAACATACTCAATGTGCATTTAAAACATAAATCATACAATGTTGTGGCATTCTACCGCAGCTAGTAGAGATTTGTTCAAATTAACTTTTAAGGATTTAAGTAATCTTTGAAAGCAAAGAAATGTATCAGCATCAGGTGACAAGTTCTTTGAAGAACATCACCCCCATTACAGCTTACTGAAAAGTGCACATATATATAATATAAAAGGAAGAATATTGATTGATTGATTGATTGATTTAGGAACCGACATCACAGGAAGAATATAAAAAAATATAACAACATGTGCACTGTGCAAAACCATTCATTCATGACACATTTCTTAAAAGGAATATAGTGATGAAGGTTTCTTCTGCTAATGAAAATATTACAGTTCCAGCTTCAGCCTTTGATGCCTGCTGCAAAAATCTGTGTATACCTTAGTCAGTGGTAAAACTGTAAGTGTGCATGAATGAGGGAGAGACCGAGACAGACAGGGAAGGGTAGAATAATTAAAACAGAGATATTATTATAATGTAACTCATTTCAGAATGATTGCTTGCTTGTGAAAAATGTAACAACTTTTAGCAACTCTTAAATGACATGTGTTCTGTTTTGAAAATCTGTTTGGTGTTTCACATCCTTGTTGCTCACATCTACGTATATGATGCTGGTTTGTGTTACTTTTCTGGCCTATAATTTCCAGGATCTGATGGTTGGTTCATGTGATATATATGGGGCTATATCACCCAGATCTTGAGTCAGGTCTTTTTCTTTGAGTTCTTTAATTGCGGCATCTTGATTATGATGTCCTCTCTCTTCTTCATGCTGTGGGAAACAAATAGCACATGAATATGTCAATGACAAGGCAATGCATCATTTTTTCACAATTATTATCCCCTCTTTTGTTTGGGCATACTAAATTTTTTATATACATTGCATTAACAATAAAAAGACATACACCCACACATTAAAAAAATTACTAGACACTGTCGCAATGTTGTGTTACCAATATCAGATAAGGACAGTCCTAGAAACACACAAGTATTACATCATATTATGTGAGATGAGATGCATAAGAAATGCAGCTGGAGAAACAAGAAGAGATAGAGAGACACATGAGAAACTAAGAATAAGTGCAGGGATAACACTAATAACAGACTTTATAGAACACCAAGACATTAAATTAGTTAGAATAAAACAAGATCAACCAGCGACTAAAGCATTCTACATAAGAATATCAGGATACAAGACGAGAGGATGGTCAAGGAAAAGTTGGCTAGATGGAGTAAACAAGATGTTGAAGAAATAAAATATGATGCTTGTACAAGCAACAAAACAAGCGAAAAACAGAAAGTTACATCTGCCTTCTCTGTAGCAATGCTTCATGGCAAAAGAATAACAAGTCAGAAATAATTAAATTATTGTTTAAAACTTAAGGGTTGAGTTGAGTCAAAAACCTACATCTCTGCATTCGGGACATTACCATAAGCGTTCAATTCTCATATTTAACAGCCAGCGAAGAGTTTCAATACTAATGGTGCTCATTGCAATCTGATTATATGTCTGTCTTGCTTTACTTCTGAATGACGACAGTCGACCAGATCCTCTGACCACCCCTTGTTGCTGCATTCTCTCTAGACCATGACAGTCCATCTGTTCTTTTGCATTAATTACATTCTCACAGAGGGACCTTCACCGCATCAGCCTTATCATGCACCAAATCACCCCTTAATGATGGGGCACCAGCCAATCTGTTTGCCTGTTCATTTCCAACCGAACGAGAGTGTCCTGGAGAAAAGATCCAGCAAATGCTCACAACCTATGATGCATGTCATTCTGCATGAAGAATGCCAGTCTTCAACTTGCCAGCATGCTTTGTGAATCAGTTACAATAAAAACATGCGTATATAGTTTGTTCTCCAACCTGCAGAAAGCTGCAATATCCGCCTCCAACTCCATTCTCAGACTTGAGGTTGTGGTGTTATATGCCAAGCTCTCCTTTACCTAACAATGACCATTTTCTTTTGCTATGAATCCCCAAACACTTCTTTTGCCTCTTAACACAGAGCCATCAGTATAGATAATTTCGGCTTCCGTAACTTAAGGAATAAATGCTTTTCCTTCAACATTCCTATTTAACAGCTCATTATTTGTCATAGCCGTCTCCGTGGCGAAGGGGTTACGGACACAGTTCGTAATTCCTCTTACCCACGTTCAAAACACAGCTGAAGGCGATTTGGCAGCAGACCGCCTTGTGTTGGTTTTGATGAAATGGTATGGGTGCCGGTCGTTCAGAAAGTAATGGCAAACTACTGAACATAAACTTGCCCAGGAATCACGAACAGCCAAATAATACTGGGGTTGACTGCTACGTCCTGTAAAGGATATGCAACAACAACTATTTGCCATATTGTATAAGGGACGTTCATTTGAAACCCGTTCCAATGGCTTTATTACAAAAGCATGAAAGAAACATTAAAAGGTGTGGTAGAATTAAACAAAGCATTCATTTTGAATGAATTATGCACCATGGGTTGCTCAGAAGAAGTCGCCGTAGGCATTCAGGCAAGCACCCCATTGCTTACGTAGGTGGCGAATGCCGTCCGCAAAAAAGGATTGTGGTTGCTCACTGAACCAAGTGTTTACAGCGTTCGTAACGTCTGCATCTGTGTAAAATCGTTGTCCCTTGAGAGCTGTTTTTTAGAGGTCAGAACAAATGAAAATCACATGGTAACAAATCAGGACTATAGGCTGGATGTTGCAGAATTTCCCACTTCTTCCAAGCTGATGCTTCCTGCACAATCTTTGCAACATGCGGACGAGCATTATTGTGCAATAAAATCACACCGTGAGAAAGCATGCCAGGTCGTTTATTCTTGATGGCTTTTTGCAGCTTGTCTAGTGTTTCCAAGTAGTGGGTGGAGTTGATGTTGACACCAGGTTCTTTAAAGTCGGCCAACAATAGCCCTTCATGGTAAAAAAAATTCACTCAGCATAACCTTACCAGCGAAAACCTGTAACTTGAATTTTTTGGCTTTTGTGATCCTCCATTGCATGCTTCCATTGCATGCTCTCTCTTTTGCTGCTCGGCTCAAAGTGGTGACACCATGATTCATCGCTTGTGACTATGCGGAAGAGAAATGCATCACCCTCCACTCTGTAAAGCAGCAAGTGGTTCAAACACCTTCCCATGCATTCCTCTTTTTGGTGGTCGGTCAACATCCGTGGTACCCACTGTGAACACACCTTCCGATATTGCAGTTTCTTATGAACAAACTTTTGAATTGTCCCAATTGACACACCAAATTCTTTCGCTAGCGAATGTATGCTTCGACAATGGTTCATCTGTACTGCTGCATAAATTTTGGCGATGGTTTTTTCTGTTGCAACAATATGCGCTTGACCCGGCCATCGACGATCTGTCGTGAACTGACGTCCTTTGTGAAACATTCATGCTCAGTCTGTCACTGTTGTCTTCGACACACATTTGTTATCGTACGCTGCTTGCATTCTTCGATGAATGTCCACTGGTCGACATCCTTCAAATGAAAGAAACTGAATCACCGCTCTTTGAGCTTCTTTGGACGGATTTTGGATTAACCCTGGCCATTTTCTCAACGGTCAGAAACAGAACCTATGCATCATGGGACGATAAGCATGTGCACTTTTATTCATTGGTAAGTACTTATCACATGACTATGACATGATCATGTTCAATGTACGCAATTATGCGGTGCGCACGAACGGATTTCAAATGAACACTCCTAATATTTGAACAGCCTGTTGCTCATCATAAGTAATGTAAATACCAGCGTGGATTTCTTTCCCTTCTCACTTTAACGTTAATATAAATCTTCTCATCGCAATCTCATCTTGTTCCTCTTGTACCTTGCGTTGTCAAGGTGAAGCATAAAAAGCAGGAGAGTGTCCATTTATGGGCGTCATATATCGAGATTCCCATGGACTCTGTTATTTGCTCTGCCCATCGTTTACAAGTTTCATGTACTGTTCATTGTCTGCAATCAAGACTGTATCATAAGCATATCTAATGTTATTGATGTGTGGGTGGGTGGAGGATGTATGTGTGGGTGGTGAGGGTGTTTGTAGGTGGAGGATGTGTGGGTGAGTGGAGAGATGTGTGTGTGTGTGTGTGTGTGTGGATGAGAGATTTGTGTGGGGGATGTGTGTGGGTGGGGGATGTGTAAATGGGTGGGGTGCTATGTGGGAGGGGAGATGTGTGTGGGTGAGGAATGTGTGTGTGGGTGGGCAGGGGAGGTGTGGTTGGGTGTGGAATGTGCGAATGGGTGAAGGATGTATGTGAGGATTGGGGATGTGTTTGGCTGGGTGGTTTGAGTGTGTGAGTGTGGGTGGGTAGATGGGAGATGTATGTGTTGATGGGTGGGTGGGGGGATGTGTGGATGTGAGTGGTTGAGGGATGAGTATGTTAGTGGGTTCGTGTGTGTGGGAGATGAGTGTATGGGTGGGGGATGTGTGGGTGGTGGGGTGTGTGTGGGTGGGAGATGTGTTTGTGGATGGGGGATGTATTGGTGGGTGGGGATGTGTGTGTGGAAGATGTGTGTATGTGAGTGTATGGGTGGGGTGTATGTGTGGTTGGGGGATGTGTGGTTAAGGGATTGTGATTGGGGGTGGGTGGATGAAGGTTGTGTGGGTGGGTGAGTGTGTGTAGGTTGGGGATGGGTGAGGATGTGTGTGGGTGGGTGTAGGATTGGTGGATGGGGGGAGATTGTGTGGGTGGGGGATGTGTGGGTGGGGGATGTGTGGGTGGGGGATGTGTGGGTGGGTGCAAGCTTTGTGTGTGGATAGGTGTGGGATGTGTGGGTTGGCAGGGATATGTGTGTGTGGGTGGGGGATGTGTGTGTGGCTGGGTGGTTAGGGGTGTGTAGGTGGGTGAAGGAGAATATGTGGATGGGTGAGTGTTGGTGCATTATGGGATGGGTGGAGGATGTGTGTGTGGGTGGGAAGATGTGTGTGTGGGTGGGAAGATGTGTGTAGGTGGGGTGATGTATGGGTGGGTGATGGGTGGGTGGGTGCATGCATGTGTGCCTGGGGGGTGTGTGTGTGGGGGATGTGTGGTGGGTGGGGGATGTGTGGCGGGTGGGAGATGTGTGGGTAGGGGAATGTATGCGTGCCTTGGGGTATGTGTATAGTTGGGTGGAGGATGTGTGTGTGGGGATTGTGTGGGTGGATGGGGGAAGGGTGGGTGGGTGGGGGATATGTCTCAAAACATAGTAATATGCATTGTTTATGTTTACAATATTCATTTGACAATGTTTTTTTCCCTATGTGAATGTATTATGCACTATTGATGAACGAAAGATGAGTGATTGGAAGGGTAGAATGTAAGAAGGGCCTGCGTGCCCAATTTGTTACCCTTTGAAAATAAAGTCCGTTCGTTCGGTCGATGTATCGTCTCCTAATGTTGATTCCTTCCATATCTTCTATATTTCTGAAAATATTTTCACTGTATGGGGAAAAAAAGATCTGGAGACATGACCTACATCATTATCAATTCTGATGGCAGCTTGCTGTTTCCAATTTACAAGTCTAAGGTGTTTCCCATCAATTTGTAGATCTTCAATATGTCTCACTTTATCAAAAACCTTTGTGTAGTCAATAAAGCAAAGATATAGATCTTTGTTTACTTCTATAGAACATTCAATTACTGTTCTAAGTATATACACAGCATTTACTGTACCCTTGCCTTCTACAAACCCACATTGTTCTTCTCCTATTTCAGGTTGTATTTTCTTCCTAATTCTTTGCATGAAAATTCTCAGCAAATCTTCGTGATGTGGCTCATTATACTAATTATTCGATGTTGATCACATTCCAAGGCTCCTAATTTCTTCGGGATTGCAATAAATATAGAATTACATAATTCAGGAAGTATATCTCCAGTATCGTATATTGCGTTCAGCAGTCTGGAGGCTTGGTCTATTCCATATTCTTCTAAGGCATTGATAATTTCTATTGTGATGTTATCTGCACTCGGGGTCTTGATAGTTTTCAGATGGTTAAGAGCATTCTGAATTTCCATCTTCAAAATTGATGGTCCTTCATTCTTATTCCGATGATCATATTGTTCTTCTCTTGTATCATCATAAAGGTCTTGCACATAATCTGACCAAGCATGCAAAATCTGATCTTTTTCTGTTATGATTTTGCCATCTTTGGTTTTTAGGCAACCCGTTGATGTGTGTATTTGGTTTAACAATTAGCAAAAAGAAGACACAGATTATGTCACAAGGTGCACATGGGTTATCATCAATCTTTATTGACGATGCCGAACTAGAGATGGTAAACCATTTTACATATCTAGGATCAGTGGTAAATAGCAAATTATCCCTAGATCAGGAAATCAATATCCGGATTGGTAAGGCAGCAACAACAATGAACAGGTTAAGAAAAAGAGTCTGGGAGAACAGGAAGCTTACTGCCAAAACAAAAGTCCTTGTCTATCAAGCCTGTGTCCTTAGTACTCTTCTTTATGGCAGTGAAACCTAGACAACTTACTCACACCAAGAGAAACGTTTAAACAGCTTTCATACGCGGTGTCTGCGAAGTGGCAAGACAAAATCACAAACACTGAAGTATTGGAAAGATCTGGTTGTGTGACGGTTTATTCCATGCTCAGTCTTCGTAGACTTAGATGGATAGGACATCATAGGAGGATGGATGATGGTAGAATACCAAAGGACATCTTTTTTGTTTGTAAATTACAGATGGGTAAGAGATCTCAGGGTCGGCCTCTACTATGATATAAAGATGTGTGTAAGCCGGACACGATTGATACAGGCATGTGGAGGCGTTGGTGGTGAAGACTGGTAGGGGACTTAATGCATTGAGGGCTATGGCAGCAACCGGAGTAGATCAGAGGATGCTGTACAGGCTCTTTCAGCAGTCATTGAGTATGGTTTGGGGCTGCTGACAGTATCAAAAAGCCAGCTTGAAAGGTTGGAGCGCATACAGAATGCTGCCATGCGGTTAATAGTGGGGTGCACAAAGGACACACCAATTATCTGCATGAGGCATATCCTGGCGCTACCTACAATGACGGATAAGCATAGGGTCCTTCAGGCAAATGGTAACTGGGAGTTGCCGCAGACAGGGATCACCCGTTGCATGCAGCAATGGATATGGTAAAGGGTCACTAGATTAAGACGAGGCAGTTCCTGGTGTGACGAAACGGACCAGATTTCAGTCTGTCCTCTGCATTATTTCCCTTTGGTCGGAATGGGACAGATTGTCTCCCGCAAGATTCCCAAAAATAGCCAGGAAATCCCCGGCGAAAAATAGTCCGGATCGGTAAACATCGCGAATATTCGAGATTTCTCTCGGATGTTGAGGCAAGTGCGTACGTGATGTTTGCTGTCATGTTGGACTCACGATTACATCAGGTAGCACAGGATTCCAGATTTCTCCATGACCCATGGGATTCTCTTGGCCCGAGATGTAATTGTGACTGCGCACTCAGCTATCCGCTGTTAGTCGCCTTTCAGATTTCATCAGTTACGGCTGCAAATTACTGACTGCTACGAATTGATGTCTGTACACCTGTCAGCCAAAGCGGGACACATCAAGCAGCCAAGTGATGTGGTGATAGAATGATCCAAGGTAATCTCTTAATACAATATTAGTTAGCTGTAGTCTTGAATCAAACGCTAACAGCAGAAATGATTGTCGCCGCGAAGCGAATGAATTTACTTCCATCAGTCGGGATTTAAAATTAGCTTTATTGATCGGCTAGGTAATATTTGGGTCAGACGTCTCCTAGAATTACAGGTAGTGTGCTTCAAAACATTAGGCGTGTGTAAGTAGGCACATCTGATTAGATGTGTAAAATTGATGTTATTGCAGCAGATATAATTAAATGTGTTAACGATCTTGTTTAGTGATTACATACGTAGGGCTGTGAGGAATTTTGACATTAGTTAAACTGTGATGTTAGAGTCATTAATAGTGATGAGGTATTAGCATGAGCTAGCTAGTGATGTGTTATTTGCTTAGCTAGAATAGGGTTGTAACTTATGCCTTATATCAGTGGTGTTTATTAATTCCTGGAATCAAGGTGATTTTATTTCATTGGGATGTGAAGGTAAGTATTTGCTAAGTGTAGATGCCAGTGCTATTCCACCTTTATGTAGAAAGGTCTAGTATCTATTTGATAGAGGTAGATAGGAATTACCTGTGGTTATGATGTCATTACTAGTTTATATGCCTGCCCGCATAAGTGAATATGCATGCCTGATCATGCTTATTAGGTCTGCCAGACCGACTGTTTATTTGGCTGTATGGCTGAGTGTTTATTTGCGTGGCCGACTGGGTGTCTGTTGTGAGCGGAATGATTGTGTGCTGCCGGTATGACCGACTATTGATTTTGCCTATCCGACCAAATTGATTCTGCATGACCGAGTGTCGATTTTGTCAGCCCAATCGTGTTGATGTTGAATACCCGACTGAGACCGATGCGACGCTCTGTAGTCGAGGCCGTTGTGCTAATGACGATCCAAACTTCGAACAGAACATTGTCTGTCTCTACTGTTCTTCTCTTCTATAAACCTAATCCTATAAGTGGGGTAACATCTTCACTAGGAAGTGAGTTACATCCAAACATGTAGGGCACCCTGGTGGAGGGACTGGAGATTTAGGGGATGAGGGGCTGGATGCCACTCTACACTGGACGACGTGGCCTAACTCGCCACGGAACCAAGGGGCTCTTTTCTCACCGCAGCTGGGGGAAAGATTACTAGGTGGATGGCCACCGTATCTGTGATAGACCTGCACAGACTTGACCATCATGAGAGAAGGTCAATTAATAAAGGTCAAACCTGTTCTGGGACAGAGATCCCAGGATGAGAAATCTGTTGCTTTGTTAATGAGTTTGTTAATTGGTTATTAACAATTCATGATGTATAATTTGTTAATGCTATGTTAATGAATTATTATGTATATGATTTATTAATGTGAGATAGTCATTAATGAGTTATGTTTAATTAATTGATCAATGGTTTAAGTGATTAATTAGTTGTTGAGTTGTGAGTGAGGAGGATATGTCTGGCTGGACACCACCTAGATAATGTAATCTCTACACTGAAAGTTAAGTAGGTGTATTTTAGGATTGTGGTTGGTAGAAGTAGAGGAGTGGGATAACACCAGGTAGAGGATACAATGACAGAGTCAAAAAGTCTACTCTGGTGCTATCGGGCCAGCAGTGCCCAGACGAGTTACTTGCATATATACTAGCTTCTTTTTGCAACCTCATGCTATACCTTTTAATTAAGAGAGTTGATCTGTTATGATGATGATCTAATATATCTTATGTGATATATATTACTCTGATGCATGTGTTAAGGTTGAGATGCATGTTAGTCCTAAGTTGTAGCCAGGTACTCACACCGACCTCCATGTTTCAGGACCTGTTATATAAAGGAGATTCATGAGTTAGACCATAAACTCAATGGGACCAGCTCACTCCAGTGCCAGTCAAGGTGATGTTTGAGGCAATACTTGTAGCGGTCATCTGAATCTGCCTAAGTCGACACTTGAGAGACTCTCAGTTTAGAAGGTCCCGGTGGGTCTATGCTAAGACCGCCGTGATGAGTCAGACGGGGATATGGTCAACCGATCCAGGTTGGGTCGAGGACTGAAGCGTCTCTTGATTCACACCGGTAAGGTACTGGTGCAGTTCTAAGGTAACTCAGTGGTGACTTGTGTACTCTCAAGGAAATGAGTTCCAGTTGTGTTGATGAGAGCGAACTCTGTTTACTAGTCACGACAATGGCCAGTTTATTATGTTTCAGGCCCGGCTGGGTCGTAATGAGGTCCATTGTATAATTCATTTAAACTACGGTGTGAATCTACAGTTGTGATCCTTAATGAAACCTGAACTTGGTCAAGTGACCTACTACAGGGGTTTGCTAGTTTCGGAAACACCGGAGAGACATTCTTGGTCAGGTAGGGATATACCCAATTCCTAGAGGTGTTTTTGGACAATGACATTGATAGCTGTGAAGGTATTGGATACCTACAGAACTGTGTAGCATAGTGACCTGTGAATATGTTGAGTTCTTGCATTCACCTGTTGGAGCATTCAATTGTGACAATGTTGTTATATGGAGCCAGCGTTCCAGTTATAGGTTGCAGATAAAGTTTTCCCATTAACTTGAGAGACCGAAGAGCAACCAGGCTCTTATATACTAGTATATGGTGCAACCAGTCTTATCATCAGTTGGGGACATCTAGAATTCTAGAGTCGGCCCATACATCATCAGCAGAGGGGAACTTGTGAGTTATTACGTCATCGAGGGATGACCAGTGATCTTTGGTGAAGTGTCAGTCAGGTATCAGACATACGCCTGACCAGTCCGAGATCTTACTCACAGTGGAAGGAGAGAACTTCAGAAGGGTCTACGCCTTGGAGTTCCTTTGCACTGGAGGTTCCTCAGGTGAGTCGTTAACCACGACGGGACGACAGCACGAACTGAAGTCACATGCTCCGTGATGATGACTGATCATCTGTAGATCTTCTCGCTGTTCTCTAACAGCCAGTGTACATATTGTCTTCTATCCAGGCTTTTCAGCCATCCCTCTCTTAGTTCAGTTGACGTATTCAGAAATTAAATTTTGCTTTGTTAGCCATGGCTTTGAGTACTAGTATGACTGTTGTCTTGTCCGAGCCCCCTGTGGGTAGGAATCCATAAGTGGGGAGGGGAAGGTCAGCTGTCCCGGCTTGTGTGGGGCCTGGTAGATGTAAAGTCCTATTGGGGTGGTCGGAGCAAAGGCTGGGGATATTAACTATAGTAACATACCTGTCCAAGCCCTGGGGTCTTGTTACACCTGGATGGCACAGGCAGAACTTTCTATAAGTCAGGTGTGTGATCTGGAGACCCTCAATCGTGAAAGAGAGTGGGATGAAGTTCCGGAAGACATGACGGACTAGCACAATGTAATAATAACACTGGGTCGTGAGTGCAGAGAATGGGCAGCGGGCTGCACTGAGTTTTAAGTGCAACAGCTGATCCAGAGCAACACACATCAAGGTGACATAGTCATCTACACCGATGGGACAGTGGTGAGAAACAGACTTAGTGGCTGGGGCTTTATTGCAATGGCTAATGGGCGAGTCTTGAAAAAGGAGAGCCTGGCATATGAGACTATGGCCTCCAGCATGAGAATTGAGGTGGAGGCAGTAACAGCGGCATTCCAGTGGCTGGAGGAGACTACTGCAACACACGTGTTCATTACGGATTCAAAGAGTATGCTTAGCAAGGTGGAGAAAGGAATGTTTCGTGTGGAATGGCTCTCGTCGTTTCAGAGGTCACAGATTGTGAGAATTGTATGGATATTTTGCCCTGGCCATACGGGTGTACGGGGTAATGAACAGGTTGATAGGCTAGCAGGGAATGCACCTCTTGGTGGTATTTTGCCTATGGACAAGGGGGAGGTGGTCATGCGCTTGTGAGACCAGGTGGAGAAGGCGGAGGAACCTATCGAGAACCCATATGTGGAAAGAATGAGATTGCGGGGGATCGGCAGGGGTTCCGGAAGAATCTCAAAACTGAGAGGGAAGACCAGGAGAACTTTTAATCAGATAGCGGTGGGAACGATTAGTAGTATGACTCTTCGCTGGCTGTTGAACGAGGGGACTGAGCACGTATGGGAATGTCCTGAGTGCAGTGATGTCGGTTCTTAACTCAACTCAACTGATACAGGCATTGTAATGCACATTGGGAGCAAGTCGCCACTGAATGTGTCGTATGGAAGGCAAACATCAGAAATGGAATAAAGACAAAGGAGAAAATTATTGCAGATAAGTCACACACCGAGCGTGTGAGACGTAAGATGGTGCATGATGGTGGAAATGACAACGTGTTAAGGTGCACCCACTGTGAACGAACATTCACAGCGCGAATTGGCCTTATCAGTCACATTCGCTACCGCCACAGGTAAAAGTTATTATGCCTTTTTGAAGCACAAACTATCATGTGTCAAGACGGCAAGGTGACAATGCGATGTATGTATGGACCTAATTATTATTTTAGTGTACAAAATAAACATATTGAGTGACAGTACACAAACCTGTCTAAGACCTTGTTTAATGTGTTGAAATATTCCCATCTGATTATCAATATTCAGATCAACATTTTGTAACATTCTAATTATTTCTTCATATTTAACATGATCAAATGCTTAAGTGTAGTCAACAAGCACAAATAAAGAGATCTTTATTAATTTCAGTTGTTCTTTCTGTTAATTTTCTCAAGATGCCTATGGCATTAATCTGTGCTGTATCATCTCATCAGGTTCCTCTTGTACCTTGCGGTGTCGAGGTGAAGTATAAACAGCAGGAGAGTGCTCGCTTCATGTATCAATATTCCCATGGACTCTTGTTATTCCGTCCGTCCATCGTTTACATGGTCGGCCTCTTCCTCTGCTTCTATTTGGTCTGTACATCGTTGCTTGTTGTGGTATACTGTTAGTTGGTAACCTACTTGCATGGGCAAACCATTTGACTTGCTGTCTTCTAATAAAATCTTGTGCAGCTATAACCCCCACTTTAGTCCTGATTTCTTCATTTCTGATCTTATCTCTTCTTGATACATTGAATATTTTTCTCAGGAATCTCATTTCTGTTGTTGTGATTTTTCTTTTCTCTTTTTCTGTCATTGTCCAAGTTTGGCATTGGTAGCATAGAGTTGGTAGGAAGATTGTGTTGTAAAATGCTTTCTTAGTAACTATTGATACATGTTTTTTCTTTAGTATTGGTGCCATTTGTCCAATGAGTTTTTGCCTTATTGCAACTATTTTCGATATCATCTTCTGATTTGCCATTTGATGATATACTTTATGTACTTGAAATTCTTTACTTCTTTCAGGGGATGTTCGTTTCGGTGAATTGTTGTTCTTATTTCTTCTTTAGTTATAGTCATTACCTCTGTGCTGTCACCTGTTATAAATTCATAGTGCTCATTCCAATTTTTTAATTTGACTTTAGTTCTTATTGTTTTCATTATAATTCTCAGCAGTATTTTAGTCACATCTCATAAAACTATGTGTGTAAGGTTTTTCACAATTTTCACAGATTTCTTTGGCACAGCTATGAAAATAAGGAAAATACTATTCAACTTCGCCTCTGCTTTCTTCTGTCTGGCGTTGTAGATAGCATGTCTTTTTCACAGCATTTTAAGAGTGAGTCATTTCCACCATCATACATCTCATACGCTCGGTGTGTGACTTATCTGCAATAATTTTCTCCTTTGTCTTTATTCCATTTCTGATGTTTGCCTTCCATGCAACACATTCAGCGGCGACTTGCTCCCAATGTGCATTATCAATGCCTGTATCAGTTGAGTTGAGTTGAGTTAAGAACCAGTCTTGGTGAGACTTATTTCCTATAGTTAGTTGCATGTCCTTTACAGGGCATCTCCTTCTATTCCAGCAAGTTCCAGATCTTTGTGATATTCTAGCCAATTTTACATTAATTTGATTACTGAATGATATCAATAATAACGGATTATCTTTTGAAATCTAATGTCACAGCTCTACCAAAGAAATCTGGTGCAATGGATTGTGGAGAACATCACACAATTATTTTAATAAGTCAAGTGACTAAAATACTAAAATGCCATGGACTGTCCCTGCCTTCCCCTAAGGGCTACCGTGAAGTCCTCGACCGTTCCAACTTGACAAGCTGAGATGTGGATGGCACCACAACAGTGAGAGTCCCCCAGGAATGCTACCTGGTAAAAAATGCACGCTAAAGTCGGATGTGTTGGTCTAAGGGTTTCGGCCCAAGGGTGCCTAACCAGACACACCGCAATTATGTCTGAAAAAACACTCTGGATGAACGCAGAAGAAGAAGAAGAAGAAGAAGAAGAAGAAGAAGAAGAAGAAGAAGAATAAGAAGAAGAAGAAGAAGAAGAAGAAGAAGAAGAAGAAGAAGAAGAAATGCCTTATTGTAGTCAACTATCATTATCAAGTGCCATGCTGGCTGGCATAGGTGTTTATGACTCTCCACAGATCTCGGTCTTTGGTTTTCTAGATCAATTCTGCTGATGATTTTCCTCCACGCCACCGTCCCAATCCATCCAGTATCATTTCTCTTGGTCTGCCTCTGTCTCTTTTCCCCTCGATTTTTTCAGTTGTCACGATGTTCTCCAACGCCCCTCTTCTCATCACATGACCAAAGAAAGCTGTTTGTCTCTTTATTATTGTTGTATATAATGTTCTAGTTTCATTAGCCTCTTTCAGGCAGTTGTTGTTAGTTACTTTGGCAGTCCAAGGAATTCACAACATTCTTCTCAGGAATCACATCTCTGTTGCTTCCAAGCTCTTCCTAATTTTTTCACTTACATTCCAAGATTCACAGCCATACAGCAAAACAGGATCTATACAGCACTTCAGCACTCTCTATCTTACATGAGTCTCCGTGGTGAAGCCGTCTGACTTGGGCTCAGAAGGTTGTGGGTTTGATTCCGGGCCGCGTCCTTCAGTTCATGCGTGCATTTTTTGGAGACTCCTGAGGGTCATCGCTGGAGCTACAGAGTTCATGCTTTGTGTGATGCTTTCCACACTGCAGAAACAGACTGAGCCATATGGGATAAAAACCCGGTGCAATGAAGTCGACCCTGTTGACTTTTAAGCGACTTTCTTACATTCAATGATAGTGACTCATTGCATAAGATATTCTTAATTTTCTGAAATGCTGCTTTTGCTTGCCCTTTTCTGCACTTAATCTCTGTTGTGCATCTTCCATCTGATGTTATAAATGCCCCTAGGTATTTAAAACTATCCACTTGGTTAAGAATTTTCTCTTCTATTTCTATTTCATATTTTGGTGTCACCATTTTCTTTGATATCACCATTGTTACTGTTTTCTTGATATTCAAGGAGAGTCCTTTCTTTCCACTCAGTGTTACTACAATGTCCAACAATTGTTGTAGATCTTTTGCATTATCCACCACCAATTCTGTGTCATCTGCATAGCATATATTGTTTATATTATAACCTCTGAATAGTATTTCTGACTTCTCTTTGATCTCTCTCATTATTACTTCGCTATACAGGGAGAAGAGATCCGGTGACAAGACACATCCCTGTCTTACTCCCAGCCTTATTTCTTCATAATTTCCTTCTTTATTTCCCATTTTAATTGCTGCTACTTGGTTCCAGTAAATATTCTTTATTATTCCCATCAATGTTAATATCTTCTAACATTTTAATCAGTTTATCATGTTTTACTTTATCAAATGCCTTAGTATAATCTATGAAGTACAAATATATGTCTTTCTATGTCTCTAGTGATCTTTCTATTAGTGTCCGTAATGTATATATTGCATTGTTTGTACCCTGTCCTTCTACAAATCCATACCAATTTCCATTTTCATTTTCTTTCTTGCTCTACTCATTAGAATTCTGAGTAGAAGCTTAGTGACATGGTTTATGAGGTTAAATCTTCACATTCAATTGCTCCTGGTCTTTTTGGTGTAGCTATAAATACAAAAAACCAGCTCCGTGGCTAAAGGCTTGCGAACGCGGTTTGTGAGCCGGGTACCAGGCATTCAAAGCTCAGGTGCGACCGATTTGTGCAGCAGACCGTGTTGCGTTGTGTTATAACGTGCTGGTATGGGAGCCGTTCATTCAGAAAGCAATGGCAAACTACTGAACGTAACACATGCCTAGTACATCAACAGCAGCTGAGAAATGCTGGTGTTGACTGCAATGTCCCGTAATGGATACGCAACAACAACAAAAAAATAAATAAATAAATACAGATTTCAGCATATCGCTGGGCAAATATCCACTGCTGTAAATATCATTCAACATTTTGGTTAATATATCTACTACAAATTCTCCCAATACTTCTAATTCTTCTATTGTGATTTCATCTGGCCCAGCTGTTTCTCCTTTCTTTATGTTTGACAGCGTCAACGACTTCTTCTTTTAGAATAGGTGGACCTTCTAAGTTACTTTCTTCTGTTAATTCTTCCTTTTCTTCATCATATAATTTTCTTAATAACTAATTCCACCTAGCATCATCCTCCAATAATATTTTTTGATTCTAAATACCCTGTATTTATTCTTATTTTTCTTCCTGTGATCTCACGGATTTGTCTGTGCTTATTTTTTTGTATCTTTAATAGAATTTAATTCAATTTTCTCGCACTTCTCGTTTAACCAACTTTCTTTTGCCTTCACACAATTATCTCTTATTTCTTTATTTATCTTATCATATTCTTATTTGACATTTTTACTCTCTTTTCTTTTGGCCGTCAACTTTATGATTTCTTTAGTCATCCATTTTTTCTTAGCTTTTTGGCTTCTCTCCGGTAATATTTCCTTGCTCGTTTGATGAATGGAGTCCTTTAACATTTCCCATTGTTCATTTATACTCTGTATTTTAGCTGTTGTATTGTATCTATTTTTCACAGTCACTCTGTATTGTTCTTGAATTTCTTTATCTACCTTCAAAACCTGTAGTCAATTAAGCATGCATATATATATATATATATATGTGGTTGGCAGCTGGTCTAGGATCGAAGCTCCGACAGGCGGACAGTTAGAGCATTGCTTTGCTGATCCGGCAGCTTCTGCAGCTTGTCTTGTTCCAGATGTAGGGGTGTTACCTTTCCTCTGGAGTGAACTAGGCAGGCCGAGAGAGGGATCATGCTGCATGGGCAACACATGATCTCTATATTTTAGCCCAGGCTTTGTGCTATGGAGAGACAAACTCTTTTTTTAAAACAAAAGAGATGCATAAGGTCACATGGAAACATCCAAGATCCGGCCATTGGCACCAGCTGGACTTCATCATCACACGGAGACAACATCTGAACCATATATCATTGACTCGTAGTTACCACAGTGCTGACTGTGATACGGATCATTCTTTGGTTGTTGCAAGGGTTAGACTTAGACCAAAGAGAATCTACACAGCTAAACACAAATCTAGCCCCAGGATTAATATTATTAACACTCATGATCCTGAAAAGTGCTTTCAGTTTCAACAGCAACTTGAAGACGCTTTCACTGATACACCAGAAAATTGTACAGTAAATGAAAAGTGGGGTCAAATTAATGAAACTCTTTATAAAACTGCCGTAGGGGTTTACGGCACTGCGGATCATAAGAGGCAGGACTGGTTTGCGGCCAACAGCGAGACTCTGCAGCCCTTGATTGATAAGAAGAAGAAAGCTCTCTTAAGAAACAAGGAAAGACCAACGCGTAACACTCTGAGTGAGCTAAGGCAAGCTAGGAAGGATGTGCAAAAGGCTGCCAGGCAGTGTGCAAATGATTATTGGATCAAGTTATGTGAGTCCATTCAAATTGCAAGTGATAAGGGAGACATAAGAAGCATGTATGAAGGAATAAAGAAAGCCTGTGGTCCAGTGATCAAAAGAAGTGCACCATTGAAAACCTTGACTGGAGAAGTCATCACTGATAAGAAACAGCAGATGGACAGATGGGTAGAGCACTATTTGGAGCTTTACTCAAGTGAGACCAAACTAGCGGATGATGCCCTCAACGCCATAGAGGCTCTACCAACTCTTGACCACCTGGACACACTTCCCACCATAACAGAAGTTAAGTGTGCTATAAATGAACTTGCATCTGGCAAGGCTCCAGGTAAGGATGGGATTCCAATAGAGGTTATAAGGAGTGGGCAAGACACACTCACTATACAGATCCACCAGCTAATAGAGCTATGCTGGCGTGAAGGACAAGTCCCACAGGATTTCAAAGATTCAAGCATCATAACACTGTACAAGAACAAGGGCGATCGGAGCGACTGCAACAACTATAGGGGTATCTCACTTCTGTGTATTGTTGGAAAAGTATTTGCCAGAATTGTTCTGCGCAGACTTCAAGTCCTAGGAGATCAAGTCTACCCCGAATCACAGTGTGGCTTTCGACAGAACCGGTCTACCACTGATATGATATTCTCATTGCGACAAATGCAAGAAAAATGCCGTGAACAGAATCAACCACTGTTTATTGCCTTCATCGACCTCACAAAGGCATTTGATTTGGTCAGTCGTGAGGGTCTGTTCAAGGCACTAAAGAAGATTGGCTGCCCACCAACTCTTCTGTCCATTGTGGAATCGTTCCACACAGGCATGAAGGGTATAATCAAGTTTGATGGTGCAACTTCTGAAGAATTTGAAATCAAGAGTGGAGTTAAGCAAGGTTGTGTACTAGCTCCCACCCTCTTTGGAATATACTTTTCACTTCTACTGAAATATGCATTTCGTGATCAGGATGGTGGTATATACATTCACTCACGCTCAGATGGCGGCCTCTACAATGCTCAGAGATTGAAGGCTAAGACCAAAATTAGGAGGGTACTGATCAGAGAGTTGCTTTTTGCAGATGATGCTGCAGTTACGACCCACTCTGAGGAAGAATTGCAATGTCTACTATCTGCATTCTCCAATGCTTGTTCTGAATTTGGCTTAACAATTAGCAAAAAGAAGACACAGATTATGTCACAAGGTGCACATGGGGTACCATCAATCTTTATTGACGACGCCGAACTAGAGATAGTAGACCATTTTACATATCTAGGATCAGTGGTAAATAGCAAATTATCCCTAGATCAGGAAATCAACATCCGGATTGGTAAGGCAGCAACAACAATGAACAGGTTAAGAAAAAGAGTCTGGGAGAACAGGAAGCTTACTGCAAAAACAAAAGTCCTTGTCTATCAAGCCTGTGTCCTTAGTACTCTTCTCTATGGCAGTGAAACCTGGACAACTTACTCACACCAAGAGAACAATTTAAACAGCTTTCATATGCGGTGTCTGCGAAGAATTCTTGGTATTAAGTGGCAAGACAAAATCACAAATACTGAAGTATTGGAAAGATCAGGGTGTGTGACAGTTTATTCCATGCTCAGTCTTCGTAGACTTAGATGGATAGGACATCTTAGGAGGATGGATGATGGTAGAATACCAAAGGATATCTTTTTTGGTGAATTACAGATGGGTAAGAGATCTCAGGGTCGGCCTCTACTACGATACAAAGATGTGTGTAAGCGGGACATGATTGATACAGGCATTGATAATGCACATTGGGAGCAAGTCGCCACTGAACGTGTTGCATGGAGGGCAAATATCAGAAATGGAATAAAGTCAAAGGAGAAAATTATTGCAGAAAAGTCACACACCAAGCGTTTGAGACGTAAGATGGTGCATGATGGTGGAAATGGCCACGTGTTCACATGCACCCACTGTGAACGGACATTTACAGCGCAAATTGGCCTTATCAGTCACACTCGCTACCGCCATAGTTAAAAGTTATTATGCCTTTTTAAAGCACAAACTATCGTCTGTCAAGACGGCAAGGTGCCAATGAATGAATGATATATATATATATATATATATATATATATATATATACATTATATATATTATATATATATTGATTACAAAAAGGCATTTTATATGGCGCAACATGAGGAAATTATTAGAATGTTGGAAAATTTAAAAATTGATGGTAAAAGATCTGAGAATAACAAGGAACATGTATTGATAACAAAGAGCAGCGATAAGAATTGCCAACCACTTGGAAACTTTTCAAAACATTAAAGAAGATATTAGACAAGGTTGTGTACTATCACTCCATCTGTTCAATTTGTACAGCAAAATAATAGTGACATCCATACAAGACATGCCAGAATTATCAACTGGTGGGCGTAATGTAAACAACCTGCCTTATGCTGACAGGTTTAGGTTGCTGAAAATGAAATACAGTTACACGAAATGATAGATATAAATGCAACAGAAACACAAAATAAAGGACTTTGAATAACAGAACAACAGAAGTAATGATTATTACAAAGAAAAATTGTGCACCCAAATGCAACCTCAATGTGAATGGAATCAATCTGAAACAAGTCGATATATTTAAATATTCTCATCTCATCATGTTCCTCTTGTACCTTGCAGTGTCGAGGTGAAGTATAAACATCGTGAGAGTGCCCGATTATGGGCTTCATGTATCGATATTCCCATGGACTCTGCTATTCCCTTCATCCAACGTTTACGTGGTCGGCCTATTCCTCTGTTTCTATATGGTCTGTACATCATTGCTTGTTGTGGTATGCTGTTGAATGTAACCTACTTGCATGGCCAAACCATTTGACTTGCTGCTTTCTAATAAAATCTAGTGTTGCTATAACCCCTACTTTAGTCCTGATTTCTTCATTTCTGATCTTATCTATTCTTGTTTTATTTAAATATTTAGGTATTCAAATAACAGCAGATGGTAGACATATTAAGGAAGATAAATTTAGAATAGCCCAAGCAAAGGCAGCATTTTTCACAAGATGAAGAATATTCAATGCAATTTATCATTGTCCATTGAGGTGAGGAAAAGAGTTTTTAAGAGCTATTTTGAGCCAATCCTGATGTATGGAGGCAAATCAAGGACACTTAGTAAACAAGTGAAGACTTATATGGAAGTTGCAGAGATGTGGTTTTATTGAAGAATTATGAGAACACCATGGACAGATAGAAAAAAAAAGTTAACACACAAAGAGAAATGGTTACTTTAACCAGAAGAAGACAGTACATATTCCTTGGGCATGTCATGAGAATTGAAAAACTGGAGTATGTTGTTACAATGGAAAAGTTTAAGGGGAGGAGATGCAGGGGAGATCAAGAGAGAAGATACTGGACAGTTTGACATCATGGCATGGAAGAACATCAGTATCATAAATGATTGGCAGCACACGAGACAGAAGACTGTGGACAGACATGATTACCAATGTGGCATGGGCAATAAGAAAATAGTGTGTTGAAGTTGAAAGACAAACATGTTTTTATTATTTCTGATATAAAATTGTGATCATATTTCCCATTTAAGAAGGTTATCTAAACTGTCCATATGTTCATCATCATCATCATCCAGTGCCTTGCCAGCTACAAATTGCGATCTCTGACAGCATGGATCAAATCATCTGCTCCGGGAAGGTTAACTCGGTCAAAAAATGCCTGCAGAAGTCGGATGTGTCAGCCTAACGGCGCAAGAACGTAGCTCTGCTGTAAACAGGCACAATGCAATCATGTTCGAAAAAAAAAAAAAAAGAAAAAAAAAAACTCCGGATGAACGCAGCAGAAGAAGAAGAAATCATCTGTTGACTCCCTTCCATGTCATGAAACAAGACTGTCAAGAATCTTCTCAGGCTGTCTTCCTCTATCTCTCTTTCCACAAATCTTTCCAGTTGTCACAACATGTTCCAAGTTTTGTCTTCTCATAATGTGGCCAAAAATGATGACTGCCTCTTTCTGATGTTTGTGATAAGTTGTCTTTGCGACTCAGCTTCCCTCAAAATATCCAGTTTGCTCATTTTGGCTGTCCAATTAATTTTCAGCATTCTTCTATAAAACCACATCTCCAAGGCTTCCAGGGATTTTTTCTCGTTTAATAACTGTCCAGGGTTCGTAGCCGTTTGTTAAAATTAGTTCTATGTAACATGCATGAACTCTTTTTCTAACTTTCATGGACAATGACTTATTGCACAAAACGTCTTCCCCCCTCCCCCTTCATTTCACTAATCTCTAACACATTATCTTCATTCTTTCCATTTCTTTCTTGGTATGATCTAATTTTCCATTCTGGCTAAGTGTTCTGACATTCCATGTACCAACATTTAGTGTATGTTTAACATTAAATTTGCATACAGTTGCTTGACAATGATTGGATATCACCTGTAGCACATGATGCTTCTTATTGGACAAAGAGACCCACTGGAATCCCCATTAATGTCACTATCTTTATCAATTTCGTTTACATGCATGATTTTCTTGAGAAAATACAGCTGTGGTTTCCTCTTGCCTTCCGCCAGTTTGTGTATGGTTAACTCCACTAGCCTTTGTCTAAACGACAGACCTTGCAAGGCAGTAGGGTGCAGAGGTTATATATAGCGCTTCTTATGGCCACGTCATAGAGTTTTGAGGTATTTTATAGAGATAGCTGCATTACCAACTAACTCACCTACTCTCAGTGACCACCGCCCTTGTTGGTCCACGGCTGCTTATTCAACATACTCACAGCTAACCTATAGACAAAATATCTACAGGCCACTCCACCATCCGCCACCCGGTGGACGCGCCTAGTAGTATGACAGGCTCCTACCCCAAATGTTCATACATAGATTATTGATCAGGCAAGACGGTATATTGGATATGTTCACAGTCAATACAGGAGTGAAACAGGGATGTGTACTATCTCCTCTGCTATTTAATATTTACATGGGACAGAATATCCAAAGAAGCAAGCCTTGAAAGAACAGATTCAGAAAATTTAGAACTCTTTATTTCAGATGATCCACAGGAAATAAATGAATTTCTATTTGCAGAAGATCAGTGCCTGTTTTATAGCGGCGAGGGCAGACTGCAAAATCATATTAATAATCTGAGTTCAACATGCAAAGGATACAATATGAGTATTAATACAGCCAAAACCTAAGTAATGCAAGATAGCAGATCGCTTGGCTCCACTAAGTATACAGATGCTTGCTTGTTTGCTTGTGTTCATTGGCCTTGAGCTCCAACGTGAAGTCCTGTATGTCGGATGAAGGCATCCTGTTGTCCAGCATCAGTATGATGTCATACAGGACCTGAGGTTTGCGTGAGTATCCGTTGTCCCATGTCTGGCTTATTGGTGTGCAGACTGGTGGTTCCTCGCCGTACAGGCAGACACTCTCCGACTTCGGAGGAATCGGCGATCCAACTGACTTTAGCCAGGACCCTCGAAGGGACCTGTTGCCCAGGACGCTCGGCGAGGATGCGTCAATAGGTCTTGGCCAGTATATAACCCGGCCCTGGTGCCTTGGAAACACCTCTGCGTCCCAGTATACAGATAAATAGCACAACCCTGAAACAAGTTAAAGAATTCAAATATCTTGGAAGTATGATCACAGAAGATGGCAGATAGGACAGAGAAATCAAAATCAGATGTCAAAAAGCAAGTGCACTTATATACCAACTATCACCCTTACTGAAAGATCCAAATATACCTATGTCCGCAAAACAACAGACAATATTTCTTTTTTTTTTTAGGGTTGTATTTACACCAAACCTATGCTACCAATCTCAAGCTTGGACATTATCCAAATCACACTTTCGCAAAATCAACACCTGTGAGATGAGATGCCTGAGGAGAGCTGCCAACTTAACAATCCAAGACCGAGTAAGAAATGTTATCAGACAGACATTGGGATCAACACCTTGTGCCACATTTATCGAAAGACATAAGATTAAGTGGTTTGGCCATCTTGTTAGAATGCCACACCGTCAACTACCAGCACTGGCCCTACATCAAAGATCATCTGCAACGAGAGCAAGAGGACGCCCAAGAAGTAAGTGGATGGACGACATCAAAGACATTGTACAATCACATGGAATGATGACGCTATCCAATGCCACCCATCGGGCGCTGGAGTGCCAATTATTCTTTCCACGACGCTTGACGTCAAAAGTGGAAGAAGATGATGATGAATAAACTGATAGCAACTTTGTGTTATAGTCACTTTAGTTTGATGAAACAAGTGAACATTATATATTGCATCTGCCAACAATTAATGTAACTATGTAAACTATCCCTGTGATAATTTAAAAAAACACTGAATCCAATTAAAAAATATTTGGTTTGTAACAAGGTTATATATTTGTTACCGGTATGGTGTACAGGCCTTTTACATCAGGAGGTTGATACTTATAAAAATTATAAAGCTACTTCACATTTAATACACACATAAACCACTGTGAAAACTTGCATGTGGCCAAAAAGTCTGCAAACTTACCTTGTACTCCTCATATGCTTTCGTTATGTTTTCACAGTTGTCTTTATAACACTTGATCAAATCGTTGAATACTTCCAGCACTTTTTGACTCATATCCCATTTTCTGGAGATCAGAATGTCTCTCAAGCTGCTTTCAAACTCTTGCAGAGCTTTCAAAATCTTCTTTGTATAATACTCATTGTTTTTATACATTGGTGAGTTATCCACTATCTTGTATGCACACATAAAGCGTTGAATCTCCTGATGTGGGTGATGGATCTAGACAAAATGTAATAAATAAGAGTGATCATAGTTACTCATCTTGTGCCTAACACCTTTCATCATGAACATCTTATCTAAAGAAAAATGTACATTGAATAAAAAGGCTGAAATATGTAGAAATATTCCTCTAATTATTGTTTTTCTTCTTCTTTTCTTATATGCAAATAGTAATATTCCACTTTACCTACAGTTGTGCTGAAATGTGTTTTGGAAACCTTGATGGAGCTCTATGTAACTTGGTTTTCTTTACATATATTCTCAGATGTCAGCATGAATGATGCCTGAAAAATGCAGTTCTCATGAATTCCTACCTTGATTGATGCTTGTATTGGGGTTACATACATTATTGTTACTACTCATTCTTATTTCAAGCCTCACATAAATGGTAGAAATATGAATAGAGAAAGCAGACTGAACCACTTGGGAATCACTTTTGTAGAAGCCTGTCCTTTAAGGATCATGTTGAAGTGGTGGTTGCAAAGTGTCAGAAGGGGCTCCAAGCACTAAAGAGTATGGCAGCAAGAGACATGGAGCAGAAAAATGCTATTCACACTTTTTCAGCATTTGGTCATGTCAGTGGTAGAGTATAGACTAGGAATGCTCACTGTCTCAAAGAGTCAGCAAGGGAAACTTTGAGTGCATACAGAATGAAGCCACGAGGGTGATTCTGGGATGTACAAGGGACACCCCAATAGTGTGTATGCAACACATCCTGGCATTGCCGACCATTACAGAAGACTCTGGGTGTTGCAGGCAAGGTCATAACTTAAGGTAGCTGCGGACAAGGAACACCTCCAGCATGATTCCCTGGATGCAGTCAAGGGCCACAGACTGTTAAGAACGAACGAACGAACGAACAACAAACTTTATTTTCAAAGGGTTAAGAATTGGGCACGCAGGCCCGTCTAACATTCTGCCCTTCTATCACTCACTTTCATACATTATTTCATTCACACATCATTCAAGGCTAACAGAAACAGCAACACTATAAAAGATATGCATTATAAAGGCATGGGCAAAATGCGAACATCAAAACTACACGACACAGTAATATTAGATAATGGTCTGACAATTGTTATTAGCCATGTGAAATATACTGGCTGTTATACTAGGGTTTTGTTATTATTATTATTATCTCTATTATTAAGGGGGAAGATAATCCGTACTGAGATAGTGTTCGAATAATTTGCGATTATATGAATAGGGATTGGTGATGTCTTTGATTTCTTGTGGAAGATTGTTCCACAGCTGAGCTGCAGAGTACGTTAAGCTTGTTTTGTATAAGTCAATCCTAGGCTTCGGAATGTGTAATATATTTAAACGTTTACTGTGTCTAGCATTATATTTAAACAATGGCCAAAGGTAATTTGGGGCATTTCGATGCAGGATTTTGTGAATTAGTTTAGCTTTATTGAAAAGCAAGGCGTTTGCGGAGTGGTAGTAACTGAAGGCGTTTATACAGGCTAAGATTGTCAGATAAATGTTTGCTATAAATTAGACTCATGGCCCGTTTCTGGAGTGAGTACAGTCACTTGGTGTTTGAATTAGAACAACCGTCCCAGATTGTAGAGCAGTAGTCAAAGTGTGTCTGTATATGAGAAGTAATGGATGGCTCAGGCAGAAGATACCATCAGAGAAGTGTGCACACTTGAGAAGATTGACAAAGACAAGGAGTGGACCAGAGTGCCGAATAGCAATTCAGACTTGTGTGGGGTTATAATCACATTGAGCAGTGCGTATAGGGAGTGGCCAGCAGGCGCTACAGAAGTAGAAATTCAGCAATTAATACATGACTACTCTTGTCCTAGCAATTTGATTATCTATACCGATGGCTTTGTGTTAAGAGGGCATAAACGTGCCTGGGGATTTATAACAAAAGCAAATGGCCAATATTTAGTAAGGGAGAGCTTGGCATATGACACCACAACCTAAAGTCTGAGAATGGAGGCAGAGGCGGAGGTGGTTACTGCAGCTTTCCACTGGTTGGAGAACAACCTGTATATGCATGTTGTGATTGTAATTGATTCACAAAGCATGCTGGCAAAGGTGACGACTGGCATGTTTCATGCAGAATGGCATGCATCGATTCAAAGGTCCCGGGTCGTGAGCATTTGCTGGATCTTTTCTCCAGGACACTGCTGCGGTTGGAAATGAACAAGCAGACATATTGGCTGGTACTGCATCATTGAGGGGTGATTTGATGCATGATAAGGCAGATGTGGTGAAGCCCTCTGGGAGCATGTGAATGATGCAGAAGAACAGATGGACTATCATAGTCTAAAGAGTAAGTGGCAGCAAGGGGTGGTCATAGGATCTGGTCGACAGTCGTCACTCAGAGGTAAAGCAAGACAGACATTTAATCAGCATGCAACAGATACCATTAGTGTTGGAACTCTTTGTGGCCATTGAAGATAAGGACTGAGTGCTTATGGGAATGCCTCGAGAGCAATGATGTCAGTTCTTGACTCAACTCATTCTTTGTGCATAACATTTTACGGTCAGTTGTTACTTTATTCCATAAGGAAATTTATTTAGTACAAGTGTTTTAAGCTTTGTTACATAGATTTACAAAAATATCTGGGATCATGGAAAATATCAGACAAAGAAAAACCAAAGACAAAATGACAAGCATGATGGGAATGTAAATTAGATGAATCTGCAAAAAGAAAGTTAGGACAGATCCTATACAAGCCATATCAACAGTCAAAGCCATTAACAACTCACACAGATTTTCATCTCTGAAACAATGTCTCTTGAGCTGTTAAAGAAAATTTATGATAGTGAGGAAAGAAGAGAGGTGTTAGGCAGGGATGTGTAATGTTTCCAGATCTTTTTTCCCTGTACAGTGAAAATATTTTCAGAAATGTAGAGGATATAAATGGAATCAGCATTGGAGGACGAAACATCAATAACATTAGATATGCAGATGATACAGTATTGATTGCAGACAATCCGCAGGACCTGCAACAATTAGTAGATGCGGTTGTTGTACACAGTGAGCAGCTGGGGTTAGAATTAAATTGTAAAAAGACTCAGGTTATGGTCGTCAGTAGGAAGGAAGAAGTGCCTCAAAGTAATATACAAGTAAATGGAAATATTCTTCAACAAGTGAATCGGTACAATTATCTTGGACAGTTATAACATCTGATGGGAGATGCCTTGAAGAGATTAGAACAAGAATCGCCATGGCGAAAGTAGCCTTTAGCAAGATGAAAAACATTCTGACCAATAAAAAGATGTCAATTGAAACGAGAAAAAGAGTGTTGAGGGGATACATAGAGCCTGTTCTTTTGTATGGATGTGAAACTTGGACAATGAACAGTCAAGCTGAAAGGCATCTGATGGCTGCAGAAATGTGGTTTCTGAGGAGAATGCAAAGAATACCATGGACAGACAGAAAAACCAATGACCAAGTACTACAGGAGACAAATGAACAACGTAAACTGATTAGAGAAATTAGACGTAGACAGTCAAAATTTTTTGGACATGTTATGAGAAGAAATGGATTGGAGAACTTAGTGACAACTGGCAAGATCGAAGGGAACAGACCAAGAGGAAGACAGAGAGGAAAATACCTGGATGGCTTGGCCACATGGCATGGACGAGACAGGAACACTGAGCTGATCCACGACACTGGTGATCGAGTGAAATGGCGAGTCATGACCGCCCACGCTTTCCGGCATCCCACATGATTGATTGATTGAGGAAAGAAACACTCACTATGAAACAGAAAGAAGAAGCTGAGCCATTAACACATAAAAGAATATTACCCAAACAGCAAATGGATTCATGTATAAACAAACAGATCAGCAAAACAACTCAACAGAAAATAGAGGTGTTGGGATTATCATAAAACTAAACAAAAATGGAGCAACAAAAATATAGTCAGATACAGTTAGTGACAGAGATAGAGGTCTTGAAAACAGCAGCAGAATTGCTGCTACTAGTGAATAATAAATAACAAAAATACACAACTTTCTTTACAGATATAAAGACAGTTGTTTCAATACTAAAGCAAAAAAAAAAACAAAAACACGTTGCGTTAATAAACCAAAGAGCAGCACACCAATCCAAAAAGGTTGTGTAATACATTGCAAAATACCTGGACATGAAGAGGCTGTGAAACTAGGGCAGAGGAAGATCGAAAGCAACCACTGCCTGAGAAAGAATTACCCATGATGAGGCCATGAGGGTTAGAAGAAGTTGTTGAGACTATAACTGATGAAAGTTAACTGTTGAACTGGTAAAAGGATGGCTAAACATTTGCTGCAGGAGTGTCAATCATACAGAAAAGAAAATGTTATTCTGACAAACTATATGGAGATGGCAATGAGCTCATGTTGAGTTCTGCTTTCTTTGGATATATTCAGGTTGACGTCTGAAAATTTACTAAGAAGAATAATAATAATTAAATGATAACAATAAAATATAAAAGAAAACAAAATTAGAATAACAGTACAATGGATCTGAAGATAGCATCAAGACATTTAAAGTAAACAATCAATTGAATACATAATGTGAATAAATAAAACCCAAGAACCAATGCAGGTGACTTTTGATAATTAGAAGATACTCAGGTGATTACATTATCCATAAGTGGTGGTAGTGTTGTGAATCATTGTTACATATTGCATGATAAGATGTGGTCAGGACCTTTGGGGTCATGTACAGAGTGGAAGAACAGATACACCATAATTGCCTGGGGAAAATGGTGTTGCCATGAGTGACCAGAGATCTGGCTGACACTCAATACTCTGCAGAAAGGCCAGACGGACACACAATCAGATTGCAACAGGTACCATTAGTATTGGGACTCTTAGCTGGTTGTTGAAGGTGAGGACTGAGTGTATATGGGAATGTCCTGATTGCTGTGATATCTGTTCTTGACCCAACTCATTTGTTACATATGAAAGTTTCCACAATATTTTTATGTTTCACATCATCATTATAAAGTGCACCATTTTTCTAATCACAATCAACAAAAACTTTTATGCAAAATAAGGTTATCTGAAAAGAAAAGTGTCTTAGTTGAGACTGATTATTTATAGGTTTTGCTGAGTTATGTGCATAAAAAACATCTGTACACGCTCTGTTCTTCCATCTAATTTTTTTATTAGTTAGTTAGTTAGTCGCAGTTCCAACTTCACGGCAACGGGTCATCCCCATTATGCTCCGTTCCTGTACCAATGGATATCACACAAAATGCTCCTCACTGTCCAATGTGAAAAGTGGAACAGACAGGAGTCTCAGCAAGCCAACAGCCCTGCACAGGTACTTTCTAGTTGTTATAAAGTTCTACTTTTCCTGCCTCTTTATGTGAACATAACATTTTAATGCCTCTTTCTGATGTTTGTGATAGGTTGTCTTTGTGATCCTCTTTAAATACATTTGGTCTATCTGTAATTATTTTGGATATCCAAGGCAAAATGAGCAAGAATGCGAGGAGTTCTTCAAAGACATCCTTGATATACTAAAGAAAATAGAGAAGCAGGACAAAATCCATAGTTATGAGAGACTCCAATGCAAGACTAGGACATAGCAGAACGGATATAGTGAAACATCTTGGAGCATTTGGAGACCAACACAATGCAAGAAATTATAATGGAAGTAGACTGATAGAGCTAGGCAGTCAACATGACCTCTTTATAACAAACACATTTATTTAAACACAAAGACTCACAAATATACATGTGGTACAAATCAATGGCACCTTGCCGTCTTAACAGACGATAGTTTGTGCTTCAAAAAGGCATAATAACTACAACCCATGGCGGTAGGGAATGTGACTGATAAGGCCAATTCACCCTGTAAATGTTCGTCCACAGTGGGTGCATGTGAACACATGGTCATTTCCACCATCATGCACCATCTTACATCTCATATGCTCAGTGTGTGACTTATCTGCAATAATGTTCTCCTTTGCCTTTATTACATTTCTGATATTTGCCCTCCATGCAATACGTTCAGCTGCGACTTACTCGCAATGTGCATTATCAATGCCTGTATCAATCATGTTCCGCTTACACACATCTTTGTATCGTAGTAGAGGCCAGCCCTGAGATATCTTACCCATCTGTAATTCACCAAAAAAGATGTCCTTTGGTATACTACCATCATCTTTCGTCCTAATGTGTCATATCCATCTAAGTCTACGAAGACTGAGCATGGAATAAGCCGTCACACAACCTGATCTTTCCAATACTTCAGTATTTGTGATTTTGTCTTGCCACTTAATACCAAGTATTCTTCGCAGACACCGCATATGAAAGCTGTTTAAACATTCTTGTTGGTGTGAATAAGTTGTCCAGGCTTCACTGCCATAAAGAAGAGTATTAAGGACACAGGCTTGATAGACAAGGACTTTTGTTTTGGCAGTAAGCTTCCTGTTCTCAAAGACTCTTTTTCTTAACCTGTTCATTGTTTAAATATTGAGCACAACCCACTACTGGCAACAGCTGATCATATTCTGGCGTGAACCAAAGGCCCATCCACGTCAATATGGATGCACTATACTCGAGTTTCGCTCTCGTTTGAGCTCGTCAGCAATGCATATCCCTGACCGGATCCGGAAATAAGCCCCGGATCACTGGCGTGTGAAGCGGGTGTGTAACCACGCGGCACACGCCAAATTATCACACCAGAATATTACAACATTACCCATCGTAGGCTATGCTGTTCATTGTTGTTGCTGCCTTACCAATCCTGATGTTGATTTCCTGATCTAGGGATAATTTGCTATTTACCTCTGATCCTAGATATGTAAAATGGTCTACTATCTCTAGTTCGGTGTCGTCAATAAAGGTTGATGGTACCCCATGTGCACCTTGTGATATAATCTGTGTCTTCTTTTTTGCTAATTGTTAAACCAAATTCAGAACAAGCATTGGAGAATGCAGATAGTAGACATTGCAATTCTTCCTCAGAGATGGGTCGTAACTGCAGCATCATCTGCAAAAAGCAACTCTCTTATCAATACCCTCCTAATTTTGGTCTTGGCCTTCAATCTCTGAGCATTGTAGAGGCCGCCATCTGAGCGTGAGTGAATGTATATACCACCATCCTGATCACGAAAGGCATATTTCAGTTGAAGTGAAAAGTATATTCCAAAGAGGGTGGGAGCTAGTACACAACCTTGCTTAACTCAACTCTTGATTTCAAACTCTTCTGAAGTTGCACCATCAAACTTGATTATACCTTTCATGCCTGTGTCGAACGTTCCACAATGGACAGAAGAGTTGGTGGGCAGTCAATATTCTTTAATGACTTGAACAGACCCCCCATCAAATCAAATGCCTTTGTGAGGTCGATGAAGGCAATAAACAGTGGTTGATTCTATTCACTGCAAAACTTGGTGGAGTATTGATGCATGACAAGGCAGACGTGGTTGCGGCCTTGTGGGAGCACGTGTACATCTTGGAGGAGCAAATGGATCACCATAGTCTGGTAAGAATGAGGCAGCGAGGTGTGACGAGGGGATCTGGCCGACGCTTGACGCTCAGAGGACAGGAGAGAAGGACATATAATTAGATTGCTACTGGAACTATTAGTGTTGGAACTCTTCGCTGGCTGCTGAGGATGGGGACAGAGCGCTTATGGGAATGCTCCGAATGCTGTGATGTCGGTTCCTAAATCAATCAATCAATTCAAATTCACGGCATTTTTCTTGCATTTGTCACAATGAGAATATCATATTAATGGTAGGCCGGTTCTGTCGGAAGCCACACTGTGATTCAGGATAGACTTGATCTCCCAAAACGTGGAAGTCTGCACAGAAATATTCTAGCAAATGCTTTCCCAACAATACACACAAGTGAGATACCCCTATAGTTGTTGCAGTCGCCCCGATCGCCCTTGCTCTTGTACAGTGTTATGATGCTTGAATCTTTGAAATCCTGTGGGACTTGTCCTTCTCGCCAGCATAGCTCTGTTAGCTATTAGTATATTAGTACAATTTTCTGATGTATCAGTGAAAGTGTCTTCAAGTTGCTGTTGGAACTCAAAGCACTTATCAGGATCGTGGGTGTTAATAATATTAATCCTGGGGCTAGATTTGTGTTTAGCTGTGTAGATTTTCTTTGGTCTCAGTCTAACCCTTGCGACAACCAAAGAGTGATCCGTATCACAGTCAGCACTGGTTAATGATTTCTACGTGTGATGATGAAGTCCAGTTGATGCCAATGGCAGAATCTTGGATGTTTCCATGTGATCTTATGCAGCTCTTTTGTTTTAAACAAGGAGTTTGTAATACATAGGTCATTTCTGGTGCAATGCTCCAGCAACCTTTGCCCATTTTCATTCATGCGACCGATGTTGTATTTTCCAAGGCACACTGGCCATGAACACCACATATGATGTCCTTGCCCACACGAGCACTGAAATCATCGAGCATATAAATGTAGTTAGATTTTGGAACTGCCTTGATCACAGTGTCTAACTGTGAACAAATCCTTCACACCATTAGAGGAAGTGAGTGTCGGTGCATATGCAGTGATAATGGTGGCAAAACCACAAGAGGTTGCCAAGCCCTGGGATTGTAGTCTTTCATTACTGGAATTTCAATCATTCCCAGTAGCAAATTCTTCACTGCAAAGCTCACATCATGTTGCCTTTGTCTGCCTGCTCTCTACCCTTCCAAAAAAGGTGTAATTGTTTTCCCTGAGTGACCCTTCTTCAGCAAGGCGAGTCTCCTGCAGGCCAGCAATATCAATGTTAAGATGACCGAGTTTGGCATCAATCACAGTCATTTTTCTCACATCGTCAATATTCATCAGGTCAGTGGAAAATCCTGGACACATGGTTCTTACGTTCCAGTTTGCAAGCCGTAGCTTGAAGTTTCTATTTTTTACTTTTTAGTAATACCTGGTTCATTGGTTTAACAGACTACGATGCAGATCTTGTCCTAGCCCCAAGCACCCATTAAAGCAGGCAAGCTGTAGCTGATCAGTGACACCTGTAGGAGTCTCCCACTGTCAGAGACAACGCGTGGCGCCCCATGTCTACGCCAATTAACAAGGACTTATAACCCGTAACTGCTACCTCTCACTTTGATTCCGAGACCGGTTAAGACCAGAGATGGAGTTATATTTCTCCATAGCACAAAGCCTGGGCTAAAATATAGAGACCATGTGCTGCCCATGCAGGATGATCCCTCTCTCGGCCTGTCTAGTTCACTCTAGAGGAAATATAACAGCAATACATCTGGAACAAGACAAGCTGCAGAAGCTGCCGGATCAGCAAAGCAATGCTCTAACTGTCCGCCAGTCGGAGCTTCGATCCTAGAACAGATGCCAACCAAAGCTCAGGGTCTTGTCTGCCCAGCCATGACATTTTGTCTTTAGGTTGCATTTCCTCGCAGCAGGATAAGGCTTGTACACTCCCTATTGCGCTCTTCCGCCTGAAGTCGTTGGCACAATGTGGGGTGTCGGGTTTGGTAAGCGCCGCCCAACATTTGGCGCTAACAGAAAGCAGGCAGTACCGTTTGCTGTCATTATGGTAGCTCAGTCATATCTGACTAAGACCTGACTAACTGTGGTACAATGGGAGGATCTAAACACCAAAAGCCAAATTGATTTTATATTAACAAGAAATAACAGAAAAAGAAGAATATTAAATGTAAGGCCGGTGCCCAACTTAAGTATAAACACAGACCACAAAGCATCACCTTGACACCATTAGGTACAAGAGGAAGAAGATGAGATGAGATGAGATCTTAGTGTTGTGCAGACATCGAATGCACCTCTTTTAACCCGAGTGGTTGAAAATCCAAGTCTTCTAAGATGAGATTCATCGCTTGTGATTTCTTTGTTATACGGTCTGGTTAAGAAGTCTCTTCTCTATGCCATAGAAAGTCTTCTGTCAGCAGTATTTTCTTAGTTTTCCAGTCTAAATCTATCTTTAAATGGATAACTTGAAGGAACTCTTTATTCTGTCTTCTATCTTCCCTCATTCGCTAGACATAGTGAATTCACATGCCAGTAGACTTTACCATACAAGATGCTTACAGGTGTGTTGTAGCTCTTTGATAAAATATTCCTGAAGAAGTTTCTTACACTTTGCATCAGTAAAGACAATGTTAAATTCATTAATTCATTCAGTAGTATGTTCTTTGCAGAACCTCGCACCCATAACAACCTTCCGGAAAACCTCTCAATCATAAGCAAGATGTCCCGCATCAGAAACACCCATCTGGAGATCATCCGCCACATCCTGCACCCATCTTCTCTTTGATCTTCCTCTTCCTTTCTTGCCAGGCATATAACCCTCCATTATTGTTCTCTCCAAACTTTCGTGACGTTTCAAGTGACCAAAATATTTCAATTTTCTTTGTTTTATTGTCTTTAATAGCCAACCTTCTTCAATATTCAACTCTTGAAGAATGGATGCATTTGTTCTTTTCTGTATCCAAGATATTCTTAGAACTCATCTATAACATTTATATTCAAAGGCGTTTATGCGCTGTTTAGATTGTTTAGTTAGTGTCCAGGTCTCACAGGCGTATGCTGCAATGGGAAAGATGCATGCTCTTAAAAATCTAATTTTTGTAGTTCTGTCTGTCCCACTCCACAATTTATTCAGTTGTTTTAGTTAAATACAAATAAGAAAATTTTACCTGTGAAAGATACACATCTTTAAATATCTCAAAGTTGTAAAGGTTTTTCTTGTGGTCAGAGGTAAGACAATGCTTCTCCTTGAGGTGGAATTCTGTTTCATCACCTAGGTAAAAATCAGAAATAAAAGTATTATATAAACTGAATGCATGCTATGAAAGCTACTATGAACATTGCACTCTAGATAAACTCATAGATACTTGGTTTAAAATTATATATGTGGATTGTTAGTGTGGGACAATGGTTGTGTACACATCTGCATTAGTCTCTATAGTTATACCTCCAGAAGTCTGTGGCTTCTTTGGCTAATTGTTGTTTCAGTATAAAATAAAGAAGGCTACTTATTGATTGCAATATTTGGTCAATTTCCTGAGTTTAGATGCTATAAAAATTAAAATATAAATTCTTTAATTGTTATTTACTCAATAACTGGAATCATCAATCCACTGACTGGATTCTGAAGATGTAAGTTGCCTAGATTTATTACTCAATTAGCTAGTGTCATCTGTTCAGTTTCTTCTGCCTTTCATTTCCCAATTGAGCATAAGCCCTGAAAAAACTCATGCCAATACTTTATGACTTGCTTATGACCGGTTAGATTTTTCAGCTAATGTTTTCTCAGGGGTCAAGTAGCTATCTCAAACCAACCTTCTTTGATTGCCTCTCACACCATGACTGGTAGGTTACTACAATGTGTTGCTATTCTTTGCTTCTCTTACATGCCTTGGCAACACATGGGCAAGTGCTGAATGTCAGTAATTGTTAATCTTTAGGTCAAGTGAAACTTCAGCATCTTGTCTGTGTTACAATGTTGAACATATGAACTCAATTAAGAAATTTATTGTATTTATATAAAGTTAGTTGCATGTCCATTCACAGGACATTGCAATCAACTCCAGAATTTATTGGCTGTTTTTTATTTTATAGGCAATTTTATCTTGAGTAATTTGTCATTGCTTTCTGAACAGCCGATGCTTCTTACCATCAAAATCAATGCAAGGCAATATGTTTTCACATTTCCAGTGGACTAATTGTGAACATACATGGCTGCAGTTGACTAAATGACAGGCAATGGAAGAGGATAACCCCGTGCCATCAAGAGACCATAAAAACCCAGCCTCCTCTTCTATATGAAATACAACTCTGAAGTATGCCCCTGGCAAGGTGCAGGAAAGTATGTCAAACAACACATTGTGCAACCTACTGTTTGTGGATCTGTGTTTAAATTCACAAAGGGAATACATTACTTTGAATAAGTAAACAAGCAAAAAATTCCTCGAGACCTCAAAGTTGTTGTTTTACAGAAAAATGCTGAAAAGCCAAAATTAATAATCTAAATGTTTTGAATAAAGGCTAAGACACAAAACAACTTTTCACAAACATCACAAATACACAGTCATCATGTTTGGCCACATTATAGGAAGAGAAAAACTAGAACATGTGACAACTGGAAAGATTTATTGAAAGGAGATAGAGGCAGACAATGAGAAAAAATTCTTGACAACCTTTTGTCATGACATGCAATGGTGTTGTGTTAGCACATACATGAGTTAGTTGAGTCACAAACCAACATCACAGCACTGGGGACATTCCCATTCCATCCCCATCTTTCAACAGCCAGCGAGGAGTCCCAATACTGATGGTACCAGTTTCAGTCAGATTATGTGTCTGTCTGGCCTTCCTCTTTAGCACATAAATTGATAAATTGATGCTGTTGGAGATTGCAAAATGCTGATAAGTATGATCGTCTACTTCAGACAACAAAGCACTTGATGATGTTACAGAAGTTAGATTTTGTAGAATCCCATTCCCTTTTGTTGTTTAGCACAAAGGCAAAACTAAAAGCTGAATATTTGAAGCCAGCAGACACTTCATGGTCAAAAATAAAAGTTACTGATGCAAACTATCAACATTTAAAATTACCTTTGGAATCTCTTGTTTCATTTATGTCAACTGCACAAATTCCACAAGATGAATTCGTGACAGCATATGGTCTAAACATCTCATCCATTTCAAATGTCTAATACGTTTTTTTCTGAAGTCTGCTTCGCATAATTACACTTTTAAAAAATCGCACAATGTTCTGAAACAGAAAAACAAATAAAAAATTCAAAGCATCGGTGAATGACTATCAAATTAAAATGAGTAAATGTTAAGCACTGAATTTGTAGAGCAATAACAAAATAGCAGTGGGATCATCTTGTGAGGTCAATCAGTTACCATTTTGTGTCTACAACCAAAGAAACCATGACTTCAGAGCTAAATAAGATCCAGGATCAGATGGCTAGATACTACTTAAAAGACAAATTCAATGCAGTCCAGGTGACACATTTGGCTCCAGATAAAAAAAATCTCAACTTAACCCTCAGCTTCATTATAAATGTGTACCAGAATAAACAGTACTTGAAAAGTAATTGACATTTGGGTTACAGTATTATTCAACATCTGCAGATAAATAATAAATAAGTACAATTATGCCCAAAAATAGTCACATAAAGTATCTTTTTTTTTTTTTCATATCCTTTACAGGACATCGCTGTCAACACCAGCATCTTTCAGCTGTATGTTGATTTCTTGGCAAGATTACGCTCAGTAGTTTGCATAAAGTATCTTTTTTTTTTTTTTTAGCATATCCTTTTTACAGGACTTAGCTGTCAACACCAGCATCTTTCAGCTGTATGTTGATCTCTTGGCAAGATTACGCTCAGTAGTTTGCCATTGCTTTCTGAGCGGCCGGCTCAGTCTCCAGCAAGTCACGAGCGGGGGTCGAACTGCCTCAGCTCTCGCTCCGCTACGAGACTCTGCGTGATAAACGGGATTACAGAGAGAAAGTGTTGTAACCCCACAGCCAGAGAGACCGGCATATAAAGTATCTAGTGGAGCTAAATTATTTCTTTTCACATTGCTTCACATATACATAACAGAATACATGTCACCATGACATGGGGAAACATCTGTGTTATAAGTGATCAGCAGCATGTGAGAATGAGGCAAAAGGTTGTTGACAAACATGATGGTCATCATCAAGTGGCATAGACTATGTGAAAAAGAAGGTAATGATAAGCGTTTTTAAGTTCTTAAGTGTGTAATAAATTCCTGCTGTACAACTTGATCATGTAGGTACATCATACAAGTGTGGTTTTGATTATTCACATAGATAATCAGTGTTCTGTCATTAGGAAGCATTACATACAAGAGGAAATTGATTACTCTCGAAAATGAGATGTACATAGTTTCATGGATGATACTTCATTATTGTTTCTTTAACTGGAAATATGACATTTTTAGTAATGCCATTTTAAAAAAAGTCAGTGTCCATTTTAAAAAGTTGTACATACTAAACCATACAACCACACTTCTCTGCACATATGTCTAAGCAATTTTGAAATAACTAATGTCATGCAAATAATATTTTTAAAAAAAATTACAAAACATGAGCACTATGAGGAAACAATTGGCTCAATTATCGGGGTTCAGTATAAACTGTATTGGCCCACTTGTTACCAGGGCTCCGAAGGCGACTGAGGAGTGTTGGTGTGAGGATGGCTACTTCAACCCGTATAAAACTTTAGCTGTAAAATCCAACCTATCATGAACAAGATGAGTTGGCTACGGACCTATGCTCCATTGGGAGATGAAAGGCAGCAGAATAAGCTGCTATTATTATGTGAGGTAATTATTTCTTATGGTTAGTGGGATAGGGGTATCCCCTAACAAAGGAGATGTAAGACGCTTCTTTTCCTTCATTAGTCTATGGGACACCCTTGGGCAAGGTGGAGTGCCCATTTAGCCCTCTCATCAGGGTTACGTGAAGCCATGGGAGCAGGTGGTGGATAGAGTGTGAGAACAGCCAATAGATTGTTGTTGGTTATGGTCTGCACTCTGCAGCGATAGGCAGATGATCTCATCAGTAGAGACACTGGCTATGGCCACCGACTAGTACAGTCACTTCCCAGAAAGAAAGCACTGGGGAAGAGTGTGACACAGGGGCCAGTACTAGTAATCATGATGACGGAGTTAATCCTGACAGTGTTACCAAGGAAATCCCCTGTGTCAGACTAAGAAGGAGGGTGAGACTAGGAATGTGGAATATGAGAAGTTTGTATGAGCGAAAGCTTAAGATAGTATGTGATGAGATTGATTGAGAGGTAGAATATTCACATTTTAGGAATTAACAAACATCGCTGGAGAAGCAAGGGACATTTTACAATGGAAAAATGGAAGTCTTTTCATATATTCTGGTAGAGATATTGGAGGCCAGAGCGGAGAAGCATTATGTTTAGATAAAACAGCTGCAAAAGCTTTAATGGGATATAACCCAGTTAGTGATAGAATCCTCACTATCAGACTTAAAGACCTTCCAAAAAACACAACTCTCATACAGATATATGCACCTACTTCAATAGCAGAGGAGGACGAAATTGAAGATTTTTACAGCACACTGCAAGACAAATTAAATAAGATTGGTCACAATGATATAACAATATTAATGGGAGATTTTAATGCAAAAGTGGGTACAGGAAGAGCTGATTATGAGAGACAGGTTTTATGAAAATTTGGATTGGGAAATAGAAATGATGCAGGTGACAAATTAATTGAATTTTGTACAGAAAATGAGCTAATGATAGCCAACACACTTTTTAAACCAGTAGTTCTCAACCGGTGGGGAATTCCCCCCCAGGGGGGAATTTTAGGGTTTCCAGGGGGGGGGGGGGGGGGGGGGGAATGAAGATCATTTCAAGATCGCGATAATACAAGAACCGATTATTTGATATTGCTTTTCCCTTCATACTTTACAGTTATGCATGTCTCATCCTTCTAAAATTCATTTTATAAAGTAAGTAGACCCACAAATCACATTTTATGTGGATGTCTAGACCTCACGACGGCAGGCAGAGGAGCTCTTCTTGAGTCAATGGCTGCGGTCTCCGACCAGTACGGTCACTGCCATAGAGGAAAGCAACGGCAAACTACCTCTTTAAAAGCGCCTAGTATATCATGATTCGCTTAAAGACTGATCATAGCAAGACAAGGACAGAGACGTTAAAAGTAGCAACATGGAACGTTAGGACGTTGAATGACGACGAAAAATTAGAGAACATAAAACAAGAAATTGAAAGGGAAAAACATTTATATTTTAGGTATGTGCGAAACGAGATGGCGAGGAGCAGGCATCAAGATAGAGGAAGATTTCAAGATTATTTATTCTGGAGGTGAAGATCATCATAGGGGAGTGGCAATTATCTTGGACCGGAAAACATCAAAATCTGTTTGTGAGCCACTGCCATCGGCGATGAACTGTATTTCGTGGACTGTGTGGGTGAACATCTAGGAAACATCCAGATGGGAAAATGACTGCAGATTCCATCAGAAATGAACTGGGTGTTTTGTGGGGGGCCTATTGTGTTGACATTCTGGCAGCGGCATTATGCACAGTGTATCTGTGCGGGCTGTTGTTTGTTGAGACTCCTGTCTTTTCCACTTTTAACATTGGGCAGTGGGGAGCATTTTGTATGATATTCACTGGCACAGGAACGGAGCATAATGGGGACGACCCGTTGCTGTGAAGTTGGAACTGCGACTAACTAACTACTAACTAACTAATGGGAAACGTTGAAGAATTCAATCAATGTGGCTGCAGAAACAACTATTCCAAAATTAAAGAAGGTGGGTCGTAAGAAATGGATGACTGAAGAAATTTTACACCTCATGGAAACAAGAAGACTCAACAAAAATAATTCTGTCAAATATGAAGAAATTCACAGACAAGTCAGAATATTATGTAAGGCAAAAGAAGCATGGCTTGAGGAAAAGTGCTTAGAAATTGAAAATCAACACAACAGTCAAAATACCAAATTAGTACACACAAGAATTCAGGAACTTACCAATAAAAGAACAAGTACATCAACAGGGTGTCTAAAAACTAAAGATGGCAAAATCATAATAGAAAAAGACCAGATTCTACATGTATGGACAGATTATGTGAAACACCTTTATGATGATAACAGAGACGAACAGTATGATATTAGATTTAATAATGAAGGACCGCCAATTTTGGAGACTGAGGTTCGAAATGTTCTTAAGCATATGAAAGCTGGCAAGGCCCCCGGTGCAGATAACATCACAACAGAAATGATTAAAGCTTTAGAAGAATTTGGACTAGAGCAAGTCACCAGACTGATGAACACATTATATGATATTGGAGATATACCTCCTGAATTATGTAACTCTGTATTTATTGCAATCCCAAAGAAATCAGGAACGTGGAATGTGATCAACATAGAACAATTAGTATAATGAGTCACATCACAAAGATTTTGCTAAGAATTATCATGCAAAGAGTGAGGAAGAAGATAAAACCTGAAATAGGAGAAGAACAATGTGGGTTTGTAGAAGGAAAGGGTACAGTAAATGCTGTGTATATGCTGCGAACAGTTATTGAACGTGCTATAGAAGTAAACAAGGATATACATCTTTGCTTTATTGACTAGACAAAGACTTTTGATAGAGTTAGACATGTCAACATGGTGGATATGCTTGCAGATCTACAAATTGATGGGAAAGACATTAGACTTATAAAAAAACTTATATTGGAAACAACAAGCTGCAATAAGGATTGATAATGAAGTGGGACAGTATCAGCCAATTAAGAGAGGTGTCAGGCAGGGATGTGTGATGTCTCCAGATCTTTTTTCCCTATACAGTGAAAATATTTTCAGAAATGTAGAGGATATAAATGGAATCAGCATTGGAGGACGAAACATCAATAACATTAGATATGCAGATGATACAGTATTAATTGCAGACAATGCGCAGGACCTGCAACAATTAGTAGATGCGGTTGTTGTACACAGTGAGCAACTGGGGTTAGAATTAAATTGTAAAAAGACTCAAGTTATGGTCGTCACTAGGAAGAAAGAAGTGCCACAATGTAATATACAAGTAAATGGAAATATTCTTCAACAAGTGAATCGGTACAATTATCTTGGAACAGTCATACCATCTGATGGGAGATGCCTTGAAGAGATTAGAACAAGAATCGCCATGGCGAAAGTAGCCTTTAGCAAGATGAAAAACATTCTGACCAATAAAAAGATGTCAATTGAAACAAGAAAAAGAGTGTTGAGGGGATACATAGAACCTGTTCTTTTGTATGGGTGTGAAACTTGGACAATGAGCAGTCAAGCTGAAAAACATCTGATGGCTGCAGAAATGTGGTTTCTGAGGAAAATGCAAAGAATACCATGGACAGACAGAAAAACCAATGACCAAGTACTACAGGAGACAAATGAACATCGTAAACTGATTAGAGAAATTAGACGTAGACAGTCAAACATTTTTTGGACATGTTATGAGAAGAAATGGATTGGAGAACTTGGTGACAACTGGCAAGATCGAAGGGAACAGACCAAGAGGAAGACCGAGAGGAAAATACCTGGATGGCTTGGCCACATGGCATGGACAAGACAGGAACACAGAGCTGATCCATGACACTGGTGATCGAGTGAAATGGCGAGTCATGACCGCCCACGCTTTCCGGCATGGCACATGATTGATTGACTGATTGTCTAGACCTGTTTTAACATATTTACCTTCCATTTTTACGTATACTGTGTAGGGGTGGGGGGATTTTTAGGTAGGAAATATGAAAGGGGGGAATGACGTTCTGAAAATATGGTGAAGGGGGGCACGGGCCAAATTTTTTATAGGAAGGGGGGGGGGGGGAAGAAATGACGTTCTGAAAATATGGTGAAGGAAGGCACGGGCCAAAAAAGGTTGAGAACCACTGTTTTAAACAATACCCAAGAAGACTCTTTACCTGGAAGTCCCCAGACAGTACTAACAAAAAGCACATAGATTGTATTTTAATACACAGAAGATGGGGATCAAGCATAACATCGACAAAATCCCTACGAAGTGTATACTATGATACCCCGGGAAGGTTAACCCGGTCAACAAACACCCGCAGAAGTCGGATGTGTCGGCCTAAGGGTGCAAATAAACCTGGCTGCCATAACCTAAATTAGATTAGGTCAAAAGATTATGGCAGTGTTCAGGAAATGGAGACCTAAACGTGAAAAGTGGATAATTTTTCACACAATGTGAAAATGTTGGGACTCGCTTCCCAAGTCAACAGGAAGTAGGATCCGGACAAAGGGCAGTCTACTCGTGGGTTTTTGTCGAGTGTAGACCACGTTCAGAACAGAGTCATGGCCATCACTGAGCCACTCTTTTAGAGAGATAGTTTGTGTTTAGAAAACGTTGTGAAGTTTATTGTTGAATATATGAGTGTTATATTGACGGTGTTCTTCTTAGTCTGTGTAGGGCAATATATGTACAAAACCACAACTGGCGTTTGAGTCTGCTACTGTTCGAGTCCACTACTGGTTGAGTCTACTACTGTTATGTTGAGTGGCGTTTGGAGTAAGTAGTGTAATGTGCGGAGAATCGTAGTTTAACAATCAGCAAAGTCATGTGCTGAGAAATGACCATGGTGCTGACTGGAGAAGAAAAGAAGAATTAGTCATACCCCTTTTTGACACGGGCAGCAAGAGAGAAGTATTTACAAAAGTCAGCAATAATCGGCCGACCCATATACCCTGTCGCATCCTGGCAGAGACTAACAGACGCATCCTGGCACTGGCACAACACAATAATGTCTGAAAAAACACTCCGGATGAACGCAGAAGAAGAAATATACTGCGATATAGATCATCAGTTAGAAGCAGATGTGAAAGTAAAACTCAAAAAGCTTACCCGAGGACCAAGGCCACTTCGTTTTGATCTTGCAAAAATAGCAGATGCATGCAATGTAGAAGTGAGGAATCATTTTAGGATTTTGATGTCTATATAGGAGGAATTGACACCTGATGAACTGCGCACAAGCTAGAGATATCTTGATAACTGCAGCCAAAGATTTAATTCCGACAAAGAAAAAAGCAACAAAAGCCATGGATTACATCAGACACGTTAGAATTAATAAACCAACAAAGTGAACTGAAAAAGAAAGGAGGTGAATCCGATAACAGCAAGAAGAAGTATAAATCTTTAACTCGAGAAATAAGAAAGAACACAAGAAAGGACAAAAACCAATATATGCAAGATTGCTGTACCAGAATAGAGCAATATCATAAGACTGGAATAGATTACGAAATGTTCAAAGAAATGAAGTTATTAACAAGAAATGTTCAACCGCAATTAAAAATGTTATCTGTGACAAGTTGGGAAATACCTTAACAGAATATAAACAAATTCTAGAAAGATGGCAAGAATACTGCAGTGGAACGTAGCTCAGTTTTATGCAAGCATATTAATATAGAACGAACGAACGAACAGACTTTATTTTCAAAGGGTAACAAATTGGACACGCAGGCCCGTCTTACATTCGGCCCTTCCAATCACTCATCTTTCTTTCATCAACAGTGCATAGGAAAAAACATTGTCACATGAATTTTGTAAACATAAACAATACATATTACTATGTTACGTGACACATCCACCACCCACCCACACATCCCCCATTCACTCCAACTCCTCCACCCAACCACACACATAACCCACACACACATACATTCCCCCACCCATCCACCACATCCCTACACCTACACATCTCCCCACCCACACACACCTCTCACCCACCACACATCCCATCCACCCACACCCCAAGCACACATACATTCCCCAACTCACACATCCCCCACTCACACACATCCACCCATTTACACACATCTCCCCACCCACTCACATATCCTCTACCCGTCCCATTACCCACCAACAATCACTCACCCAGATATCCTCCTCCACCCACACACCTCCAACCACCCAGCCAAACACACATTCCTCAGCCACACATCCCCCACACAGACACACATCTCTCCGTCAACTCACATATCCCGCACATACCCACACACAAATTCTGAACCCACCCACATAATCTCCCATCTCCCCCAGCCCACTCACAGATCCCGAGCCCACCCCTACAAACATCCCCCACCATCTCCTAACCTACACACACTCACCCACCCTCATATCCTCTACCCCCCACACATCCTCTACCCACCCATCCACCAACCAAACATCCCTTAACCACACACCCTTACTCATATACAATCACCCACCCACACATCCTCTACCCAAAGACACATCCTCCACCCACACATCCCTTAACCACACACCCCTACCCATATACACATGCATCCCCACCCACGCACAATCTCCCCACCCATACACACATCCCTCACATACATCTCACCCACCAACACATCCCCCATTCACAAACACACACCTCCCATCCACGCACGACCCACACACCCAACCCATACACTCACCACCTCACACATTCCTAGACACACATACTTATCCCTCAACCACTAACACCCACACATCCCTCACCCACTCATCAACACATACATCTCCTATCTACCCACCCACACTCACACACCCCAACCACCCATCTAAACACACATCCCCACCCTCACACAAATCCTTCACCCAACCACACCTCCACCCACCCACACACACACATCCTTTATCCACTCCCAGCTCCCCTCCCACACAACACCACACCCACCCCAAAGACACATCCCTCACCCACATCTCCTACCCATCCACACATCCCTAAACTACAATCACCCTCACTACCCACACATACATCCTCCATCCAGCTACACACACCCCCACCCAGCCAGACATATCCCCCACCCACACACACATCCCCAATCCATCACCCACACCCATCACGCACCCCTCCCCCAACCCACACACATCCCCCACACACATTCAACCACACATCTCTCACCCACACACACACTCCCCACCCATCCACCCAAACATCCCACATCCATACACATCCCTCACCCACACACACATCCCCAAACTCACAACCACGCCCACCTGCACACATCTCCCACCCACCACATCTCCCCACCCACATATATATCCCGCACCCATCCCATAACCCACCATCAATCATCCACCCCACATATCCTCCTCCCCACTCACCCACAACCACCTAGCCAAACACACGTCCCCACTAGAATGGCAGTGAGAATATGAATGAGATATGTGAACCAATGACAACTGAGACATAACCTGAACCCTCATTAGATTAAATTGCGTGGGCAATAAAGAACCTGAAAAATAGTAATTAACCAGGATGTGATGAAATACCAGCTGAACTAATTAAAGCTACCAGCTGAACTAATGAAAGTGGGAGGAGAAGAAAGCATACACATCTATCATGCATTATGTAAAAAGATATGGAAATATGGTATATGGCCAAAAGATTGGAAAAGAACTGTCTTCATTCCACTACCAAAAAGGGCAACCTGAAATTATGCACCTTCTTCTTCTTCTTCTTCTTGTTCTTCTTCTTCTTCTTCTTCTTCTTCTTCTTCTTCTTCTTCTTTCCGTATGCTTGAAATATGTCTATAACTGCAATGTTGTCTCTTGTATGAATTTAACAGTCTTTTTTAGTTCACACAGCGGTCCATAGAGTTTATCTTCCACTGTCGTCTCTCTAGGCCAGAAGGTTTGCCTAGATATGTTATATTTTGGGCAGTCTTGGAGTATGTGCTCTGCTGTCAGCGACGCCAATCCCCATGTGCACATAGCTGTTTCACCAATCTTGAATTTTGTATACATGTGGTTGTGTAATCTATTGTGTCCTGTTCTGAGGCGCAGAATAATGACTTGTTCTGGTCTGTCCATAACATGGTGGTCATCTTCAGCAGGTTTTGGTGGCTTTCTGACTAATTTTATCATTCTTTTCTTTTGGTGGTATGTAACAGGCACATTAGGCTGTTCTTCTTTGGTTCCTTCCTTAGCCAATTGATCAGCTCTGTCGTTTCCGGGTACTCCACAGTGGGATGGTATCCACTGTATGGTGACCTTATGCTGACTGCTAAGTTCAGAAAGTAGTGTCCTTAGTACTGGCAATTTCCCAGACAGGAGCGCCTCGAGTACTGATTTTGCATCTGTCAATAGCACCACAGGTTGTGTACCATTGCTGGTATTTAGTAATTTCTCTGTTGCTATCTTGATTGCCTCAATTTCAGCATCATAGTTATGGCAGTACTTTCCTGTCGGTACTCTGGCTGTGTCCCTAGAATTATTTGGGTGTTCTATGTACACTCCTGCTCCTCCATTTCGAACAGCATTTTGTGCTGACCCATCTGTGTAGACTCGGATCCAGAGGTCCTGTGGGTATTCTTCATCAAGGAAGCTGAGAGTGGCTGTTCTGCATTGCACACTGTTCTGTTCTTCCTTGTCAAATATTCCTCTCACTTTTGTCTGGATTTGTAATGATAGTCTATGTTCATCTTTCCATGGAGTTCGCTCTGGAATAGTTGTTAGGAGGATACCAACTGTGGGCAGATCTGTGGTTTCTCTGCAGAGTCATTTGGCCTGGTGGATAAAACTACTTCTTTTCAACCGCCCCATAGCTAGGTTTTCAAATCTGTTCTTCGTAGGGTGACCTGGCAAGCTGAGGAACTTTTCTGCTTGTATTAGCGTTTTCGTATCTCTGCGCTCTCTCAGTGCTTGTGTCCTCCCCATCTTCTCCATTTCCACTATAGGGGTTGATCTCATCCCTCCTGTGGTGACTCTAAGTGCTTGATTTTGCACCTTGGCCAGCTCTTGTAGTGTGGTTTTTGATGCCGAACACCAAGCAGTTGACCCGTATTCCAGGTGTGGTCATATGCTCTGTTGATAAACTTTGCTAAGTATTTTCCCACTGGCTCCCCATGTGGTTCCACTTAGCTTTCTCAGGATGGCTATTTTCCTTCTGGCTTTTGCTACTGCTTTGTTGATGTGGTTTGTTGATGTGCTTTCTCCATGTCAACCTGCCATCAAATGTTACTCCAAGGTATGTTGGTTCTTTATCTTCTCTTAGGGGTGTTCCATTTATCTGGATGATCCCTGCCTTTTGTTTTGGAGAGAGGGTAAATAGAGTGGTGCTGCACTTGTCAGTGTTTATGCTGACACACCATCTATTTGCCCAAGCAACAAATATATCTACAGCTCTTTGTAGTGATCTGGTGGCCACTGATGCATGTTCATTTGTGCTCCATAGAACCAGGTACATCAGCGTACATTGCCGCTTTAATTCCATGCGGTAGATTAGCAACGAGATCATTGATGAAGATTAGAAAAAGTGTGGGGGACAAGACTCCGCCCTGGGGAACACCGTGACGCAGTAGTACTTTCTTGCTCTTGAGTCCGTCTATCTGTACTCGGGCTCTTCTGTTGTGCAAGTATGCTTTCACCCATTTGTACATTCTTCCATTGACTTTGCAGTTTCTCAGTTTCTTCATCAGACCTTCTTTCCAGACTTTGTCAAAGGCTTTCTTCAGATCTATCCATGCCGCAAGCACCAGCTTCTTCTCTTGGAATGCATCCTCAATTTCTTGAGAGAGGTAGGTTGTCTGATCTTCCGTAGAGTAGCACTGCCTAAAGCCAGCCTGCTGTGGCACAAGGATGTTTTTACTTTCAATGTACCACTGCAGTCTGTGATTGATGATGCGCTCCAGTGTTTTGCAGAGACAGCTGGTGAGGCTAATTGGTCTGTAGCTAGAGGCAATGGAACTATCTTTCCCTGATTTTAGGAGGGGTATCATGATTGCTTCTCTCCAGGCTTGTGGAACACTGCCTAAGGTCCAACTGTTATTGAAGATCTGCAACAGCTTTGCTTTGGCCTCTGTTCCAAGGTTCCTGATCATTCCATTGGAGATACCATCAGCTCCTGGTAACTTTCTCATTTTCAGTTTTGATATGGCTAGCTCCAGTTCGCTGATTGTGATGGGTGCCTCCAGAACCTCATGTACTATTTCCTTCTGTCCTGTATGTTGCAGTTTCTCTCGAATCTCTTGTTGTTTCTCTGGACTAATTTTGATATTGTTATCTTGTGCGAATGAGTCCGCAAAATGGTCAGCTGCTTGCTTTCTTGTTAAGATGTTTCCATCTTTATGTAGTGCAATTTTTGAGTTTCTCCCTGTGCCCTCATCGTTAAGTTGTTTTATTAGCTTCCACAATTTCCTTGTGTCTCTTTCAAAGTTCAGAGACTGTTTTCTCCTGCCAGCTTTTCCGTCTAGCCTGCAGCTTGGCCCTTTGAAATTTGGCTTTTGCGTGCTGGAATTTATTGTGGTGCTCTTGGATGGGTGTGGCCTCTGTTTGCTTTCTACACACTTCCACATCATTATGCAACTGTTCCAGTTCACTACTCCAGTAGGGTTTATATTGTTTACGGGCTCCTCTTGGTACTGTTTCTCGCGCTGCCTGTAGTATGCATTTCCCAAACTCTTCAACTACTTTATTTATGTCTTTCTCAGTGTTCAGGTTTCTAACCAGTATGCTGGTGCGATTCTTGTACATTGTCCAGTCTGCTTTATTGTACTTCCATCTCGAGAGGGTGCTGCTTTCACTTACAAGCTCATTTTCTACAGTTAGAAAGACTGGCCGATGGTCACTGCCACCAAATTGTTTCCCAACAAATCGTTGAATGTTCCACTCCAGGTCTGGTGAATGAAAAGCCAGGTCAGGTGTAGTTGTAGTGTGCCATGATCTCGAGTAGAAAGTATGTGGGTCGGACGGCTTGTTAATCAAGATGAATCTATTCTCATCCTGCCAGTCTTCCAGTCTCTCTCCTCTCTGGTCCATGTGATCATAGCCCCAGCTCTGCGAGTGGCTGTTGAAATCGCCACACACAATCATTTTTTCTGTTAATGGTAGTGTGTCCAGTGCCTGTGGGCGGTCACTTGGACAGTAGTAATTGATCAGATGTAGGTCTGTATTGCCTGTCTTAAGTTTAAGTGTCTGATACTCAGCCCCTTCCATGTAGACTTCGATTTGGGAAGCAGTGATGTTATTTTTTACAAGGGTCAGTATCCCATCTTTTCGCCTGTCCTTTCAGTCAGATCGGTAACACTGGTAGCCTCTGATTTTGAAGGCTATATTTTCGTTGAGGTGAGTTTCTTGCAAGCAACATACGCTTACTTTTTCTTGGTCCAGGATGTTTTCTAATTCTATTTTTTTGTTGCTGACTCCCTCCGCATTCCAGTGCATTATTTTAAGTCTTTGTTTAGTATGGCCAGCCGTTCTATTCTCATGTCCCCTGGCTCCACAGGACATCTGAGAAGGACCTCCAGTAGTTGGGGTTGGACCCTTTCGAGACATAGGGCCCGGCGCTGCACCTACCTTGGGGTCCAAAGCAGGGCGAGCACCATATCATTTAGCAGTAGTCGACATATTCCCTTTTGCGTAATTGCGTGGCATCCTGATTTCTGTGGTGCGCCTCCTGGCCTCCGTCTTCAGCAACTTTCCTTTGCTAGAGCAGACTGTGGTCTCACTCGAGTTTAGATGTGTATGCATGCACATACGTGTCTGCGCATGCATGTACGTGCATACATATCTAGAGCATACTGGTTATTTTTCGGCGCTAGAAACTCGCCGTCGCCCCTTCTCCTGTTAGTAAAAACTGTTCCGCCACGTTAAGGCCAGGAGTTGGACTTTTGCTGCAGAGGTTATGTATTCACGAGCCATTGGGATATTTAAGCAATGTTGGGCGCTCACCCCAACACTGCGCCCCTATTACATACAACAACATTTGGAACCAAATTATGCACCAACTATAGAACTGTTGCCCTGATCAGTCATGCAAGTAAAATTCTACTAAAAATCATAATGGGAAGACTTCGAAAGAAAATGAAAGAAGAGATTAACGTGGTTCAAGTGGGATTTAGACAACGAAGAGGAACAAGAGATCACATACTCAACATGCGTTTAATAACAGAGAAGTGTAGAGAATTTAATGTAAACCTGTTCTCAGTTTTGTGGATTATTCAAAGGCATTTGACTGTGTACAACATAAGAAACTTTGGGAAATCATGAGGAAAATGGGCTTTCCATCAGATGTAATACAACTCATAAAAATGCTCTATCTAGACCAACAAGCAGCGGTTAGAATAGACAGCGAGACATCAGATTGGTTTGACATCAAGCAAGGAGGCCATCAGGACTGTGTGCTGTCCCCCTATTTGTTTAACCTGTATGCAGAAAATAAAATGAGAAATGCCAGAGATGATATAAACAGGGAACAATATGATGCCCTAAATATCAGTGGTCATGAAATACCAGATTCGATATGCTGACGATACAATTTTACTATTCACATCACAGAATGGTATAGAACAACTAATAACCTCAACCAAAAAGAATAGCGAAAATCACAACCTATATCTTAACGTAATAAAAACAAAAATAATGCATACAGATAAAACTATTATGGAGAAAAAAATACATGTTAATGAGGAAAAATTGGAGACGGTGGAAAATATCTTGGGTCATTAATTACCAACAATGGTGACACAATGAAGGAAATTAATTATTGCTCTTCAAAAACTAAAACAACTGAATAAATTGTGGAGTGGGACAGATAGAACTAAAAATATTAGATTTTTAAGAGCATGTGAAACCTGGACACTTACTAAACAATCTGAAAAGCACATAAATGTCTTTGAATATAAATGTTATAGACTGGTTCTAAGAATATCTTGGATACAGAAAAGAAAAAATGAATCCATGCGACAAGACCTGAATACTGAAGAAGGTTGGCTACTAAAGATGATAAAACAAAGAAAATTGAAATATTTTAATCACTTGAAACGTCATGAAAGTCTGGAGAGAACAATCATGCCCAAAAAGAGAGGAAGAGGCAGGTCAAAGAGAAGATGGGTGCAGGATGTGGCGGATGATCTCCAGACGGGTCAATTGGAAGTGGGACATCTTAATTATGACCGAGAAGTTTCTGGACAGTTGACATGGGAGCAAGGTTCTGCAAGGCACAGGCTACTGAAAGAATTATTTCTTAAAAGTTGAGTTTTGTGTAAGCATATTAATATAGAATGGTATGTTCATCACCTACATCTATATTTTCATGTTTTAGGTACAAGTGACAAGATATAATGTTAATGTTATCTCAGTCACAGCCTGTATGATAGGAATCTTCTTACAGTCATACTCATCTATAGAGTCAGATGGGTCACCTTTGGTAGTTGTTGTTATGTTAAGTTATTCATTCCCGTGTGTTGCCGGGGCCCATAAGGGAAGCAAAGAATAGCAACACTGCAGCCTACCACGCATGTCGTAAGAGGCGACTAAGGAGGCTTGATGGTTCCGTCGCCCTGCTACTGAGTGAGTGCGTGGCGCGACACTGTGAGCTGTGAGTTTCGTGTGAAGTGCTTTTGAATTTGCCCGAGGTTTTTTGGAACGTGACTGCATGTTTGGAGTGATGGCAGATGGCTATGTCCCAGAGTTGACCGGTTTTTGCCTTATGCAGAAATGCGTGGCTGCTGGGCTTCTGGTTGACTGCCACTGCCATCCACGATGAACTGTATTTCGTGGACTGTGGGTGAACATCTAGGAAACATCCAGATGGGAAAATGGCTGCAGATTCCATCAGAAATGAACTGGGTGTTTTGTGGGGGACTATTGTGTTGACATTCTGGCGGCGGCATTATGCACAGTGCATCTGTGCGGGCTGTTGTTTGTCAAGACTCCTGTCTTTTCCACTTTTCACATTGGGCGGTGGGGAGCGTTTTGTATGATATTCACTGGCACAGGAACGGAGCATAATGGGGATGGCCCGTTGCTGTGAAGTTGGAACTGCGACTAACTAACTAACTAAGTTATTCAGTTCGAAGACTGTTAAGTGGTCACTCCTCCATGCTAATAAACTTATTCTTGGGAGAGCAATGTGATGGTTTCCACATCCACATTGAGATTATGTTGTTACATAAACCTTGCTGGGATTGATGCTACAGTTAATTTATTGTCACTGTAGAATCGATTACTGGTCAATGGTTAACAACTGTCATCTACTGCTTATAGTGCCTTGCAGTTTAGGGCAGAGAGGTCTTGAGCATGAAGAATTAAGGCCGCCTGGCTACTGCAGTCGCCATGAACTGTGCAGGTTAGGATTTTCGATTTGCCTCCGACAGAAAAAAAATCCACGCCTTACCGAGGATTTGAACCTGGGTCTCCTGAAAGAAAACCCAGCGTTCTTAGCCACTCGGCCAACAACAACAACCGATATTTCAAAAAGCACTCTGCTCTTCTCTGCAATAGTTGATAACCCATTTTCTCTAACCCATTTTCTCACAGGTTTTATATCTACTTGAGATATCCCCACTTGTCAAAGTAATAGTTAAGTGCATATTTTAACAGTCACAGACAGCTGTGTTCATCTAATTCTGTGCCACCATCTTATCAACTTTTGAACATTCTCTGCTTATCTATAGCATGCACACCATCAGATAAGTTAGCTGACAGATTATCTTCACCTCACATCGAACCATTAAGTCCAAAAGTGCTCAATTTCTGTCATCAGTATCTCCCTCAGCATGTAGCGATTGACAACACCAGTTTTGTGGACTTTGTGAAGACACATGAAGGGTGTAGCATAGGTGGGAGTGCAAGAGCAATTGAAACACCACTACTTTTATCGTTTCTTTCCTTATTCAGTCAACGGGAGATTTGCTCGCAACAGACGAGCAAAATCTCCTGCGATATCTCCGGCGGGTCTATTCCCGGTGGTCTCGGGATCCGCACAAGTCAGGCGTGGAGTCTGACAGTAGTACACACTTTACAAGGTCCGGACGCTTGTAATTGACAGATGTGCGCGTCCTGTGGTACAGGAACGTACGAGGCCCTCACCTCTAGGACTTGGCTGAACGTCTCTAAGTCGGGTCCCTTGGGTTCCAGGGTCTGGCTGTCAACTCGCCACCTGCTCATGGAGGTGAGGTCTCGGAGGTTTGACACTGTGCCACCAGCGTCTGCACCCTACCCTGTGCCAGATGTATTGGTTACCCATTCCTCTGGAAAACACAGGGCAAGGCCGAGAGAGGGAACATGTCGTTTGGGCACCACATGTTTCTCTGAAGCTCTGCCCAGGCATTGTGATGGAATATTTGGCCACATTCCAACTCACATACTTTGGTCTGTCAAGACTGCAAGGTGCCCACTCACTCACTATCCCACACTGTGCTGTCTGGCTTCACCTGTTTTGACTTGCTGTTCTTGCAGTCTGGTCAAAGTTGCAGATTCACAGTCTTCACTTGATTTGTTTAATCATCCTACTGGACAGTGTGACCTTCCTTGGAGCAAGATGGCGGGACATTTTTTTCGTCCCTTAGAATGAAACGTGTTTTTGCCTAAATATTTGTAGTTTAAGTTGTTTTTTGAGGTGGAATGAAGTTCGGACCGTGCAACAGAGTTTGTGTACGCGTGCCCGGACTCCCTTCGGCATATCATCGGCATCCGGTGGCGATACTTAAGCGAAACACGATGACCAGACGACCTTACTTGTGAAGAGTCACTTCCTTATAATTCATAAGGCATAGAGCCAGAATCTGTTGGTTATGAAGAACCCTACTTCTCCTGTTACAGTCACCATCTTCAACAACCAATGATGAGTCCCAGTACTAATAGTACCAGTTGCATTCTGATTATTGTCATTCTGGCCTTGGCCTTTCTTCTGAGTGCTAAGGGACAGCCTCATCCTCTGGTTATTCCCTGCTGCACTCTTTTGACAATTGTATCCATTCTTTGTCCTCAAATACACCTGTTGAATAATGTCCTCGGCTGGACCCATTCAGCATTTTCCTCTTTTTACACTGCTGCCTTTTTTGCACTCATATAATAATAATTAGCACAAGTAAAACAGAGGTAATGGCTATAACTAAAGAAGAAAAAACAACAATTCACCTAAACGAACAACCCTTGAAACAAGTAAAGAGTTTCAAGTACCTAGGAAGTATAATATCATCAAATGGAAAATCAGAAGATGAGGTCGAAAATAGATGCAATAAGGCAAACCAACTCATTGGACAAATGGCACCAATACTAAAGAACAAACATGTATAAATAGCTACTAAGAAAGCACTTTACAACACAATCTTCCTACCAACTCTATGCTACCAATGCCAAACCTGGACTATGACAGAGAAGAATACTCAATGTATCAAGAAGAGATAAGATCAGAAATGAAGAAATCAGGAATAAAGTGGGGATTATAGCAGTGCTAGATTTTATTAGAAGGCAGCAAGTAAAGTGGTTTGGTCATGCAAGTAGGTTACCAATTAACAGTATACCCCAACAAGCAATGATGTGCAGACCAGATGAAAACAGAGGAAGAGTCGGAGGGAATAGCAGAGTTCATGGAAATATATTGATACATGAAGCCTGTAAGTGGGCACTCTCCTGCTGTTTATACTTCATCTCGACACCTCAAGGTACAAGAGGAACATGATGAGATGAGATATTAATAAAAATAATAATAATAAATAATAATAATAAGTTAGAGTCTAAAAATAGCCAGAAACAAATGTTGCCACAAGTGCGACTGATCAAATCACTATGTTGGTTTGCACTAACCATTATACTACCATGCCATTTAAAATGAGTTAGTTTAATTTTTCCATGAAATGGTCAAACCAGTCTTCACTATACCCTCATGGCCTAAAATCAACAGTGACAGAGATAATCAAGTTATTCATTCATTCATTCAGTAGCATGTCCTTTGCAGAACCTCGCGCCCATAATAACCTTCCGGAAAACCTGTCGATCATAAGCAAGATGTCCCGTGTTCGATACACCCATCTGAAGATCATCTGCCACATCCTGCACCCATCATCTCTTTGGCCTTCCTCTTCCTCTCTTCCCAGGCATATACCCCTCCATTATTGTTCTCTCCAAACTTTCTTGACTTTCAAGTGACCAAAATGTTTCAATTTTCTTTGTTTTATCGTCTTTAATAGTCAACCTTCTTCAATATTCAGTTCTTGAAGTGTGGATGCATTCATTCTTTTCTTTATCTAAGATATTCTAAGAACTCATCTATAACATTATATTTAAAGGCATTTATGCTCTGTTCAGCTTGTTTAGTAAGTATCAAGTTATATCAGCACAAAAAATATAATACCACACTGTCACAACACAGTACATATAATATAAAACCACACTGTCACAACAACACAACTATACAATAAGTATATTAAAATCAGTTTACCTTAACCGCAGCCTTTTTCCTATTCTCTTCTGCTGTTTTTTTCATTCTTGCCTCTTTTCTTTCAATATCCTTCTCATCCAGTTCTTCAGTTATCCCTTGGTCATCATATTGAGCATGAGCATCTTGTGATGAAGACTTTTCATCCATCTGTGTCAGATAAAAATTGATGTGCAAAAAAAGTGTGAATTCATTCCATATTAAGAGTATTTTATGTTCAGAACTGGCAAGCTCAATTACTTATATAACTTTTGAATGTCTGAAATTTATAAACATTGTCTCTGTTTTGTGACATTCAATGAAATTTCTTACTTTTTGCATTCTCTGTTATTACAATATCCAAAAGTTGTTGTAGATCTTTTATATTATCCGTCATCATTACAGTGTCATCTGCATAGCGTCGAAAGTTTATATTATAACTTCCAACTAAAATTTGTGGCCTCTCTTTGACCTCTCTCATTATTATTTCGCTACCCACAGAGAGAGAGAGAGAGAGAGAGAGAGAGAGAGAGAGAGAGAGAGAGAGAGAGAGAGAGAGAGACAGAGAGAGAGAAAGACAGAGAGAGAGAAAGACAGAGAGGAGAGAGAGAAGAGATCCAGTGACAAAAGCACATCCTTATCTTACTTCTTACTTTATCTGTTCATAATTGCCCATTTTATTTCCTATTTTACCTTCTGCCACATCTCCAACTTACTGTGGTAGAGGGGTTTGAGTATTCCAATGACCCCAAGAAGTTTGCCGATGGTAGCACAGCTACTGTCAGGGTCCCACATGACTGACAGGTCAAGGGATAGGAACCAGACGAAGACAGACACAAACTTGCTGTCTTGTTGGTAGATTGGGGATAGTCAAAGGCTATGGAAAGCAAATCCCAAAAATGCTAGTGGAAGCTCTAGATATGTACATGCTTACTACACATACAAGAGAGAGGGATAGTACCTCACAGTGAGTGGCAGCCACATCCCAAGGGATAGACCAGGATTCTATTTGGTTCCCATCTCTTTACCTAGCTCATGTATGGCTCCACGAATACAGCTTGTGTACGGCAGTGGCCACACCATGGGCAACAGTCTTGGCTGACTGGCTAAACTACATGAGTGAAGTAGAGGTAATATCCTACTAAGGGAATGTCCATCCCTAGTACACAAAGACTGGGACGATGCAGAAGGCGGATGATTCTAAATAGGTCAACGGCTTCAAAAGCGAAACAGCAGAGTGTGTGGCACACATGAGGCATGTTCAGGACACGATAGTGATCATGGCTGGCGATTGTGGAAGAGATTGGGACCTCACCATGTAATATCCCAAAGACAGCAATGGTAATTCAACAACAAAAAAGTGATACGGGTAATTCTTGGCCCTCTGGAGATGAGCCTGTTGTAAATATTCACAGGGAAGAGACAACTCCTATAGTGAATAAGGAAGTGCATAATGACGAATGCATCCCAAATTCTTTTGAAAGGGCGCATTCTGACAATACCTAACTAAAAAGTAGAAGGGGAAGTCTGAGAATTGGAATGTGGAATGTAGCACCTTATATCAAACAGGGAAGTTTGATAACCTTATTGCAGAAGCAAAAAAACATGAATTTAGATATCTTAGGCATATCTTAAACAAGATAGACAGATACAAGTTATGTAAGGAGAGAAGATTACGTATTCATTAATTCAGGAGGAGATCATCACGAGAGAGGAGTAGGAATTTTAGTAAAACGAGATTTAGAGAAAAATATTAGTGGATTCTGGACTCATTAAGATAGGATGACACTTCTCAAAATTAAGGCAAGACCGTTCAACATAGTAATTCTTCAGACATATGCTCCAACAACTGATTATAGTGATGAACAGCTAGAAGAATACTATGAAGACCTACAACAAACACTGAAAGTTGTAAAATCATCAGAGTCCTAATTGTCATGGGAGACATGAACGCAAAAGTTGGAAAAATATAAATATAAGCAGATAGTGGGCAATGTGGTATGGGAAACAGAAACGACAGAGGAGACAGGCTGATACAGTTCTGTGAAGAAAACAATCTTATTGTTTGCAACACATTTTTCCAACATAACCCTAGGAAACTGTATACATGGAAAAGCCCTGGAGATAGTACAAGAAACCAAATTGACTACATTATGATTAGAAATAGATTTAAAAACAATGTTAAAAATGCCAAAACATATTCTGGTGCTGATATCAACTCTGACCATAATCCTGTAGTTGCAGGTTTTAGGTTGTTGTTTTAGTTTGTTTTATAGACTACAAGAAAGCTTTTGATAGAGTACAATAAGAACAACTAATTACGTGCCTTCAAGATATAGGAGTAGACGGAAAGGACATCAGACTTATTAGTAACTTGTACTGGGAACAAGTTGCGTCTATTAGATGCGGTAATAATTATTCGTCGCCTCTAGAGATAAAAAAGGAGTACGGCAGGGATGTGCACTGTCCCCAAGCCTCTTCAATCTATACACAGAAAGAATTTTTAAACAATTGATCAATTACTACTGTCCAAGCGACCACACCCATGCACTAGATACAATCCAAACAAAAGAAACAAATTATTGTGTGGAAATTTAATAGTCACTCACAGAGCTGGGACTATGATCACATGAACCAGAGAGAAGAGAGACTGGAGGACTGGCAGGATAAGAATAGACTTATCTTGATTAACAAGCCATCCGACTTACAGACAACTACATCTGACTAGGCTTTTCATTCACCAGACATGGCGTGGAACATTTCAAGAATCGTTGGCAACTGGGTGGTAGTGACCACCACAAGTGTTTTCAACTGTAGAAAATGACCTTGTAAGTAAAAGCAGCATTCTCTCAAGGAGGAACTACAAGAATGCAGACTGGACAATGTACAAACATCGCACCAGCATACTGGTTAAAAATCTTAAAACTGATAAAGTAATTGGAGTGTTCAGTATACTACAGGCAGCATGAGAATAAATACCAAGAAGTGCTTGTAAGCAATATACACTGCATTGGAATAGTGAACTACTGCATAATGATGTGGAAATATGTAGAAAACAAGGATAGATCAAACTCAGCCAAGGGCGCCACAATAAATTCCAGCATGCACAGGCTAAATTTCAAAGGGCCTAGTTGCCAGGAGAAAACAGAGCCTCTGAACTTTGAAACAGACACAAGGAAGTTATGGAAGCTAGTAAAACAAATTTTCAACAAGGGCACAAGGAGAAACTCAAACTCCCCCGATGTGTCTCCACCTTGCCGTGGTGGGGGAGCTTGCGTGTCCCATTGACCCCATCTGCTAGCCGATGGATGAAAACTACATATCGGACAGCTAATGGGATAGGGGCCAGACTAAGAGAGACACAACCTGCTGCTCTGCAGGTAGACTGAGGATAGCAGTCAAAAGATTAAATCAGGTACACGAAGGCTGAAGACCTTGGTCCGGACAATGCTCTAAGGCTCTCTGTCGAGGGCTGTGGCTGAATGCCCCTAAGCCACAAACCCTCGGATCTGAGAGCCGGGCCGATACCCACCTACCGAAAAATAGAGGTGAGATACTGAGCAAGCTACATGCTCAGGTGTGATGCATGTCCGAAGGCTCTCAGCTGGGGGATATGAGGGATTTCCGGATGAGAGGGCCTGGCCATTTCTCGTTCACTGCTGCACAAAGGTAAGGTGCTGAGCCGGCAGCACATGTAGCCTACCTCGTGAGCGAGTACAAAAAGTCAGAAAAGTGCCCCAGTTGAATTAAATGGTTACGAAAGCTGTCTGTATCTAACTCATAGAGAGTGTAGACAAAAGTGGAAAAATGTCTCAATAACACAAAACGGAACGCATGGCTAGCGAACCTATTGCGTGGTCCGAAGTCAAAAGCAAAAGCTTACCGAGTGGATGTCGCCCGCAGTCTGACCGTTCCTGGTGTGTGCTTGAGCGACCAGTGGCGAGCCAGAGCAATATGTACCGGCTCTGCAATTATGGAAGCCTCCTTGGATAGCAAGGGAATGCCCATGGTCTGCTCCTGCCTTCCCTTGAGGGTTGACCATGATGTCGTTGACCGTTCTATCTTGACCAGCTGAGATGTGGGCGGCATCACAACAATAAGTCTAACGTGCCTCGAAACCCGAGGAAGGCTAATCTCATTAAAAAATGCCCGCCGAAGCCGGAAGTGCCGTCCTACGGGTGGCAAAATAAAAATTGGCACTACGCACTTACGTCCGAGTGAAACGTCTCATCCGATTGTCTCTCGTGCTAGGAACAGCTCTGACTAGGTAGTTTTCCGAATGTCCATCGTGCCTGGAACAGCTCTGATAGGCACAAAGACAAGCACATGTCTGAACCGAAAACTCGCTGAGTGGATACCGTCTGCAGACTGGCCTGGTTTGTGCGGGAACGGCCCGTGGTGAAGGAAAGCCCAATATATTGAAGTGAGGATTTAAAGCAGCCATGAGCAGGACGTGACGATTCCCTTGGTGAGCCCAGCACCAGGGCGCTATGTGTTGGCCCTGCAACTATGGAAGCAACCTTGGATGGCGGAAAATGCTACGGACTGTCCCTGCCTTCCTTTGAGGGATGGCCGTTGTCTTCGACCGTTCCAACTTGGCCAGCTGGGTTGTAGATGGCACCGCAAAAGTGAGAGTCTCCCAGGAATGCTACCCGGTCAAAAAAGCACGCCTATAGCCAGATGTGTTGGCCTACGGGTTTTGGCCCAAGGGCGCATAACAGACACACCGCAATCACATCTGAAAAAACACTCCGGATGAACGCAAAGAAGAAGAAGAAGAAACTCAAGGAATGCACTACATAAATACAGAAATATCTTAACAGGAAAACAAACAGCTGACCATTTTGCAGACACACTAGCTCAAGACAACAACATTGAAATAAATCCAGAGAAAAAAACAAGAGATTCAAAAGAAACAACAACATAAAGGACAGAATGAATAACACATGAGGCACTGGAGGCACCTATCACACTTAGTGAACTGGAGCTAGCAATATCAAAACTGAAAATGAGAAAGTCCCCAGAAGCCAATGGTATATTCAATGAAATGACCAAGAAACTAGAACATTGGCCAAAACAAAGCTGATCAAGAAACTGGGAAACTATAAAGTGAATGGAAGAATGTACAAATAGGTGAAACGTTACTTGCACAATAAAGAGCCAGAATGTAGATATGATTCAAGAGCAAGAAAGTTCTAATGCATCATGGTGCCCTCCAAGGTGGTGTCCTGACCCCCAGGAAAGGCCAGACAGAAACTTAATCAGGTTTAGTTTTGTGAGCTTCACACACTCTGTGATATATATACTATAATAGGCAAGACAAACAGTCTTATCTGTTGGAGGCGACCAATCTGGGAGGGATGTATTTGTAGCTAGTGGACATGCTTTAAATCAAATGCTGAAAAGAAAAATCCCATTGAGCTGAGTATAGTACTTAGTGTTGTATTTAAAAGTTTGAGTCTCAGTTCTGGGCTGTGTCACGTTACATGCTGCTTGTTAATGTTGCTTCTTGTCATGCAGTACAAGTAGGCAAAGGATAGACTAAGCATTTTCGTTTTCCCATTGTAATCACATTTGTTTGAAAAGGAAATGATAATTGATTGCAAAGTATATTAAACATTAATAATGACATCAACGTTACTTTTTTTTCTTTTGCGCTCGCTCACTTTGAACTCAAGCGTGGTCCATACACACTATTTATAGTAGTGATGGACTGAATTTTGCGTGTGGATTAGCTTTCCCTTTTAACAGTGTCCCTCATCATCAGGCGAACCCACTCCGACTTCAGAGGTACTTGTAAATTATGTCCCCAAGTCAAGGACGACAGGTCAACATTTTAGTCCAGCTGTCCGGTGTAGGGGTTAAACCGCTTACCTCGGCATCAGCACACCAGATGTTTAAGATCACTCGTTCTTACCCATTCGGTCATGTGGACCTGCATCAATATTATATAATTGTTAATACCTTCATGCTTTTCAACACTTCCTCCTCAATATTCACTTCAAAAAATGTCAAGTTGGGGCAGTCAGATAACTTGGCTTCGCAAAACTGCACAGAGTGACTCTTCTGTTGTAAACACTGGCATGCTATCAATTTGTCACATTCTTGCTTGTGAAAAAACTCTAAAACTGTAATTGCAACATCATGATAGTTGGATGCATTCTTAAGACCATTTATAAGGAAGGCTAATCGTGGAGGCATCGTTTTGGTCACAGGGAGCTGTAAAAAGAAAACATTACATGAATAAAGTGAATAAATATTCGTACCATGCTAGTTAAGCAATAAACAAATTTTAACTACAGGAAGGCCCTGCTATACGTTGCTTCAGTTTACGTCATCTTGCTATAACATCGTTGTCACATAACTTCACTTTATGCAGCTACGTTCCACCATAACGTCATCACCTGTGTTGCTATGCTGCGTTAATGTCAACATTTTACATTTTGTGCAGTGCGTTTTTCCAGGATTTTATCATGTAATCACCCTTAATTATGAGTTCAAAGCGCACAGTAAGTGCTGATAATGTGTCTGGTTGTAAGAGAACCAGGAAAAGTGTTACTCTTGAGGTGAAGTTAGATGTGTTATGTCGTTTTGAGGCTGGCGATCGGGCTGTTGATATCAGTATAGTCCATGTTTTATCTCCAACCAAGGTAAGGGCAATTTGTCAAAGAGACCAGAACCAACAGAATATGCCTGTGAGCAAGATGGCTTTCCAAGAGAAAGCAAAGTCTCTCTATGAAGATCTAGCTAATAAAGCGGGTCAGAGCAGTACAAGTAGTGCTGATGATAGTTTTGGAGCGAGTCGTGGTTTTAATGCCTCTACATCCTAATAACTCTATCACTCGCCCTCCAACCCACCTATATTATTTAGCCAATAAATATCAACAACCATCGAAATAAAACATTACATAATACACTGTATTTAATTTAATTCTATGGGAAATAGTGTTTCACTATATGTCATTTCACTTAAAGTCGCATTTTCCAAGAATGTAACCCCGATGTTAACTGGTGCCTTCCTGTAGTTGCAATAGTAAATGCGGAAAAACTGAAGTGTGGGGGGAAAAAACGATTCTGCCATGTAATGTTTGATGTCAGATTACTCAGTTCAAAGACTGGTTTCTTGGTTTCTAAGAATCAACATCACCACATTCCAGACAAACCCATAGTTACTCCGTCTCCCTCACCAAATATCTGAAAGTGTAGATGCTGATCGTTCGAGTAACACACTGGTTGCAGACACACGGAATTCTTCCCCTCAAACCTCCCAGCTTGCTGGAATAATACATACACTCAAGCATCCTTAAATATATTGTTCCATTAATTATTATTTTAAAAAAAAAGAGTTCTTAAGAGCTAAACTGACCCAATCCTGATGACAGAAGTGAATCATGAACACTTATATACCAGTAAGGAATTATGTGGAAGCTGCAGAGATGTGCTAAGAGTTAGGAAGAAAATACAACCTGAAATAAAGGAAGAATAATGTGGGTTTGTTGAAGGCAAGGGCACAGTAAATGCCATGTATTTACTCAGAACATTATTTAAGCGTTAAATAGAAGTAAATGATATGGAACAAAAGAAAAAACAACGACTGAAGCAGGATATAAACAATATGAATGGCAAACAATTAGGTATATTTGGCTCCCGCGAAAAGAAGAGACATACTAAACACAGACACAATGAACATATCTTACAAGGAAATTCATTGTACACAGGTGAAACCAAAGTGCGACTTATCCAAAATCAGAAGCAATCAATAAATATATAAAATGAAATAATAAAATAAAAAATAAGTACAACACTACACAAAGAACGGCCGACGTTTCGATTCTAAGAATCTTTGTCAAGGACAGGACAACACAAATAGATTTAAAAAAAACAAAAAAGACAAAATAACTTGACACAGCTACTAGGTTCCCTTGAGGGAGAAGAAATGGTGGTTTGAACCGGTTAAGGCGCTCTTTTGGCTACAAAGTTTATGTAAAAAGCTGCAAAGATTCTATCCCATATTCCCAGCTACTCCGTCTTCGTTGTATCTGCCAGGATGATGACTTCCTCGAGAAAGCCTGTGAAATGCTTGACTTTTTCCCTAGACGGGGGGCCTACCCAGAGAACATCCTGTCCATAGCTTTCGGTCGCATAACCCAAGTCTCCTGTGAGACGTCCCTTGTCAAGCATACGCGACCCCCTAACAACGAACCTAAGCTTATCCTCACTTTCCATCCACACGCCCATGCCATCAAGCATATTTTTCTCCGACACTGGTCTATCCTGGAATCCGATCCAACCACTCGTGAGATGTTCTCTAATGGCCCTAGAGTAATTTTCCGCTGAAACAAGAGCCTCAGGGACCACCTTGTGCATAGTCGCCTCCTCACAGTCACTTTATCTGTGGGCACATTTAAATGCCACAGTAAGAATTGTCCGACATGCCGATACATTTTTCAGACAATGGTGATTGCATTCCCCCTAGGAATCTTCTCTTTGAAAGATTCTTTTACTTGCACATCCCGCAATCTTATATATGTCATCATCTGCAAACGATGTGATATGAAATATATTGGTCAAACTGCAGACGCCTTGCTGACTGCTTTAGGGAACACCTCAGAGATATCAACCAGGATGCTGACAAACCTGTCCCCAACCATTTTAATTCTTCTAACCATAGTGGAGTCGACGATGTATGTGTCACTGCATTGAAACCTTGTTTCTCCAACAGCTCCATTAGGCTCAAAATCGAAAGCCAATTAATAAACTCTCTGTGATGCTTCCATCCAGCAGGTATCAATACTGTTGTAGACGCTGCTGTATAACTATGCCATCTTCCCTCTATATATTCATGTCCAACTGTTCACACGCCTCCATTTATCCATATCGAACTGTTTATAACTATGCTGTCCTCCCTCTATATATCCATGCCTAACTGTCTACACACCTCTATATATTCATCTTTGGCAACATTAATCCTACCTGGCTCTCTGGCAGCCTAACTATACGTAAACTTTGTAGCCAAAAGAGTGTCTAAACAGGTTCAAACCACCATTTCTGCTCCCACATGGGAACCTAGTAGCTGTGTCAAGTTATTTTGTCTTTTTTTGCTTTTGTATCTATTTGTGTTGTCCTGTCCTTGACAAAGATTCTTAGAATCGAAACGTCGGCCATTCTTTGTGTAGTGTTGTACTTATTTTTCATTTTATTATTTCATTTTATATATTTATTGATTGCTTCTGATTTTGGATAAGTCGCACTTTGGTTTCACCTGTGTACGATGGATTTCCTTGTAAGGTATGTGCATTGTGTCTGTGTTTAGTATGTCTCTTCTTTTCACGAGAGCCAAATATACCTAATTGTTTGCCATTCAATAGAAGTAAACAAAGACCCACATCTTTACTTCATTGACTATACAAAATCCACATTTCACATCCATACAAAAGTACATGTTCTATGCAGCACTTAGACACTCTTTTTCTTGTTGCAACTGACATCTTTTTATTAGTCAGTATGTTTTCCAATTTGCTAAAGGCTACCTCTGCCATAGAGATTGATTGATTGATTGATTTAGGAACCGACATCACAGCATTCGGGGCCTTCCCATAAGCGCTCCGTCCCCATCCTCAGCAGCCAGCGAAGAGTACCAACACCAATAGTTCCAGTAGCAATCTGATTATATGAACGTCTCGCCTTTCCTCTGAGTGTCAAGTGTCAGCCAGATCCCCTCGTCACTCCTTGCTGCCTCATTCTTGCGATGCGATAGAGATTCTTGTTTTAATCTTTTCAAGGCACCTCCCATCAGGTGTTATGACTGTTCTGAGATAGTTGTACCGATTCACTTGTTTAAGAATATTCTCATTTATCCTTATATTACATCGAGGGTGTTTCTTTCTTCTTAGAGATGACAATAATCTTTGCCTTCTTACAATTCTAACCCTAGTTGTTCACTGTATACAATAACCATATCTATTAAATGTTGCAGATCCTGTTCACTGTCTGCAATCAATACTGTATCATCTGCATATCTAATGTTATTGATTTTACGTCTTCCAATGGTGATTCTTCTCATATCTTCTAAATTTCCAAACATATTTTTATTGTATACGGAAAAAAGATCTGAAGACATTACACATCCCTGTCGCACACCTCTCTTAATACGCTGATATTGATCTACTTCATTATCAATCTTTATGGCAGCCAGTTGTTTCCAATACATGTTTTGTACAAGTCTAAGGTCTTTCCCATCAATTTGTGTAGTCAATTAAGCAAAGATGTGGCTTTGTTTACCTCTATCAAACGCTTGATTAATGTTCTCAGCAAGTATACACATTTACATTGTCCTTGCCTCCTATGAACCCACATTGTTCTTCCCCTATTTCAGGTTTTATTTCCTTCCTAACTCTTTGCATGATGATTCTTATCAAAATCTTCATGATGTGGCTCATTATGCTAACTGTTCGATGTTGATCACATTCCAAGGCTCCTGATTTCTTTGGGATTGCTGTAAATATTCATTCATTCATTCATTCATTCATTCAGTAGCATGTCCTTTGCAGAACCTCGCTCCCATAAAAACCTTCTGGAAAACTTCTCGATCATAAGCAAGATGTCCCACTTCCGATAGACCCATCTGGAGATCATCCGCCACATCCTGCACCCATCTTCTCTTTGGCCTTCCTCTTCCTCTCTCCTCCATTATTGTTCTCTCCAAACTTTCGTGACGTTTCAAGTGACCAAAATATTTCAATTTTCTTTGTTTTATCATCTTTAATAGCCAACCTTCTTCAATATTCAGCTCTTGAAGTATGGATGCATTTGTTCTTTTCTTTATCCAAGATATTCTTAGAACTTGTCCATAACATTTATATTCAAAGGTATCTATGCGCTGTTTAGCTTGTTTATTAAGTGTCCAGGTCTCACTGGCATATGTTGCAATGGGAAAGATGCATGCTTTTAAAAATCTAATTTTTGTAATTCTATCTGGCTTCCTAGCAGGGTGTGGCATCGTGAACGAGGCATGAAGAAGGAACACGGCAACGGAAACGGATGGAGGTGATGGAGGCCATGGCTGGAGAAGAAGCAGGCTCCCCACGACCACATATGCTAAGGGGCAAGCACAGGCTGCACGGGCTCACCTCACTGAGGGAGGGGAGGCTTGAGAGTGGACATGTGAACAGCTTAAGGACAAGCACAATGACAACGAAAGTGACCAAACGTCTCCACAGCAGGGGAAAGATGCCCGGAGTCATGACCCGGACGGGCCTGCCCATAGAGAGTGTTAAGGGTAGAATGGGCCTAAACACTTGGGGAAGGGGGTTCACTTCTGATGATCAGAAGCCCCCTGCCATGTTTGCTCCGTGGCAGAGTTTTTATGACTGATCATGTCCTGCCTATTCAGTCTAGTCCAATACACTTAGATATCATCTACAAATGTCAAGTTTCATTCTGGTCCAGCGGGTTGTATTCTGCCTAGTTATGATGTATGGATGAACAACACCATCGTTAATGGAGAGCCCTGAGGGAGGTCATGTCATGTATGTGGTGACTTTCAATTTCCATGATTCCAAATGGAATCTAACTTTTCTCTCCATCAGTGTGGCTGCAACCCAGTTTACCAGGCAAGGGTTAATGCCACAGTTTTATTAAGCATTGCATAAGATGTGCGAAGTTTACATATATACAGGTATCTTCAAGATCTATTGTCACTGTAACTATTTCTTGCTTGCTTTGAAATATCTCATATTTTATGTTCCAGCATATTCCTAAGTTGTCTTCAATACCACTATGTCTGGGAGCATTCGTAATCTGACATCACTTTCTTAGCCCGCATTCGATGCAGATTTTTATCAGTGTGAGCTCTCAGACTGACCCAGCCTAAAATGGATATCAGGAAATGTCCTGGGAAGTGAAGGTGGCCGGCATGATATTAGCATCACCCCTGTGCTACCGACTGGTCTATAAAAATATGGGTCTAACACATTATGTCCAAAATGCATTAGATTATGTAAAATGGTTTTTATTTTACTATTGAACACTAGTTGTTTGGTATTTGACAGCTTACACCCTTTCTGGTCATCTGTTGATGTAAATGTTATAATGTTTGTAACATGTTCTCATCAGCCACAAAATTTTCCCATATTTGTTCCTTGGCTTCTCTAGCTAGTCTTGAATATGTTGGTGGTTCTTTACTTTTCTTAATGAATTTCTTACACCTCATCGTCATTTTTTGGTTGATTCTTTTGCACTTTCTGCCACTCCATAGTTGCCTGCTTCATTGCTATCCTGGTTTTTTTCAAAACTCCCTCATTCCACTAAGGAGGTTGAACAAAAATTGTTTTGGATGTTTTTTGCCTGGCTTTTTGGCACAAGGAAGACAAAGGATCAGCCCAGGTCTTTATTGACTGCATGATATATGAAAGTGTGTTTGGGCTTAACCTATCTGACAATTTGTGTCTTTGGGATGTAGAAAACACATGGAAGGTGGTCACTTTCCAAAACATTCCAGCTTGTTGATGGGACATTAGTAATGGAAAGTAAAGCCAATTTATGACTCTATTTAAGTCCCCTGGTCTTGTTGCTATTTTTGCAGCATGGCCATCATTCAAAACAGGAAGGCCTGGACTAGGTGCAATTACTTACATTGCCAAACTCTGGGAATTTAATCCACAAGAACTGGTGTAGCATTTAATGATTGTCTTACTCTCCACATTTGTCTCCTGAGTCATGACAATGTCAAAGTCAAATTGCTGTAGCACCTGTGACCAAATAGCTTTGTGCAGCAGTTGAAGTAGCAAGACACAAATGAACTAATTCCTAGTCTATCAATCTTTCTACTTGTCCTTTGTTTGCCAGCTCTTTTCTCTTCCTTCCTCTTCTTCCTTCTCTTTTACTACTCCTAATTACAGGGTACAGATGTCAGATCTTGATCACTGTAGCTCTCGTGAAGATTCTGTATGAAATGTGACATCATGTCTGATTGTAACCTAATGGTAGATAAAAAATGGTCCACCTGTTTCAGGTAAGAGCAGAGGATGTTCCAGGGGAGTCATAATGCCTGCTGCCCCACCCACTCACCAGACATCCACTGTTATAACTGCTTTCCCAGCAGCCCCTGGCACACTGGTTGACTTAGACTTGAGGCCATTAATTCCTGACTGTGAGTGGATTCATATGTATCAGAGTGTATTCCAGTAATCACAACTCTGGAACTTCATATGCTATAAGATCTGCCAATTTAATTAAGGCCCCATGAGGGACCAAATATCCATGGCCCACTATGGTGAGTATGGCAGCTCATGACATTATCAGCATTGCTTTCTAGTGACTACACTAACATGCCTGCCAAATTCCTCATACGCTTGTGTCTGACACAGCACTGCAATTCAAGGTCTGGTAATAATTTTTTGGCTACGTCACTCTTCTGCTCAAGATTTGTGAAATTATATTCTTAATGGTTTACCATTGACTTCTACAATTTTCAAAATAAAATAAGCAAACATAAACACAAACACTTATACCTTGAACAGCTCCCTTCTAATTGGTACCTCATAGCGAGCATAGATGTACTTTCCAGGGATGTTGAGTAAAATGAACGCTGCGAGAACAAGGATACGCTCAGCCAGCAAGAAGTTAGGCTGTTCCTTCTGACACAGTTGGCTGACTTGACCAATCAAACTAATTTTGCTGAATACAAATTATTTATTATATTTATTTGCTACTGATAGAAACTATCCACATGCAATTAAAGTGATCTTTTTCAAACATGAAATGAAAGCAAACATTTGATTGTTTAAAAGATAGAAACAGTTAATGTTATTTATGCTAAGGATTTAAAAACTCATTGTCCATTCTAACTAATAAAGTGTCAGAACTTATAAGTATCATATCATGAATGTGTACTTTCTCGCGGATGCCTAAAAACAATTTTAAACTGTTAACAAATGTGCACAGACAAATCACTCAGTTGGAGTATGCAAGAGTCAACACAGGATGTTTGAAATCAAAAACAGAAAATATTAATGAAGAAGGTGCCATAATAAAGAGATGGAATGAATTTATAAAAGGATTATATGATGGAGAAAGAGCATAATTTGCAGAAGAAAGTTAACTTAGAAGGGCTATTCTAAAAGAGTATGTCATTGACACTATCAAAAATATAAAGTGAGGAATAACAGACTAAATCAGAATAGAGGAATTAGAAGTACTGGGGCTATTTGAAAATTAGTGAAGAACAGTATGAATTTGTAGAAAGGAAAGATACAAACAATGCAATATATATATTACAAATACTAATAAAGAGATCAATAGAAACACAGAAAAATATTATACTTGTTCTTTATAGATTATATCAAAGCATTTTATAAAGTGAAACATGACAAGGTGATTAAAATGTTAGAAGATATTAAAATTGATGGGAAAGATCACATAATAATAAAAAATATTTACTGGAAACAAGTAGCAGCAATTAAAATGGGAAAAAAGAAGGCAATTATGAACAGATAAAGCAAGTTAGTTAATTAGTTACTTAGACACGGTTGCAACTTCGTGGCAAAGGATCGCCCCCTTAATGCTTCGTTCCTGTGCCAGTGAATATCACATAAAATGCTCCTCACAGCCACATGTGAAAAGTGGAGTCTCGACAAACCAACAGTCTGCACAGGTATACTATGCATAATGCCGCTGCCAGAATGTCAACACAAAAGTACACCATGAAATTAAAAAAGCAAGGAGTAAGACAAGGATGTCTTGTCAGCGGAGCTCTTCTTTCTCTATAAATCTAAAGAGAAAAAGTCCTGTTGCAGGAACCTGCTGTGGGTATGCGAAGTGTTAGGCCATCACACTTTTAAAGCTGATGTGCATGGGGGAATAGGTGGCCAATCTTTCCCTCCTGTAACTGAAAGCTGACATCGAACTCTTGTCCAACTGCACTCATGCCATTGCCAGCATAACATCTTAACCATTACACTAATGTTCCCACTCTTCTTTCTCTCTCTCTATCATCATCATCATCATCATGTGCCATGCCAATACGCATAGGCGGTCATATGGTTCGCCATCTCACATAATCACCAGTCTTGGATCAACTGTGTTCTTGTCTTGATTATGCCATGAGGCCAGTGCATCCAGATATTATTCTCTCTGCCTTCTCCTTGCTCTTTTCACATCAATCTTGCCAGTTATTTATGATTTTAATTTGTTTCTTATAGGACTTGCTCAATGCTTTTTCTATCCGTTCATGTTATTCTTTGAATTTTCCTCTGAAACCACACTTTTACTGCCAACAGATGTTTCTCACCTTGTCTGCTTATTGTCCATGTTTCTTAACTGTATTGATTCTATTTAGTAATTTTATTACTAATTTTATTCTAATTAAACACTTTTTCTCATTGCAACTGACAGCTTTTTGTTGATTAGTATTGTCACACAATTGTCCGTAGGCTGTCCTTTCATCTGTCTTTGGTGCGGGGAAACCCAGCTCTATTTTTAGCCGGGTAACCCGAGGAAATTCTACTTTCTATAACATTCTCCAAAAGGCTAGAAGTTTAGTTTTAGGTGCTGTTTCTTTTCAACCTAGAGGGAACTAAACATCCCTAATCCGTTTTTCACGGGGTTTATAGTGATAAACTCATAGAAATTTGAGTTTCTCGAATAAAAAGAACTTCTCGCTTTCTCCTGATGTGGTGATAGAACCAAGGCCACGGTTGTGTTGAATTCTTGACGGAGAAAGACGTCTGCAAGAAAGCCAGTCTGTCTTTAGGGAACTCAAAGGAGCCTGACAGTACTATGGCCTAGTTCAACAGGTGCTTGGTTCACCTTAGCAAGTTCAACAGGTGGTTCTGATGATTCAGGTAAAGTGAATTTACATTCCTTCATGGAAATTGTAGAACGACATGTTATCGTCGCCACAAATCGAGTACTCTGGGCATGTGTCGCTAAGCAGGCAGGTCACGGATACTAATGAGCTACTATTGATCGGTAGTTGCGACAGCACTGAACGATATCAAATCGCTGTAAACTTGCGGTTTAAAGCGCTTCATTCGCGATGACCGATAGGCATTACCGGATAGCCGAGATCATTATTCATACCGTGACATTTCCCTCTTTCGTAGGAGTATAAACACGACCTATCTACTTGAAGTTACTAAATAGGGAAACGGCTCCGTGGCCCAGGTTCTCGTTGATCGGTGTTTACTTATAGCAAGCGGGTTCAAGTCCTGTTATGGCTTTATTGTGCACAGGAGGGGGAAGGAAAGGTCAACTGTGTTAATATATTTGATATTGGTGAAACCGGTGTGAGAAAGAAAAGGGAATGGTTCTACGATAGCAGACGAAGAGTGATATGGTAACTCTAGCTAGGGGAATGCAATGCATGCAGATATGGCGGTAGTTCGAGACTGAGTGCCAGCCGGATTGTATCTTTACTTTACACTATCGGCTGATAGTGAGTGAGCACTCACGGCAGTTCCTGAAGCTGTACGGACACTTCTTCTCTATCCTATCCTCTGATGGTCTGATAATTTTGAGACTACTAATTATGAGAAGCAGGGGGTATTGTCTTTCACCAAGATGGGGGAAGAGAGGGATGAAGTGATGAGGACGCAGATAGCATTCTACATATAATAACGTGGATCCAAGAAGGACCCGCTTATCCGTTCATGATATGATCATGCCTCTAGGATGGGGTACCTGAATGGGGGATTGATATTTACTGTCTACATGGGGGGGGAGGAGGAGATGCCATGTATACTCATACCACTGTTTACCTTCTCCCTAAGAGGGGACAGACTTAAGTAGGCACAACAGTCACATTCTGAAAGGGGGAAGAGATAGATGTCCTATAAAGGGGTTTGCTTCTACCTGGGAGGGAGAACCATGGGTACAATGACCTATGATGATGGAATGAAGAGGGATTGTCAGAGAAGACGAGTATCCCCATTCACATGACCACTATCCCTTAAGTAAAGCACTCTGTTATAATAGGGTGAATGAGGAGAGTGAGAAATAGTGAGTTTTGTCTAACTAGGTTCCTGATGTCACTGTTGCTGCGACGACCGGACCTGTCTAAGCTGATCCTAGGCCTCCTGAGACGAAGTTGATCAAGGGGCTGCCTGACGGATGATGTCCAGTTCACTCAAGTCTTCCCTCTCTCTCTCTGCATGACAGGCTCAGGTGGAACATAGTTAATGTGTCTACCACATGCTGAGGGCTAGTCGGCCCTTTCAAGTGTCCAGTACCAATGGGTGTTGCACAATATCCTCTCATTGCAGGGGCGATTTTCTGGTGGTGCAGTCTGACGAAACCTGTGATGAATATGAGAAGGTGGACCAGAGATAGGAACCGACACCAGTGACCATGATGCATCCTCGATGTAAGATCGGTGCACTGGACTCCAGCCTCTGAAGTCCACTTCGCCAGTTAATAACCCCCAGGTGAAGATCCAGCCCTCCAGCCACTGTCACTAGAGTACCCACCGGGTAAGAACTTTTGTCCAACATGTACAAGTATGGCTCATATCCAAGTTTACCAGGTCACGATGAGTCCAATAGAGACATTATCCAATCCACTAAGAGCAGTAATGCTCTGGCGTGAAGGTGCGTCCTCAAGAGTTGTTTGAGATGACGCCTTGAACTCATGGGGGTCCCTCAGCCTGCCCAGTGCTCGATCGGGACAGCTACCACCTGCCATAGTCCACAAGGTCTACAGCAACTTATATGAACAGTCCGTGATTCGGAAGTCAACCGACTCCAGAGATTCGACCCAGTGGTAGACTGAACATTGACCTGAGGAAAGGGTGCCACCTCTTACCAGCCTGCCACAGCCATCACTACCAGAAGGAGGACCCTCAGAGATCTGGTGAGCTACCCGTGACTACCGGACGGACTGACCTGAACCACAGATGCCCAGTGATGACACCAATGATCGTCTGATGCTGATCTTCTTCATCTATCTAATTGTTATATCCACAGCCTTCATCTCAACCTCTCCTCTTCTATACTCTTATGTATAATACATCTGCTTGTTAATATGACGGTACTTGAGTGGTGTCTTCTGGATTGAGCCCCTAGAGGTAATCGTCCCTATGGTGATTGAGTGAGAGAAAGCACGAGTCCAGGGGCCTGAGGGGTTGGGGAACTAACTACACCCGTGTCTTGGTCAGAATGTATCCAGTAGTATACAGTGTGACAATAGCCCAGCCTACCCCACAGGTATTGTTACAAGTATGTTTTCCATCTTGTAATAGATTACCTTTACCATAGTTATTTTTGTTCTAATCTCTACAATGTACTTTCCATCAGATGTTATTGACTGTTTTGAGATAGTTATACTGATTCATTTGTTTAAGAATTTTCCCCATTTACTTGGTTACATTGTAGTATTTCTCTCAATCACTGATCTCTGCTTTCTTACTATTTAATTCATATATCAAAGATAGTGATGATCTGTAAGATCTTTTCCCCAGAACATGCTGGTGTGGTGGGAAAACGAGCAGGCCGACAGTTTGGCTGGGTCTGCACCCTAGGGTGGTGTACTGATGCATAAAAAGGTAGATGTAGTCACAGCCATTTGGAATCATGTGCACAGCATGGAAGAACAGATAAATCACCATAGCTTAGAGATAATGGAGTGGCAAGTAATGACAATAGGATCTGGCCGACACTCAGTAGTCTGAGGAAAGGCCAGAAGGACACATAATCAGATTGCAAATGGTAGGATTAGTATTGGGACTCTTTGCTGACTGTTGAAGATGAGGATGGAGCACGAATGGACATGTTGGTTCTTGACTCAATCCTTTATAATTTAATTCTAACCCTTGTTGATGACTATGTACAATAACTGCATGTTGCAGATCCTATTAGTTGTCTGCAATCAATACTGCAGCCTCCGTATATCCTATATTATTGATGTTATGTTTTCTCTCTACAGCAAAGTAATAACAAGAGAGATCAAAGAGAAGCCAGGAATACGAGTTGGTGATTATAATATAAACATTCCCGGGAAGGTTAACCCGGTCAACAAATGCCCGCAGAAGTCGGATATGTCGGCCTAACGGCGCAAGAACGCAGCTCTGCTGTAAACAGGCACAACGCAGTCACATCCGGAAAAAAAAAATCCGGATGAACGAAGAAGAAGAAGAATATAAACATTCTATACTATGCAGATTACATAATGTTGATAGCTGAAAACACAAATGGTCTACAGCAGCTGTCGGACATTGTGGCAAGAGAGAGAGTGAATAAAATTGGACTTCTCTTGAATATCAAGAAACTGAAAAAAAATAGTTATATCCAAGAAATGATACCAAGAAAATGGGATATAATAACAGAAGGAAAAATGCTTAACTAAGTCAATAAATTCAAATATTTGGGACAATCATAACATTAGATCAAAGATAAATAACTGATGGTTAAAACAAAATAGGCAAAGCAGAGCCTGAATTTCAGAAAATGAAAAGTATCTTATGCAATAAGGCACTATCACTGAATGTCAGAGAATAACAAAGTGTTATATAGAACCTGTTCTACTGTATGGTAGTGAATCATGGAACATGAATGGACAGATTAGGAAGTGCTTGGAGGCAATAGAAATGTGATTTCTGAGATGGAGGTTGCAAATACTTTGGACTGCCAGAGTAACTAACAATAAGCACCTGGAAAAGGCTAATGAAACTAGAACATTATAATATAATAAAACAGAATATAAGAAAAAGACAATATAACAGAATATAAGGAAAAGATAATGTTCTTTGGTCATGTAATGAGGAAAAGAGTTCTTAAAAGCTATATTGAACCAGTCCTGATGTATGGAAATGAATCATGGACAATTAGCAAACAAGTGAGAAGTTATGTGGAAGCTGCAGAGATGTGATTTTATAGAAGAATGATGAGAACATTGTGGATGGATAGAAAGAGCAATGATGATATTTTGAAAGAAGTTAACTCACAAAGAGAACTGGTTACTTGTATCAGGAGAAGACAGTTCTGATATTTTTGGACATGTCGTGAGAAGAGGACAGCTGGAGTATGTTGTCACAATGGGAAGGCTGGAGGGGAATAGAGGCAGAGATAGGCCAAGAGAAAAAATACTGGACAGTTTGACATCAAGGCATGGAGGTAAACTGATTTAAAGGCTGATTAACAGAAGGTTGTGGACAGACATGAGAATGAACGCCACATGGCATAGACTATAAGAAGAAAGTTGTATGACCCACAAATGATGTTAAAAATATCCAAGTGGCAGAAAAATGATTTCCCACCCATGGTCTAGAATAAAACTTCCTGTAATAGTGTGGCAAACCTGTAACATGATCAAAACAAACACACCTTTTGTTTTCAATTAAACTTCTCCAAGGGTTAGAAAGAAGACTTCATAATCTCAAGAATGGTCTATAATTTATATTGTGAATGAATGGTAAGTTGAAATGGACTTTGCATAAATAAACCATGTCGAGATGTACCTGGGTGATAGTAAGTTAATATGTAATATCACAACTGATTCTTTAAAACAAAAAGTACGTAGATTAATAAAAAAAAATATAATAATAAAAAATGATAATGTCACAAAGTATACCTGAATTCATTATGTCCAACAAGAAAATTGATAATAAAACTCTGTCTGTCCAAAATAAAATCACAGTTCTGGAGCCGTGGTTTCAAAGGCAATGTGAGATACTGCTGGAAAGTTTGAGGCTGTCCCTCAGAGCTTTCTATACATTCACTCACAAGATGCATGTTGAACAAATAAGAGTTGGCCAGGTAGAAACAAACTCTACTGCCAGATGAATGGTTTACCTGTTTAACAATACAAATATAATACATGTTTTTACTTTGGCAAGCTTATACCTAGAAAAACAGCTTAACAATAATAGTTAAAATCATCATCATAAAGTGCCATTGTATTGAAACAAGAGAGTTTCCAAGAATCCAGATGACTAGAAAGATGATGTATATTACCAACTTCATCGAAGTGAGTAAGTGACAGTCTTCAGACTCCACACAGGACATAACAGACTGAAATACCATTTGTTTAATAAAATAAAGATAGGAGATACTGATGAATTAACCGTGAAATTTGTAAAACGAGAACTGAACATTTGCTGAAAAAAGTGTTCAATATATGCAGAACAGATAAAATTGTGTTGGCCTACATGCGCACCATTTGAAGACAAACTCTATGGAGATGTCAACAAGCCCAAGTTGATTGTTGCTTTCTTTAAATATATTCAGACTGATGTCTGAAGGTGTATGAAGAAGGAGTGCCATCTCCACACTGAAGATTGGCTGTGATGAGCCTCCAATACTCTATGTCCTACCTTTTCAGGGTGCTCTCATGGCACTTATAACACATCCCTTGATGGTGTTCTCATCATCATGTGTCCTGCCAAATGGCATATGCATTCATGTCTCTCCACAGATCTCATTCCTTTCTATTTTGATTAAACTCTGTTGATGACACTCCTCTCAGTCCATCCAGAATAATTTCTTTTGGTCTGCCTCTTCTACCACTGATTTGTACAGTCATCATGTTTTCCAATGGCTTTCATCATTATATGACCAAATAATTATATGTGCTCTTAATTATCATCAGCATCATGTGCCCTGCCAACTGGACCCTAGGCATTCATGTCTTTTCACAGATCTAGGTACCTGGTGAATAATAGAAAGATAGAAGTCATGGTGATATATAAGAAACAGACTGTGCCTGAGTGTACATGGACAGTCATAAAAACTAATGAACAAGTCCTACAAGAAGCAAATGAAAACCATGAACTGACTGGAGAAATTAGATGCAGACAGTCAACATTTTTTTGGCATGTAATGAGAAGAAATAAACTAGAGAACTTGGTGACAATTCACAAGATTGAGGGGAAAAGAACAAGGGGAAAGAAAATTTCAAAATATCTGGATGGCTTGACCACATGACACGGTCATGACAAGAACACAGAACTGGTCCACGACTCTGGTGATCATGTAAGGTAGTGAAACATGACTGCCCATGCTTATCTGCATGGCACATGATGATGATGATGATGATGATGATGATGATGATGATGATGAATATACAATTAAAGTAAATGATATTATTTTGGGGCAAGTGCAGAAATTAAGATATCTAGGCACATGGATAACATCAGATGGAAGATGTATCACAGAGATCATCATCATCATCATCTTCTTCCACTTCTGCTGTCAAGCGTCATGGGGAGGAATAATTTGCGTTCCAGCGCCCAGTGGGCGGCACTGGATAGTGTCATTCCGTGTGGCTTTACGATGTCTTTGATGTCGTCAATCCATTTTCTTCTTGGACGTCCTCGTGGTCTCGACGTAGATGATCTTTGATGTAAGGCCAGTGATGGTAGTTGCTGGTGTTGCATTCTAACGACATGGCCAAACCACTTGATCTTCTGTCTTTCAATAAACGTGGCACAAGGTGTTGATCCCACGGTCTGTCTGATAACAGCATTTCTTACTCGGTCTCGGATTGTTAAGTAGGTAGCTCTCCTTAGGCATCTCATTTTGCAGGTGTTGATTTTGCGAAGGAGTTACATAACAGAATAGGACAAGAAAAATTGCATTCTATCAAATGAAGAACATTTTATGCAATAAGTCCTTATAATTGGAAGTTAGAAAAAGAGTTATGTGGTTTTATAGAAGAATGCTGAAAATTCATTGGACAGTCAAAATAAGCAATCCGGACATTTTGAGGAAGGCTAAGTCGCAAAGATAATTTACCCCAAAAATATCAGAAAGAGGCAGTAATAATTTCTTTGGCCACATTATGTGAATACAAAAACTGGAACATGTTGTGACAGCTGGAAAGGTTTGTGGAGAGATAGATAGAGGAAAACTGTGTGAGAAAATTCTTGAGTCTTGCGTCATGGCATAGAAGGAAGTCAAGACATGAACTGATCCATGCCATCTGAAATTGCGATTTGTGGAGAAGTATGATCACCCATGCCTGCCGGCAAGTCACTTGATAATGATGGACTAAACCAAACCAGCAGGGGATCATGGAGTTGGTAGTCCCTGCAGTTAGAGTCATCAGAAACAATTCTGGCACCCCAAATCATGGGTAAAGGATGTCCATTGAAAGCATTCTATACTAACTTGATAAACGAGTTTTAATATCTGCCAAATGAAATTCCTACTAAATGACAAACTTGGTTCAAATATCCACCACATATCACATACTAAATATTCTGGTGCTGTGAGAGAAAACCATGCATCATATGCATGCTTCTCAAAATTGAAGGACTGATCCTGAATGCCCGTGGTGTGCCACAGAGCGTACTCCTGTCAAGTAGGTGACAAAACAATCTAAGTGGCTACCAAATACAAAATTTGCGTAACTCAGGTAGAAAATCTGACTCAGCTGCTCACTGATCTGAGTTGAGCTGAGCTAAGAAATTACATCACTGCGCTAAGGACATTCCCCCACGTGCTCCATCCCCTTTTTCAACAGTCAGTGAAGAGTCATATTGCTAATGGTTCCAACTGCCATCCGATTGAAAGTTCTCCTGGTCTTCCCTCTCAGTTTGAGATTTGTCCAGAACCCAACCTCTGTCGATCCCCACCATATCATTCTCTCCACATACAGGTTCTCAGTTTGTTCCATCACTTTCTCCACTTGGTCCCACAGGCGCCTGACCATATCTCCCTTGTCCATAGGTAATCTGCCAGTGAGAGGTATATTCTCTTCCAGCTTATCAGCCTGTTCATTCCCACACATTTCCGCATGACCAGCGCAGAAAATCCATGCAATTCTTACAATCTGTGACCTCTGAAGCGAGGCAAGCCATTCTAAATGAAATATTCCTTTCTCCACCTTACTAAGCATACTCTGTGAGTCCGTAATGAATACAATGTGTGTTGCAGCAGTTTCTTCCAACCATTGGAAGGCTCCTATTACCGCTACCTCCTCCAATCTCATGCTGGAGGTTGTAGTTTCATATGCCAGCTCTTCTTTTTCAAGCATAGTCCATTAGCTTTAGCAAAGAAACCCCAGCCACTACGTTTGTTTCTCATCACTGACCCATCAGTGTAGATCACTATGTCACCTTTATGTGTTGCCTGGATTAGTTGTTGAATCCACTGCCCATTCTCTGCACTCATGACCCAGTGTTACCATGACATATACACCTGTCATGTCTTCCAATACTTTAACCCCATTCTTTTTCACGATATATGTTCTCCTTCACACACTTGGCTGATAGATATTTCTGCCTGTGCCATCCAGGACCTGCCTCTTCTCAGTCTATGACCCATGACCATATCTATGGCTTCATGTAGAGGATGATCCCTGTCTGCAGCGACCCTCTGGTACTATTTAGCTTAAAGGAACCTGTGCCTGTCTGCAATTGTTGGTAGTGCCAGGATACACCTCATGCATATAACTGGTGTGTCCTTTGTGCACCCTAGGATCACCCGCATGGCAACATTCTGTATGCGCTCCAACCTTTCAAAGCTGGCGCTTTGATACTGTCTGCAGCCCCAAACCATAGACAATGATTGAAATATTAACTGCTGAAAGAGCCTGTAAAGCATCCTCTGCTTTCCATCAGTTGCTGCCATCGCTCTCAATGCATTAAGTCCCTTTCCATATTTCACCACCAAAGCCTCCAAATGACTCTTAAAAGACATACATCTGTCAAAGGTGATTCCCAAGTAGTTCAATTTACCCTCTTTACTGAGAGGACATCCATTCAATGTAATACATGGGACATCTGCCTTCACGATGCCTTGTCTGGATTTATTATGGCCCCTGAGTCCATGCACCTGTCTGCCACCCCGTTTACTGCCATTCTTTTCCTTTCTTGTCCCTGTCTGTATACCAGCACATCATCTGTGAATGTCAAGATTCTACCAATTCCTGGTGCCTCAAAAGCTGTGACATAGCAGATCCCTGTGACATAGCAGATCCCTGTGGCAGCCCAGGTGTAATAGTACAGGGGTGAGAAGTCCATGAACCCACGCATAGTGCAATTTTACGCTCATAAAGCACTGTCACAATCCATATGACAATCTAAAGGCAGACCTCCAACTCAAACGAGTGTATATCAAATGATCATACCTGATCCTGTTGTAAGCATCTTCCAGATTGATTGATTGATTGATTGATTTAGGGGAGATGTGTGGTCTCGAGGTATGGTGTTTATATCAAATGATCATACCTGATCCTGTTGTAAGCATCTTCCAGATTGATTGATTGATTGATTTAGGGGAGCTGTGTGGTCTCGAGGTATGGTGTCTGCCTTGAGTGCTGGAGGTCCTGGGTTCAAGCCCCGGTGAGGACCAGGATTTTTTCACGTGGACTTCTAGTAAAAAATTTTCCCTGGTCTCTGGGTAGTAAGATCGGACGCCCGTGTGTATTGTTGCGCACATAAAAAATCCCTTGGCAGTTGGAAATCGAAAAAGAGTAGCCTAACGGTGCTGCCCGGGCAAAATTTCGAGTTAAAAATCTACCCAAAGTATTTCAGGATCCTCGCCGGTGCTACAGAGTTTGTGCACTGAGCTGAGTTTCTCCAAACTCAGGCTTGAGTTAGGAGAAGAACGGAGCACTTATGGGTTACACCCGTGTGCTGTGATGTTGATCCGTTGACTAAACTAAACTAAACTAAACTTGATTTAGGAACCAACATCACAGCTTTCAGGGCATTCCCATAAGCGCTCCGTCCCCATCCTCAGCAGCCAGCAAAGAGTTCCAATACCAATAGTTCCAGTAGCAATCTGATTATATGTCCGTCTCGCCTTTCCTCTGAGCGTCGAGCGTCGGCCAGATCCCCTCGTCACTCCTAGCTGCCTCATTCTTGCCAGACTATGGTGATCCATTTGCTCCTCCGAGGTGTACACATGCTCCCATTAGGCCGCAACCACGTCTGCCCTTTCATGCATCAATACTCCACCAAGTTTTGCAGAGCCAGCCAATCTGTCCACCTGTTAATTCCCCAGCACACCGGCATGCCCTGGAGAAAAGATCCAGGTGATGCATGCCACCCGTGACCTCAGAAGTGAAGCAAGCCACTCTGCACGAAGCCTGCCTGTCCTCACCCTCCTAATCAAGGCTTTCTGAGTCAGTTACAATCACGATGTGTGTGTGTATCGTGTTCTCCATCCAACGGAAAGCTGCACTGACTGCCTCCACCTCCATTGGTAAGCTAGATGTTGTGGTATCATATGCCAGGTTCTCCTGCACCAAACATCGACCATTAGCTTTTGCTATGAATCCCCAGGCACTTCTCCTACCTCTGAACAGCGAACCACCTGTGTAGATAATCACATCACCTGGGCGAGCATTATCCTGAATTAGTTGCTGGATTTCCACTTCCGTGGCCCCTGCTGCACTCCCGGCTCAATGTGATTATAACTCTGCACAAGTCTGACTGCTCAGCTGGCACTCTGACCCACTCCTCTCCTAACCTAATGTTCTCCAAGATGCACACCCGTCTGATCGTATCCTCCGCCTGACATCTTCCAGGTCATGTGCCACCACCACCATCTCTTGTTTATTCTGGAAACCCTCATAGACATGGAATGCAAATGTTGCCGCACTGGCCCAGGTGTCCTTCCCAAGTCGTAACTCCCAAGTTCTTTGGGGAGCAGTTTACATCTTTCCAAGTAGTGCTGCAGCCTGCATGCTACTACTTCTCGAGTACTTTCCCAAAGATGTTTTGCAAGGTGATAATTCTATATCCACTTAGTTTTGAGTGATCCTTACCTGGCTTTGGGAGTGGAAGAAGGGAGCCGTGCAAACCAATCCTGGGGTATTTCTGCCATTTTCATACTAAAGTTGAAACAAAAAACCATCTCCTCCAAGTCACCATCATTAATGTTCATATGGGAGTACCTAAACCCATCCAGGCCTGGTGCTGTGTCTTTAGCTCTCTTCAGCACTCTTTTACTATCCTCTACTTGAATCATACCTTCATAGTGTAGGTCAACATGGCTGAACCGATAAGAACGCATGTTCTTAAACATCCGGTGTGCTGATGCTGAGGTTCAACCCTTACACCGGACAACTGGACTAAAATGTTGACCTATCATCCTTGACTTGGTGGCGTAAATTACCAGTTCCTCTGAAGTCGGAGTGGGTTCGCCTGATGGCAAGGGACGTTGTTAACAGGGAAAGCTAATCCACACGCAAAATTCAGTCCAGCACTTATACACGTAGTGTGTATGGACTATGCTTGAGTTCAAAGCGAGTGAGTGCCCAAAAAAATGTTTTCATAGTAGTCATTCCTAGTGGCCTGTGACAGAGCCTCTCTGACTGTATCCCTAATAACCCTGTCCTGCTGATCAGTCTGTTTTAGAAATCGCTCTACATTGTATGGGGGATCATCAAAATCTGAAATCTACAGACTGTGTCCTATCTCCAAAGGTGCAGTCTGTGGTGAATGGGAGGCTCAATATATGGAAGCGTGGCCACGAGGTGCAGTGCGTGACAGTTCCTTGGATGATTCCATTGCAAGGCAATAAATCATGCAATCTATTGTTTGTGTCTTCGTTATTCAAATTCACTATGGGAAAACATTGTTTTGTATGTCTAATTTCTCTAATCAGTTTACGGTTTTCATTTGTTTCTTGTAGGTCTTGGACATTGGTTTTTCTGTCTGTCCATGGTATTCTATAACACAATTACATGCTAAAAATAAAACAAAAACAATATTGGATGAATGAAGACAATGGAAATCCTGGTTCATTTTTTACAATGTGTGTAGTTATCAATGACTTTTTATAGGTTTTACTGGTATGGTAACAGGATCATATGTCAGACTAAAAAGTATTTTTAAAAAGTAAGTAAGTAAGTAAATGACCGTAGACCCCGAGGTAGACGGTGGAGAGATAATATATGTACAGATCTACAAGCACTTGGAATCAACGACTGGCAAGAGAAGGTCACCCAGAGAGACGAATGGAGATGGATTGTATCTGCAGCAAAGAACCTCAATGGCTCGGAACGCTGAAGAAGAAGAAGAAGAAGTAAGTAAGTAAGTAACGGACATGCCTTCAGGTGCATTGTATATATGGTGTTTTTTTTTGCATACCCTTTTACATCGCTGTCTACACCAGCATTTTACTGCTGTTGTTGTCTTGGCAAGTTTACGTTCAGTAGTTTGCCATTGCTATTTGAACGACCGGCTCCCATACGAATTCATTAAAGCCCAGGGCAACGCGGTCTGCTGCCAAATCGCACACAGCTGTGTTTCGAAGCGCGGGTAAGCGGGATTGCGAATTGCGTCAGTAAGCCCTTTGCCAGACTTACATTTTTATATACCAATCAAATCGGCATTCAATAGGTGATGTGGTCAGTATCACACTGGTCATCTTTACTGCCTTGATGGGGATTCAAACATATTACCATCAGGCTGACAAGCAAGTGCGCTAGCCACTGTGCTACAGCAGATCCCATTGGAAAGATATATTAATTGAACTTTTAAATGTTACCTTAAAATCAAAATGTTTTCTAACCAAGAGAGATTATTTACTTGCCTTGGATATGAACATCCATGTCAGAGATAAGTAAAATTCCATCCAGAAAATCAGATGATCTAATTTTGGCATGAGTGACATGTTGCCACGACTAGCTAAGCCACTTAACATCCTTGTGAAAGGAAATATAGCTTCAAAGAAATTTTGTGGTGCCTTAGTCAATAAACCAAAAGACTGCAGAAATCTTGTGCCAACAGTTTCTATCCAGAGTTGGTTTTTTTTACTCTTGTCAACGAAAAGAGCATACTTGAGGCGCTTGTAAATCCAAGGTTTTGGATTTTTCATCAGTTCATCCTGCAGAAGTGATAATACAAAAGAGAAAATATTTGATCTCATCAATTCTGCAATGGAAGAAAACATATTACTGACAACCAATTACTGTTCTTAACAATTATAATTACTTATAAAACAAATTTAGCTATAGAGAGTCAAAATTAAAATGGAGCACATAGGAATCAAATATGTCAGATTGGGCTATTTGAATTGTTGTAGTGCCAGGCAGAGGGAACCTGTACTGGAAAGGTTAGGTCAGTGGTTCTCAACAGGTGAGGAATTCCCCCCTAGGGGGAATTTTAAGGTTTCCAGGGGGGGAATGAAGATTATTTCAAGATCACATTAATACAAGAACCGATTACTTGATATTGCTTTTCCCTCCATACTTTACGGTTCTGTACTCCTCGCCCTTCTGATATTCATCTTATAACATAAGTAGACCCACAAATCACGTTTTATGTAGACGTCTAAACTTGTTCTAGTATGTGTTATTAAAGTTAGCTTCCATTTTTACGTAACCTATGTAGGGGCAGGGTGAGGAGAGGGGGGAATTTATAGGGAGGAAATACGAAAGGGGAGGAATGACATTCTCAACATATGGTGAAGGGGGGCATGGGCCAAAAAAGGTTGAGAACCACTAGGTTAAGTTATGACTTTGATGTCATCATGCTACAGGAAGTGAATATGGAGAACTATCAGTGTCCTGGATATGTGGGCCACATTAATTCTGTTGGTCAGGGAAGGCATGAGCAAGTTTTGTGTTTACTAAATACGTTAGTAACAATCACTGGGGACTAATACAAGTATTTCTGACAAAAGCACCTGGCCAAATAAACTAGACATTCATGATAGGTCTTCCTACATACATGAGTGCTCTTCGTCTTCTGAATTACAGTCTATTACATTTAGAAATATCCTAGCAGTCAATGACAGTCCAAAATGTTTGTTGTGGACGTAAATGTGTTGTGCCTGTTTACAGCAGAGCTGTTGTATTTGCGCTTTTCAGCCAACCTCTTTAGACGTTGTTGAAAGGGTTAAACTTCCTGATAAACAATGACATGATAAACAATGACTTCATCAGTCTCTCGACAGACATCTGATGAAGATGATTCAATGAGATGCGAGTCTGTAGTGATTATTTGACATGCACATCATCACTTCTATCAACAATATTAACATTTAAAAAAAATTTTCCTACCCTCCTTTCAATAAATCTTCCTAACAACATCAAGTAAGAAAAGAACAATGCACAAACCTCCAGTGCAGTGACCTCTGCTTCCACATTAATTTCCAGTTTTAACAGAGATGCAAAGAAGCAAACTTGAACAATCCAGTCTGTAGATTTACACCGCTCTTTAATGACATCTTTTGAAAACCCTCTCCCCACACGCCCTGGGTGTTCCCACAAATAAAGAAAGTACCTACGGATGAAAAAAAAATCTTTATGGTGTCTATTTATTGTTACTAGTGTTAACCAGAAGGATGTAAACAAATGAGAAATAAAGGCTTCTTGTTTCAGCTTTCAATAGTTCATGTGATGTGCAATCAGGTTTTTAAATTTTACCTCCAGCAGATAAAAACCGGTACCTTATCAGAGTTTGGAATGGTAGCAGGCCTCTTCAAGTCCTGAAGGACTATAGAGTTGTGCCGCTGGGGAGGCACCCGACAGCACAGCTGGTGACTGTATAGTCCAATGCGAGAGTGACAATCTCTGTCACAGTTTCCGCATCTGGAAGATGAGGCAGGTCCCGCAGTAAGTGACTGCATTTTATGCCTGTGCCACCTATCCTCATTTTGTTGGATCAAACTGCACTCAAAGAGCGCCAGTCCTTTTCTTACATCTCTTCTCCAGGAACATCTGTCTGTTGCAACTCTTTCCCACATGTCTGGATCTATGCCAAGGGTTTTCATATCTTGTTTACACACATCCTTATATCACATTTGGGGTCTTCTGGTTGGCCTCTTCCTGTGGCTAGTTTTCCATATAGGAGATCTTTGGAATAATGCGTCTGTTGATTTCTGCCTCTAATGAAAGATTATCTGATGTTGTCGACCCCTAATGCGCAACCTCATGGACAACCTTCAATTCGTAATTAGAAATTTTGATTGATGGAGGCACACCAGCATCTTGTGCTATCACCTGTGTTTTATTCAGGCTGATGGTGAGCCCAAAGTCTTTGCAGGCGGCTGCAAAACGATCTATGAGCCGTTGGAGATCTTCTGTTGCATGAGTAGTCAGTGCTGCATCGTCTGCAAAACGTAGCTCTCATGTGCATCTTGATTTTATTTTGGTCCTTGCCTCGAGTCTTAATGGGTTAAAATGTTTGCTATCAGATCTTGTATGGATGTGTATGCCTTCAGTGGCAGTCCCAAATGACTGCCTTAAGAGAATGGCAAAGAAGATACCAAATAGTGTATGAGCAAGCAGGCAGCCCTGCTTTACTCCACTGTTGATGCTGATTGACTGGGATGTTGAGCCATCAAATAAAATGGTCCCCTGCATGTTTTCGTGAAATGATTTCACGAGACTTAGCAGGGTGGTTGGACATCCTTTTCAACGATCTTAAAAAGGCCGTTTCTGCTCATGAGGTCAAATGCTTTTGTGAGGTCGATGAAGGCAATATATAATATCTTCCTCTGTTCTCTGCACTTCTCTTGGAGCTGCCAGAGTAAGAAAATCATATCGATGGTTGACCTGCTGGGTCTAATTCTGCACTGTGATTCGGGGTAGATTCTTTCAGCAAGAATGTGTAATCTTTTTAGGATTACTCAAGCGAATCTTGCCTGTAATGCTGAGTAGGGAAATGGCACGATAGTTGTTGCAGTCACTTCTGTTACCTTTGTTTTTATAAATGGTAACAATGTTTTGCAGACTTAATATCTTGTGGCACTGATTTTTCTTTCCAGCAGAGCTGATGTATTACATACAGTTCTAGGATGATTGTTTCTTTGCTACATTTTACAATTTCAGGTGGAATACCATTTTTTCCTGGTGTCTTGCCGAATTTGAAGGTGTCTAGTACTTCGCTGATTTCTGTGAGGCATAGTTCCTTATCCAGGACATGCCTGGTGGACTGCTATTCAATGGCTTCCAGAGCTTCTTCTCTGACAGTGTTCTCCACTGAGTATAGCTCTGAGTAGTGTTCTACCTAGCGATCCATTTGTTTCGCTCGAACTTTTATCATTACCCCCTCAGTTGATCGTAAAGGGGCCATCTGATTTGTTGAAGGACTGACAGCTTGCTTGATGCAATTGTACATTTTTCTTATATTTCCAATGTCTGCACACGTTTGAATTTGTGCAGAGAGCTGTAGCCAGTACCTGTTCACACATTTTCTTGCGGTCTGTTGTACTCTATGTCTGGCCGTTTACAGTGCCTGCAATGTTTTTTCTGATGGTGATGTTTTATACACTGAGAATGCATGTCTCTTTATCTCCAGGACTGGGAGCATCTCTTCAGAGTGTGCTTCAAACCAGTCGGCTGACTTTGTTTGCTTCTTGCCAAATGTTGATAGTGCTGTGTTGTACATAGTGTCGCGCAAATGACTCCATCTTTCAGTGGCAGTTCCATTTGTGGGACTAGGCAGTCTCTGCCAGAGCCTGGGTGAATTTGTTGACCTTCTCTTTGTTTTGGGTGCCACTGGTGTCTATGCCTGATCTTCCTTCTGTTCTGTTTCTGTAGATTCTATTTGCCTTTATCTTCACCTTGCTGGAAACGAGTGAATAATCAATGTCGCAGTCAGCACTATGATAGCTGCGAGTCAGCCATACATTGCGGAGATTGCTGCGTTTGGTGAGCACCAGGTCAAGTTGGTGCCAGTTCTTTGATCTGGGGTACCTCCATGACACCTTGTGTTGTGGTTTTGTGTCAAAGAAAGTGTTGGCTGTGCATAGATTATGATGGCTGCAGAATTCCAAGAGACGTTGTCCATTGTCGTTGATCTTTCCAATGCCAAACTGTCCTAGACATGAAGGCATTGAAATCCCCCAGGATAAACAGATGTTGCTTCTCTGGTGTTTTGCTGACCACTTTGTTAAGGTTGTCATAAAACCTATCTTTAGATTCTGATGCTACAGTTAGTGTTGGGGTGTAAACGCTTATAATACTAATTGGGCCTGCTTCTGTCTGGAGTTGGAGCTTCAGTATTCTTTCAGTGCCATCGCTTGGTGGTGTGATGGACTTTAGCAGCTAGTTTCTGATAGCGAAGCGAACTCCATGCTCCCTGGTCTCTTCACATGGCTTGCCATGCCAGTAGAAAGTGAAGTCCCTCTCGTTGATGTTTCCAGATTCTGAGAGTCTGGTCTCTTGCAGGGTGACAATGTCTGTCTTCAGTCTGAGAAGTTTGTTGTTTATCACTGCAGTTTTGCGGGCATCGACAATCTCGTTTAGATCGTCTGAGATGCCAGTGTACACGGTTCTTACATTCCATGTTCCCAGCCTTAGGGCCGATTGTTTTGCTTTTTTCTTGTTGCTAGGAGTATAAATTGCGGTCCATTGTGTCATGATTTTGTCCTTAAGTTCCACACATCCTCAGGAGCAGATGAACTGTGGCCCAGCTTAGGCGGGCGGTAGCTGTCTAGTCAGAAGCAAACCCTGATGCCCTGCTCTACGCCAATCAAGCATTAAGACTTATAACCGTTAACTGCTGCTTCCTGTGTTATGTCACAGCTTTACGCGGTGCTGAAGTGACCTCTCCAGAGCACAAGCCTGGGCAATGAAATTCAGAGAACCAGCTGTTGCCCATTAGCAAGTTCCCCCTCTCCACGTCACTGATGTTGACCAAGGGAAAGGCAGTAGCCAATGCAACTTGGCAGAGTTTTGGAATAGTGTCTCTAGATATCATCTTAATCAAAAAATAAGTTATGTTGCAAAATTTCATCAAATCTCTGTCACAATACATCAGATTTCAACAGTCATTTCTTTCTCGCTTATCTTCCCTAGTCTTTGGTCATGCCCAGTTTATCTACAAGATAGCAGGATGTTGTGTCCCATCTAATCTGCTACCCTACCTCTTGACCTTTCCAATCTGAGAAACACTACTAGTTGCTATGCTACCACAGCCATATCTCTTGGAGTCATTGGAAAATGCAAGTTTCACTATCACTACATGGAAACAGAGATTTTCAGATAAATAAGAATGGCATTAGAAATGCATGGCCACCCACACCACTGTACCTATTAATATATTACATATATAAATGTATATTTATTAATAGCAGTCTTGATTGCAGACAATGAACAGGACCTGCAACATTCAGTAGATGTGGTTGTTGCACACAGTGAACAACTAGGGTTAGAATTGAATTGTAAGAAGACACAGATTATGGTTGTCACTGGGAAGGAAATACCACAATGTAATATACAAGTAAATGGGCATATTCTTAAACAAGTTTTAATTTTTTTATTTTGCACTCGCTCGCTTTGAACTCAAGCGTAGTCCATAGACACTATTTATAGTAGTGATGGACTGAATCTTGCATGTGGGTTAGCTTTCCCTATTAACAGTGTCCCTTGCCATCAAGTGAACCCACTCTGACTTCAGAGGTACTTGTAATTTATGTCCGCAAGTCAAGGTCGACAGGTCAACATTTTATTTCAGCTGTCCGGTGTAGGGGTTGAACCGCTTACCTTGGCATCAGCACACTGGATGTTTAAGAACACGCATTCTTACCCATTCGACCATGCTGACCTGCTCTTAAACAAGTGAATCGGTACAGTTATCTCAGAACAGTCATAACATCTGATGGGAGATGCCTTGAAGAAATTAAAATAAGGATTGCCATTGCGAAGGTAGTCTTTTGCAAGATGAAAAACATACTGACCAATAAAAAGATATCAATTGAAATGAGAAAAAGAGTGTTGAAGTGCTACATATAATCTGTAATTTTGTATGGTTGTGAAGCATGGGCAATGAGCAGATGAGCTGAAAAACATCTGATGGCTGTGGAAATTTGGTTTCTGAGGAAAATGCAAAGAATGCCATGGACAGACAGAAAAACAAATGACCAAGTCCTTCAAGAAACAAATGAAGATCATAAACTGATTAGAGACATTAGACGCAGACAGTCAACATTTTTTGGGCATGTTATGAGAAGAAATGACTTGGAGAACTTGGTGACGACTGGCAAGATCGAAGGGAAGAGACCAAGGGGAAGGCCGAGAAGTAAATACCTGGATGGTTTGGCCATGTGGCATGGTCGAGACAGAAACACGAAGCTGATCCACGACTCTGGTGATCGAGTGAGATGGCGAAACATTACTGCCCACGCTTATCAGCATGGCACATGATGGATGCATGGATTAATAGCAGCTAAAAATCTAAATAATAATTATAATAGACAATCTTCAATATGTCCTTTGTACCAAAAATATACAATTTATGCACTACATTAGCAACATAGACATGCAGGTAATCACTCTGTGAATGCATTGTACACAAAATCAGGTGCTACTGATGATATGTTCAACGTGAGGGGGAAGTGAAAGTTGCAGTATTGAGCCTATGGATTGCCCAATATTCTCACTGACAGTGCCATGTATCAGTCTTGGGAGGTGAAGGTTGCAGACACTGACCATATTACCCAAGGAGTGCCAATGTGTCTATAAAAATATGGGCCTGGCATCATACACCCAATTCACAGCATGTAAAAGGGTCCTTTACTTCTATGAGTAGCTTTGGCTGGCTTTAAAGATCATCTTCTGCCATAATACACGTTATCAGTTGGGGTATCTTCATTGCACTCTGGACAGGTCCATAGGTGCTCAGATCCTCCCCCCAGCATAAGCATCAGCGTTCGGTGGCTAATAGTGCCAGTTCTGTGTTGGTTAACGAGGCACCTCGTTTTCCTGATGTACCTCTCGCATCTGGCCGTGCCAATTCTTACTCCCAAGTCTTTCATCCTGGACAGCGATGTGGATTCACTGACATCTTCTTCTTCTTCTTTTGTTCGCCTGAAATATGCTTATAACTGCAATGTTGTCTCTCGTATGAATCCAACAGTCTTCTGTTCTCGACATGTCTTTAAGGACGTTAATAACATCGGCACGATCCATGGGCTGGCCATCTGCAAGGGGTGCAGAGCCAGCCAGTTTATCAGCTCGTTCATTTCCCTGGACTCCCGCATGTCCCGGGACAAAGATGAAGGTGACTTTACGGACAACAGACTTCCTCAGCAACTGAGTCCACTGTCTACGTACAGATCCAGCTTTGACCTTCCGAATCATGCTAATTGAATCACTTAGTACACACACGTTGGTATAATGCTGTGCTTCTAGCCATAGGAAAGCCTGTGTTACTACCATCACCTCCATCGTCATGCTGCTCGTGGGCATAGTGTGGGCACCACTGGATTCTTGGACGGTTCGGCCCGTTGAACGGGCTGTAAATGCCCATTAACTTCTCTGCTTCTTTACAACAGATCCATCTGTATAAATGAGCACTTGGGGGTTGTCTATGTGTTCATTGATGAGCGCATTGACCTCTGCATTGACAGTGACAGGATTCTGTCAAGTGTGATAATGCAGGAGAAGGTGCACTTAAAAGCTGGAGGCACAGGCACCTATTCCTTGCCGGGGTTGATACTGGTAGGACTGCAGACCTGTCTGATGATATCCTCCACCTGACCCATCCATGATTTGCCCCTCTTTAGCCTGTTGCCCTTTTCTCTGAATATTTCTTCATGCAGAGGGTGCTGCTCATCCGCACTTATTTTCAAGCATGCACGAGCTCTCCAGATCTTGATCCTGTGGTTCATTGTCAGGAAGTCAAGGAGGTATCTCATCGCTACACAGCTGGTGTCTCTCGTGCAGCCCAAAATAATGTGCATGGCCTCGTTTTGTACCTACATATGTATAAATGGCAAATCAAGATACCTGAACCAAACTTCACACAAGATCTTGAAGTATTCCAAGATTCAGTACCCTGAAGTAGGGAAAGCTCTGGCTCTCATTAGTCCATATCCAAACCATAATAAGGTGATTATCTTGCTGATACTAAGTTCATTGTTAATGATTATCCTACAAAAGATAAGCAATCACTACTGGTAATCCATAGAAGTGATGTTCTTCAAATAACTTGTTGCTATGACTGAGTAAATACAACTTTTACCTACTAAAATATGACTTGCTCCTACTTGTGCATATTTAATAAATAAGATGATTAACTGCTATACATGATCCATGGTCTTGTCTGGCCAGCATCTAGACAAGTAATAAATTGTTATCTGTCCAAGAAAAATGGCTGCTCTTGCATATTTTCTGGTGGTTAGAATGTTGCCATGATTCTGTGTTGAATGTCTTTTTCAGTTATTTCTTCAAAGACAACAACTTATCTGTCTGACATGATGTATCCAAGTGTTTTCAAAATTAAGAATATTCTTCTGACTGTTTGTATCATACCTTTTCACCTGAGCTGAAATGTTTGAGGTTTGCAGCTTTTGCAAAATCTCATGTACATGCCCACGGTGACTTCTCAAAGCTGATGGATAAGCAGGAAATACAAACTGTATTAGCTCCTCCACAGACTTCCATTTGGCTTCCTCCATTTCCTCCAGAAATTTGCACTTGACTTCAGGCTTCAGGCTGTTTTTTACAAGCTTTTCCATGCCAGTCTGCATGCTGTAATCCAAGTGTACCTGTGCATATACAATATACTTACTAAGCAAATTGTCTATTTCAGTTTCATTGTTCTATGGAATTTTATATTAAATAATTTTGGTATTTAAAGGGTAATCTGTTTTCAGCTTGTAGTATAGGAAAGCAAGCATATTCCTAGTTACTTACAACATCACAAGTTCAACAGAAATCTTTTTTATTTTTCAAGTACCATTTTACATATACTATTTATATTAGAAGTTGTTAATGACCAATCCTTATTGCTGGTGACCATATATCGATGCTGATCATTGTGGTGAGACTGATATTAAGGTCATAGCCACAAAATCCTCCACAAAAAAGAGATCATGAAACATTGGGAAACGTCATTTTTCAGTTGGGATCACTTTCGCCTCACAGCATAATGTTCATCACAGTTTCATTTAACCCCTTTTCATTAATCAGTGTGGCTCAGAAATGCATAGTAAATTCTAGGAACTTGTAATGGTATGCCATGGACACCATCAGTATGATTCTCTCAGTCTACAATCAAGATGGACAAATTAAGGAATAAAGGAGGAATGAGCAGATAACTAAAAGACAGATAAAAGTTGTGCTCGGCGTATGAAACTTTATGATGCAAAATCGTGCAAGTAGAACAGCCAGGGTTCAAAGTGAACACTGGCTCGTTTCTTCAACAATTGTAAACTCGCACAGCTGACGCCAGTCTGTTCACAGCAAAATGAGATGCAAGGTTGTAAGGACAACTTCAAACAGTTTGGCATGAAATGAAATGCAGACCCGTGTTCCTAGAGCTAAGGGAGATGGGCAGACGTGAGAACTGACCAGTTATGGGGGAATTTTAGAGTAAGAGGAAACTTGCTACCCCACGAAGGTGTGAATGAAGGTACGCCTAGCCTAGGAAAACCACATGCTTAACACCTCGGGCTCAGTGCTAAACGCAGAGTGAGAGTTAAGAGACCAGAAGGTGAATCACGAAATACACAGGGGGAGATCAAAGGGTCAAGAGATCATCTTCATCAGTTATCAGTTGGGGTATCTTCGTTGCACTCCGGACATGTCCATAGGTGCTCAGATCCTCCCCCCAGCATATGCATCAGCGTCCGGTGGCTAATAGTGCCAGTTTTCCCGATGTACCTCTCATGTTTGGCTGTGCTGATTCTTACTCCCAAGTCTTTCATCCTGGACAGCGATGTGGAATCACTGACGTCAAAATCCTCTGTTCTCGCCAAATCTTTAAGGACGTTAATAACATTGGCACGATCCATGGGCTGGCCATCTACAGGGGGTGCAGAGCTAGCCAGTTTGTCAGCTCGTTCATTTCCCTCGACTCCCGCATGTCCCGGGACGAAGATGAAGGTGACTTTTCGGACAACATACTTCCGCAGCGATTAAGTCCACTGTCTACGTACAGATCCAGCTTCGACCTTCTGAATCATGCTCATTGAACCACTTAGTACACACACGTTGGTATAATGCTGTGATTCCAGCCATATGAAAGCCTGTGTAACTGCCATCACCTCCATCGTCATGCTGCTCGTGGTCATAGAGTGGGCACCACTGGATTCTTGAACGGTCCGGCCCGCTGAACGGGCTGTAAATGCCCACGCCCTTCTCTGCTGCTTTACAACAGATCCATCTGTATAGATGAGCACTTCGGGGCTATCTGAGTGTTCATAGATGAGCGCGTTAACCTCTGTATTGACAGTGGCAGGGTTCTGCTCTCTGCACCGTCTGTTCGAGTGTGATAATGCAGAAGAAAGTGCACATAAAGGCTGGAGGCACCGGCACCCATTCCTTGCCGGGGTTGATACTGGTCAAGAGATAAGGGGCCCTAATCCAACCTGTATAAAATCTAGGGCTTAGAACTTCTCAAATCAAATTTGTCATTGAAATAATCAGGTAATAGTGATTTTTAAATGTATATTTCATTTATCGATAAGTCTTGATTCTGTGCTGTTTAGAATTTCCTATGAATGTTATTTCCTAGTAACTATTCAGCAAAGATTCAGATTTGCAGACTTGCATTTCATCTTTCTAATTGATGTTGTTTTAATGAGAACTATCATTGCCTCACTTTGTTGTGTGTGTGTGTGTGTGTGTGTGTATATATATATATATATATATATATATATATATATATATATATTAGTGCTGTGACCAATCACTTTAAATTTAATAGTTAACTTTTGAAAAATTAACGATTAATTAATAGTTAATTTTGATTAAAGCAAAACATTTATAGTCACATAACTCACATTATAGTCATATTTGTCAAAAATTGAAATAACACTGGATTGTCTTGTTCATATGTCATCTAATAACCAACTATGCAAATAGACGAGTATGTTGACAGTATTTAGTTCAAGTGACGAGCGCGTCTTATTAACAATATAACCAGCAGAGATGATCAATTGTTCACATGGAACTGAGGTAGCCGGTATGCAAGAATGGTCTTGGCAAGGAATGCCAATTTTGGATATCGATGTTCAATAAGTTTCCACCAACTGATTCAGCAACTTTCTTCTCCAATTTATAACGCAGCAATTCATCAGAAGAGCTGTCGACATGATCTTCCGTGTCTGAGTCAAGACTCCATTAGCTTAATACGCTTTTCATTTGGTTCACATATAGTTTCATTGTCAATGTCAGCATCATTCGTTGTAGCAGTCTCCATCTCCTCATCATGAACATCAGCTGCTATTTGTTGTTCAATACGTGACCAAGTTTGTTTTTTTGCATCTTTTGACAAAAACTTTAGGTATTTATAGCGTGGATCAGGTGATGTTGCAATCTGTAGTATTTCATATACTTATCATATTAGCTACACGTTCACTGAAGTCATTAAAAGATGCTTAAATTTAGCTATGTAGCCCGGATCATCATCGTGTATAGACATATGCTTTGTCAACGATGATAACAGTGGCAATACACAGCTACATGAAACATAATCTTGACCGCCAAGTAGGACCGTGGTCTGACAGAATAAGCCCAAAACTTTGACATATTTCGAAATCTTCTCCCAATCTGAATCTGACAGTTTTGGATCTTTGTATTGCTTCTTTTCATCTGACATGTAGACAGTTAATGCTTCTCTGGCCTGTAGAAGACTCTGTAGCATAATAAAATACTGTTCAATCTTGTGGTACATCTTGCTGCAGCTTACACAATGGTGACTGTGACGAAACGACGCTCCATCTGTCTTTTGTCTTCTAGGTTACACTTTATTCGGCGCGTCATCAGGGGCTTCCCCGGGTTATTAATAGACTTGGGATAGTCGAGCAGGATTTTGCATCTGGAAGGTTCGAGAAGCACCTGGATTAGATTGACCAGGGTTGCTTAGCACAGCACCATTTTCTCGTGCAGCTAGAACCTAGAATTTCCAGTGCGGATAATAGAGTTTCTCGTGGAGTTGAGACACATCGTGAAGCACTCATTTCTCGCACGCTTTGGTACGCACGTAGGAGAAATGCGGCAGTCCCAGCTCATTCGCTTTCTTCATCTCGGTGTGTGAAGACGTACTGCTTTGTGGGGCAGTTTGAGCATTCCTTCACACTCAACCAAGATGCAGCTGACTGTCGAATCTCAAGGCCTGCTGGCTCACAGACAGTAATTGTAGCTGACTAGACATGGTTCTCTGATTCAGGAGTGGCCTGTTTAGGAACCAGCCTACTATGAGTGTTTGCCTGAAACCACTTCGTATACCATGAGGAAGGGTCTAACTACCTAATTACCACGCCTGACTATACCACATCAAGTGCACGGGAGAATCATTCTGATTGATTAATCCTCAACAAGTTGATTCAGAAGTCCTGCGGCAGCATGTGTGGGAACAGATGGTTTGTTTCTCATAATGAACTGTTGATACTGCTATATTTCAGTAATGATGTGTTTATCGACCTGTGCAATCCAGCTTTGTGTGTAACAAACAATTGACTCAGTAGGGAAAGATGATGACACGCTCGCCCAGAGGGATGTACCAAGGTGGGGTAATCCCAGGTCTGGGAGCTCATCGATTCCAAGTCGATTGTAGATCCGCCTAATCGTCGGAAACTAGAAGCAGTGATTGGCCCTTATCTGGGTGCAGTAATTATGTTGGCTAGAGGGTCTGGTCAGGACTAGACCTATACCCCGCTTGCATATACTTATTACATAAACTGATTGCAGGTCTAAAGGACAACTAATACTTGTGATGAACAGTTATACTGAATTGTGAAGTAGTGTTTTCAAAGTTTATGACAACTTAGTCTACGAACAGGGACATCTGATTCGGTCACCAAGGTTATAGAGTTTGCCTTGACTCCGAGGGAGTCTGAACCAGAGTGACAGTGCAGTGTTGTGATAGTATCTGCGCGAATAGATGTACTTTTCATAGGACTTTTCTGACTCGCAACAATAATACTCTATTACCCATCCAGGGGTAAGCGCTACGATTTAGGGACCATTAGATTGGTCATTGGCTTAATCAAGTGAAGTGAAGGGATCCACTGGAGTTACTTCAAGGAAGAAGGTCTCCAAGCAAGGCTGTGTATATTGAGAACTGTTTAGGGTAATTAACAGTGCCTCATCGAGACAAAGTGAATTTGGAGTTCAGCCAGTTGATTGTGGTCCAAGTGGGTAATTCCTCTAGCTGACGACCTGAGCTCTGGGATGGAGTGGTCTCCAAGGTTCCAGTCATCCAACTGGAAGGGAGCCGGGTGAGTGGCGGACCGATTGGACGAAACATCTACACCAAATCTACTTCTCAGTCTTATGATGAACTGAGCAACATCTCTGATTCTGTCTCTACTCTATCCTCTATTATTGTAAATAGAATTATTCTATCAGGATTCAATTCAGTTCTGTATTCTCGAGTGTAGAATAAACTTAGTTTCTGTTGACTTATTCTTTCTCTAATTATTGAGTGTGGTCTCGGACGATGCCTCAGTGTTCATTGTCCAAAGGGAGAAGGTAGATAGTGGAGGTTTAGAATCTGGAGGGGTTTGTAGACATATCTAACTAATACGAGGTCAACAGCAGAGTAAACAGTGTATCTACCTGTCCAACCCCTGGGGTTAGAATACACGGGAGTGCTAGAGACACCTCGGGCTTGGTTAACTCTCAATACCCGAGGCGATCTTGTCACAGTGACTCAGTACAATTTTGCAACTCGGTTGTGTTTGCAGCACTATGTTCAATAATGTCCGACAATATTTCGACATCCGTTTCATTTGTATAAGTGATGGGAGAAAAGTTTTCGATTAATTGTTAAAAAATATTATTCGTAAAAAATAATTAACGATTAATAGATTAATTAATTGTTAACTTCCGCAGCCCTAATATATTGTATTCGGCAGACTGCGCAGAAGAAATAATTCCTGATTCAACTGGCAAGACAGTGTTTATCTGCAAAGCGTTGTAGAACGTAATGAGCACGGCAAGGCACGTAGAGCACCCTGGTCACCCACTGCACCTGTATTCGTCTCCAGTCATCTTGACTTGTCTTGCCACTGGACTCAGATGGACTCAGGCGAGAGAGTGAGGTCGACGAATTGCGCAACTCTTCCTCACTTTAATCCAATTCATCACGCAAGTCATTCTTCATCCAACAACAAACAACATATAGTGTATAAAAGTCTCCCCTTGACGAAGTGATCAAGCCGTTTGTCTCGCGCTCCGAAGGTTGTGGGTTAGATTCCGGCCTGCGTATTTCGGTTCACGACTGCATTTTTCTCGGAGACTCCTGGGGGTCGTCGCTGGAGCTACGGAAAGAGGCGAGCCATATGGAATAACACCCAGTGCAATGAAGTCGACCCTGTCGAATTTTAAGCAACATTTAAAATATAGTGTATTACTATATTTCTTTTATTTCCTACCTACTAAGGACTAAGTAACGACAGATTCGTGTAGACTTTCACTGTGTCTGTTTGATGTATTTTACTTCAATGAGAACTACTATTTTCTCATTTTTCTGTATACAGTTGTATTACTAGTTCATTCTTACTATTACATTTCTTAAAATTATGTTTCTATGTATATTTTTAATTATGTTTCCATACATAATTTTATTATATTCATTATATACTGTATTATGTTTATTCTTACTACACAAGTGGGAAGATCATACTATGCTATGTATAATTTTTATGATGTTATAACACACCAGGGTGAATGTTTATTGTGCTTTTATTATGACTATTTTTCTGTATGCATATTGATTAATGCTTCAGATATAATGGTGAATGTTATATGATAATATCATGGTTGTGGTTGAAGCAGCTGAGTTGTGGTGCATACAATACCCAAAATATGTAACGTGTATATGGTGTGCGGAGCCATTACAAGTGAGTGAAGAATGAGCGTTCATCTTAACTAACATGAGGCTTGACGAAAAGACTGTTCCCCGGCAGTTAAGCTCGAAGATCAGACCCTCTTGTGTTGACACCACAGAACACCTAATCTGCTGAAACAACTTTAAATGTAGGAGCGGCTGCAAAGAAATCTTGTGTCGGAATGAGTGACATGTACTTAGGACATTCCATTCCTCATGATAGGACCGATAGGGCAAGGCAGTAAATCTAACTACAGGTCATGTAGCTGCTTCCCACCTACCCTTTGAGGGTACCGTCCAAACAGAAAAACCTGGACGAACGCAGCAGTTTTCGCCCATGATGTCTATAAAGGTTTCCACTCAGGCATTGAAATATGTGCTGCAGCGATTGATCTTGAAGATGCATACAATAGAGTGCCTTTTGATTTTTAAATGTTTCTGCTGCTTGAGCTCAAGATAAGTCCATTCCTCCTTAGTTGGATCGCGGCAGCCCTCTTCCAACAGAAAGTAGGTTTTAGATGTGGCAGTTGGACTTCTGAACCAACAACAATATATCTGGGCCTGCCACAGAGATCACCATTATCTCCGGTTTTGTTCAACGCCTACACTGTGAGAATCACCAACGAGCAGATCACTGAACTGGGGAGGACATTGTCATATGCCGACGATGTGTTAGTGTATCGTCAGAGTAAGGATAGAGATCGGGTTGCTGTGGAACTACAAACCGAACTAAATCGCATAAGCACTTGGTGTGTAGAATTTGGGGCAATGGTCAACCCAACAAAGGCAGCAGCGACATAGTTTTCTTTGAATAACCATATTGTCAACACTCCAACACCAACTGTAAATCTGTGTTCAGAGACTGTGGAAAGAATGCAGGCAATGAATTACCTGGGGATATGTTTTGATTGAAGCCTTGCTTATAATGAGCACATAGAACAGGTGATAACAAAAGCCAAGCAAGGTTTGGCTGCGATGCGGGTGATGGCAGCAGCAAACTGTGAGCAGCGCCATCGATGTCTTCTATACGAGGGGCTGGTCATGTCTGTTTTTGAGTATGCGATGGCGATCCTGACTCTCCGCCGTAAGCAGATAGAAAGGATGGAAAGGATACAGAACGAAGCTATGCGTATTATTCTTAGATGTACAAGAGATACAGGATGCAGGGCGATGCGCTATCTTCTTAATTTTCCAACCATTGGAGACAGAATACAAATTTGCAGAGCACGTGATACTTCAGAGTCAATGCAACGACACAACATCCACTGCATAGTGAAATTAAGAAGGTTAAGGGCAGCAGGTTAAAAAGAGGAAGGTTGTGGATGGGTCAAGCTGAAGATATTCTTCAACAGGTGTGTTCACTTAAGGACTTAGAACCTGGCGAGGAGTGGGTACAAGTGCCAACAGATTTATGTACGTCTTTTTCAGTTTTCATCCAACTATACAGAAAACTCAGACAAGTAACTCCGGCTGCTGTGGAGGCGGAAGTACAAGTGTTGATTTTCGAGAATTCGTTAGACAGTGATGCTGTCATTTACACAGATGGTTTGGTCACTCGACATGTGAGAAGTTTATGGGCCTTTATGACTAAGGCTGGAGGGAGAATTGTGAAGGAGGATTCTGTTGCTTTTGTTGTGACCACAAGTAACCTGACTATGGAAGTCATGGCAGTAAGTAAAGCAATAACATGGCTCGAGACACAGACATTCACTAGGGCATGTTTCTTTAGCAACTCAATGAGCATGCTCAAGAGTATAGAGATTGGATGGATCCAAAGAGAGTGGTTGCTGTCTCTGGAGCGGTCTCGGCTGGCAAAGATTAGGTTCATTTTCGTGCCAGGGCATGCGGGAGTACAAGGAAATGAGCGGGCTGACAAGCTCGCAGGTAAGGCTACTGTGGAGGGTGGACGCGCCATGGACCAAGGTGACATTCTGAATGCTTTACGAGAAGTAAATCATTCGCAAGAACCAAATGATGACTGTGAATCTACAACCATGGTCATGATGCGAGAACAGCAAATTAAAATAGGTGTGGCCAAACAAGAACACTACGCGGGAAGCCAAAGAAGACTGATAAACCAACACAGAACTGGAGTCGTTAGCCGCTAAACGCTGCAGGATTTGCTGAGGAGGGGATGTTTAGTTTAGTTTAGTCGACGGATCAACATCACTGCACACGGGTGTAACCCTAATTGTTCCGTTCTCCTCCTAACTCAAACCTGAGTTTGGAGAAACTCAGCTCAATGCACGAACCCTGTAGCACCAGCAAAGATCCTGAAACACTTGGGTAGATTTTTAACTTGAAATTTTGCCCGGGCAGCGCCGTTAGGCTACTCTTTTTCGATTTCCAACTGCCAAGGGATTTTTTATGTGCGCAACAATACACACGGGCATCCGATCTCACTACCCAGAGACCAGGGGAAATTTTATTACTAGACGTTCACGTGAAAAAATCCCAGTCCTCACCAGGGCTTGAACCCGGGACCTCCAGCACTCAAGGTGGACACCATCCGAGCACTTATGGACTGAATGGCTCGATGTGTAATGAGGATGATCTGTCAACTAACTAGACACAATATGAGTATAAATACAGCTAAAACCGAAGTGATGAAAGTTAGCAGATCTCCTAGTCCACTAAGTATACAGATAAATAGCACATCTCTGAAACAAGTTAAAGAATTCAAATATCTTGGAAGTATGATCACAGACTGGCCCTACATCAAAGATCATCTGCGACGCCCAAGAAGAAAATGGATAGACAACATAAAAGACATTGTACAATCACAGGGAATGACACTATCCAATGCCACCCATCGGGTGCTGGAGAGCCAATTATTCCTCCCCACGATGCTTGACGGCAAAAGTGGAAGATGATGATGATGATGATGATGATGACCAAAGCTGAACACAAGAAAGATTTGAAATGGAACAACTGAACATTCGGATATGTCACTACATGGCACTGGGTCAAAAGGATAAAGCCCTGAAGCAGCTTTATTGATAACAACATGTTTATAACCTATATGCCATGCCTTTGTAAGAACACTGAAAAATTAGTAACCACATCATTTATAGAAATATAGTTTGAAAATTAATTTCCAGTTTATTGTTAATGTTAACATAAAATAAAGCAGATTATACAATTTGCACATGTTCTGTAATTAAAGAAAAAAATAAAACTTCAAATAAAAGACGTACCTTGCAAAGAAGCAAATTTAATGCTTCAATTTCTTCTTGTCTTGATTCATAAGACTTATGCATGTATTTGCAACCAACAAGACTGCAAAGTTGTCCTTGGTTATAAATGATGCATGGCAGATGGGAATACATGTGCTCCTCTAGCCATCTGTATACCATTCCAGCCCACTTGTCAATCTTTGACATAAAATATTTCTGCAACGCAATGATGGCCTGGAATAAAAAATAAAAATAGAGGTGCTTGGATTACAAAGTAATGATTTATTTGAAGAAAAGAAAACTTTGTTTATTTTCATGATTTTAATGTACAATTTATTTATTATTTCCACTTTTCCTTTTATACATTTCAGCATGTGGCTTTTAATTTACCATAAAACATATTTTATCATCTTGAATGTTACTTCAAAGCTTGATTGTTGTTTGTTTATCCTTCTTAATCTGCTTAAGTGAATGTGCATTTCACTTATGAGACTATCATCTGATTGAAGTTTTACTGTCTACTCTGATTTTAAGCAAAGTAATATTTTGTGTAAAGTATATATATCTTGGGTAAAGAAAAGAACAAATGCATCCATACTTCAAGAGCTGAATACTGAAGAAGGTTGGCTATTAAAGACGATAAAACAAAGAAAATATTTTGGTCACTTGAAACGTCACGAAAGTTTGGAGAGAACAATAATGGAGGGGTATATGCCTGGGAAGAGAGGAAGGCCAAAGAGAAGATGGGTGTTGGATGTGGCGGATGATCTCCAGATGGGTGTATCAGATGTGTATCAGATTGTGTATCAGACATTGTAATTTGTGTGTAATTGTGTATCAGACATCTTGCTTATGATCGAGAGGTTTTCCGGAAGGTTGTTATAGGAGCGAGGTTCTGCAAAGGACATGCTACTGAATGAATGAATATTTTGTGTGTGGTAAAAACAATATAGTGATGAAGTCATCTTAAATAGTATAAACTATTCGTGTCCCAGGTTTCGCCATGCCTCAGTCTCTTTCTGCAAAATGGCCTGAACACAGGCCACAGAACATCAACTCTGTAGCTCCAGCAACAAAAAAATCTCCAAAAAAACTGCATTTGTGAACCGAATGACAGAGTCCAATAACAGGCCAAAAACAGAGCGTGAGGGGGCAGCGTGACCACTTCGCCACTTGACGTGACTGCACACGCACCCCTGACGCAATGTAAACTAACAAAGGACACTGATAAATCATGCTCTCGCAATTTACCAAAAAACAACTAAATGACAGTCAAAATTAGCTGTGTAAGCTTTCATTTTGGACTTTCCGGTAACAGTTAAAAAAAATCATGCTCTTTTAATTTCAAGGTTTTCCAATCATAAAATTCTAAATTGCAGTTTCCTGGTATTTTCCCAATATACAAAGCCATCGGCAAAGAGACATACTTGTCAAAATAAATAATATTGTGCAAACAAGTGCACAGACTACGAAGCTGCCCCAGCTGCTATTTATCTATCTGTCTGTCTAGTCTATCCATCCATCCATCTATCTATGAAGAAGTGGAGAGGGGGAGGGGAGAGAGAGAGAGAGAGAGAGAGAGAGAGAGAGAGAGAGAGAGAGAGAGAGAGAGAGAGAGAGAGAGAGAGAGAGAGAGAGAGAGAGAGAGAGAGAGAGAGAGAGAGAATAAAAATATTGAAAGATATAATACATATATCACAGCATCAATGCAAAAAAAAATTATCAAAAGAAAAAGCCATACTTCAATTTTGCTCAGTGTAACACATCTGTTTTCTACATGTGCTGATAAAAGTCCCAGGAAATCTAGGCAAAATGGATACTCATGAGGGTAACAAATAACTTGTTGTCTCACTACATCCAGCTGCAAGCCATAGAAAGACAGACACATCTGATGTTTATCATCAAAGTTGTCTGTTGCTGGATTCAACAGCATATCTAGAATCTGTGAATAGCAAATGTTCATTTGCATATAGAGAATACATTGTACATAGATGCATACTGCACACAGTAAAATACAAATTGTTACAATCTGCTATTAATTTCCTTTAACAGGAGATTAAATGTGCCACCACACAGAGATACATGACCTCTCACTTAATGATTGCTATAAACGGGAGAATATTAGTTATCATGAATGATACAATAATGTGTAAAACTACGCTAGTGTAAATAAAACAGATTTTAACACAGCCATGCATATTAGTAAAGCAACATACAACTTGAATAATTTTATATGAACAATTTGCTAAACTCAACTCTGCCAGTAATATGCAGCCTGGAAACAAACGATGACCCGTATAACCTTGTTAATGGCAATTACTAGCTAACAAGTGAAAAATTTGGGCTCCGCAAAAACAGCGGCACCAGAGAAGCCATAATCTGAGGATGTTAACTGAAAAATGCAAAGAAGTTCAGAAAAGTGTATTGCCAAATGGTGAATTACATATAATAATAAACATCTGCAACTCGTTGTCAAGGTAGAACTAAATGAACAGAATCCAGAAGCAACTTGCCAAAAAGTATCGACGACTAGAAGCCGGCTGACATGTCTGTTACGTCAATATTTATTTCCGGCGAACAGCTTGTGATAAATATGAATCATAATACTAATCATAATATTAATATGTTTACCGTTCCTGCACAGCCAGGAGGGCCGGTACCATAGCAATAAACATAATCACACAGCTGAACCTAACTATTCAAATTCCTAGACAATGTCTTACCACTTAGCATCGGTTCTAATGCCTCTTATAGGTTGACCGTTCTGTCACCTTGGCCATTCTCGCCGAGTCCTAATTTATACATTCACAGCCAGCTGTTGGTCTTGACTGAAAGGAATAATGCTTTAATGATCTAGCTCTTATACCAAGTAGTTCCTAGCTATCACTGCCATCTCCTGAAGGATTGTTGACAATCTTCTTTCCTTTAATAGACTCATGCCGCCTTCCGTGCTGCCAGCCCCAAGCTCTACTCACTGGTTGCTAAACTATCACGTTGTGACGTTTTCTACCTTCTCACGTCACATAGCGACTTTTTCTATCTGTTGGTTCGAGATTACTTCTCAGATTCTTTGTGACTTATCCATTACATCATTCATTCTGACTCGCCACATGGCAGTATATGTCTGTTTTATAGACTACAAGAAAGCTTTTGATAGAGTACGACATGAGCGACTAATTACATGCCTTCAAGAGATAGGTGTAGACAGAAAGGATATCAGACTTATTAGTAAATAGTACTAGGAACAAGTGGCGTCAATTAGATACGGAAATAATTATTCGTTGCCCATAGAGATAAAAAGAGTACGGCAGGGATGTGTGTTGTCCCCAAGCCTCTTCAACCTATACACAGAAAGAATGTTTAAATAAGTCAAAATGCCCGGACTTAACATCAATGGAAGAATCATAAACAATCTTAGATATGCTGACGATACCGTGTTACTAGCATTTAGTGAGCAAGAGTTACAAAACAGGCATAGTGCAGAATGTGGCTTAGATATTAACATCCTAAAGGCGAAAACTATGATAATTAGCAATGGAAAGGAAAGGTCATCAATGAACATCACAGTAAATGGGGAGATACTAGAACAAGTAAAAAGTTTCTCCTATCTTAGACATGTAATAACAGATGATGGCAGAAGGGAAATAGAAATCAAAAAGAGAATACGAATGGCCAAAAATGCTTTCAACAGCATGAAATCAGCATTAACATCTAGAGAGATTAACAACACATTAAAAATTATAATTGTCGAAAGTTACATGTATTCAACACTACTGTATGGCACGGCAGCCTGGACATAGAACAAGCTGCTAGAAATTCGAATAGATGCCCTAGTGATGTGGATATACAGAAGAATATGTTGTATTTCATGGAAACAGTAACAATCAAATACAGAGGTTCTAGAAACACTGGGAAAATAGAGTTGATGAAAGAAATAAAAAAGAGGCAAGTGAAATATTTTGGCCACGTTAAAAGACATAACTCTTATAAAAACCATACTGGAGGGCAAGGTTGCGGGCAAGTGAGCAAGAGGTAGACAATGATACAAGTGGGAGGATAACATCAAGAGATGGACGACCATCAGTCTGACAGAATGTACAGTCAAGGCGAGAGACACTGCCCCATGTGAAAAGTGGAAAAGATAGGAGTCTTGACAACCAACAGCCCGCACAGGTACACTGCGCATAATGCCGCCGCCAGAATGTCAACACAAAAGTTCTCCACAAAATTACAGTTAATCTTATAATGCCGTCGCCAGAATGCTAACACAAAAATCCTCCACGAAAATACAATTTGTCGTTGTTGGAAGCGGCAGTCACTAGAAGACCAGCAGCCACACATTCCTGCATAAGGCAAAAGCCGTCAATTCTACAACATAGCCAGCCACCATTGCTCCGAAGTCTAGATATTTCTAGATGTTGTTTGCTCCGTTTTCTTCACCAAGTGGATAGTTTTTTATATCTAGGGACATTTATAACATCAGATGGAAGATACACAACAATTCAATTTTTTCAAGTCAATTGAATTCAATTCAACCTTATTTTCAAAGGGTTACAAAATTGGGCATGCAGGCCCATCTTACATTCGGCCCTTCCAATTACTCATCTTTCATTCATCAATTGTGCATGGTATATTTACATAGGAAAAAAACATTGTCAAATGAATGTTGTAAACATAAACAATGCACATTACCATGTTATGAGACACATCCACCACCCAACCACACAAACCCCACCCACCCACACACATCAAACACCCACCCATCCACACCTCATCCAACAAGACATATCACCCACCAATACACACACCCTCCACTCACCAAAACACACACACTCCTCCCACTCCCACATACCCCCACCATCCCACAAGCCCACTCACACACACCCCACCCACACCAATACACACCCCTACCCACCCACACACATCACCCACACATCTCCCCACCCACACACCCATCAACCAGCCCACACACCCACCTACATCCACACACCCCCAACTACCTAGCCAAACACTCATCCCCCAACCATACATCCCCCACCCACACACATCCTCCACCAATCAACGCACCCTGCACCCACCCACCCACACCCCTCACCCACACATCCATCCATCACCCACATTTTTTCACCCACACACACATGCACAAACACCCTCACCACCCACACAAACATCTTCCACCCACCCACACTTCCCTCATCCACACACACCCACACCCATCCCCCACCCACACATCCATTCACTTACACATTCCTCACTCACCCACACACACATTCACTGCCCCCCCCCCCCCAACACCCACACCTTCCTACCATCCACCCAAACACCCCCACTCAGATACATCCCACAGTCATCACACATGATTTTACTAACCCACACATATCCCACCCACCACACATCCCTTCAACCACCCACACATCCCCCACCTACCGGCACATCCCTCACTCACATCTGCATTCTCCCACACAAACATCCCCCACCCACACACACATCCCCCTACCCACACATAACATCCCCCATACATACACACATCCCAAGCACACCCACCACCCATCCATCCCCCAACCACACACCCCTCACCCATCTATCAACCACTCACACATCCCCACCCACACACACATCTTTTCACCCACACATAAATGCCCTCACAACTCACACATACATCTTCCATCCAACACTTCCCCCATACATCCCCACACCCACTACACACTCCCCCACACATCCCTCACCCACCCACATAAACATTCCCCGCCCACCCACCCACACAACCCCTAAACCCACCAATATCAACACACTTCCTACCATCCACCCAAACACCCCAACTCACACACATCGCTTCACCTACCCACCTACCACAAATCCCCCACCTACTGGTGCATCCCTCACTAACACTTGCATTCTCCCACCCACACACATCTCCCTACCCACACATACATCCCCCTCCCATACACACATCCCAAACACAACTCCCCCACCCACCCATCCCCCGACACACACACACACATCCCCTACACACACTTCCTCCACACATACATCCCCCACACACACATCCCCAGCACATGTAAGTCCCCCACACACACACTTCCTCCCTGACGATTGTCGTGAGCATTCTCACAAAAAATTGTAAACAAATTGAGAAAAAATTGTACATAATGCAGGATGCATTTCAACTCTCACTTTTTCGCGCGAACGCGTGTGTGTACACACACACATTCACACACACAGAGCACAACAGAGATTAAGAGCAGAATAGGGCAAGCAAAGGCTGCAATTAAGAAAATGAAGAATATCTTATGCAATAGGTCACTATAATTTAATGTAAGAAACAGAGTGCTAAGGTGCTCTATAGAACCTGTTTTGCTGTATGGCTGTGAATTTTGGAATATAAATGAACAAATTAGGAAGAGATTGGAAGCAACAGAGATGTGGTTCCTGAGACGAATGTTGCAAATTCCTTGGACTGCCAAAGTAACTAACAGCGAATGCCTGAAAGAGGCTAATGAAATTAGAACATTATATACAACAATAAGAAAGAGGCAACCAACTTTTGTTGGTCATGTGATGAGAAAAGAGGCATTGGAGAATATCAACATCTGGAAAGATCGAGGGGAAGAGAGGCAGAGGCAGACCAAGTGAAATGATGCTGGATGGATTGTGATGGTGGCATGGAGGAATATCAACGGTAGATTGATCCAGAAAACCAAAGACAGAGATCTGTGGGGAGTCATGAACGCCTATGCCAGTCGGCATGGCACTTGATGATGATGAGTTTACACAGACAAGTAAGTGATTTGACAGAAATAAAAAAACAAATTAACAGTCAACACCATCGTTTTTTGGCTGTGTTGTGATTTACTAGGTAAATTTACCACATTGTGCCAACGGCTTCGGGTGGAAGAGCGCAATTGGGAGGGTACAAGCCTTGCCCTGGTGCGAGAAATGCAACCTAAAGACAAAATGTCGTGGCAGGGCAGACCAGGCCCTAAGCCTTGGTTGGCGCTGGTCTAGGATCGAATCTCCGACAGGCGGACAGTTAGAGCATTGCTTTGCTGATCTGGCAGCTTCTGCAGCTTGGCTTTGGTTCAGATGTAGAGGTGTTACCTTTCCTCTGGAGTGAACTAGGCAGGCCGAGAGAGAGGGATCATGCTGCATGGGCAACACATGATCTCTATACTTTAGCCCAGGCTTTGTGCTATGGGGAGGCAATAACTCCATCCCTGGTCTTAACCGATCTCGGAATCAAAGCGAGAGGCAACTGTTACGGGTTATAAGTCCCTGTCAATTGGCGTAGACATGGGGCGCCACGCGTTGCCTCTGACGGTGGGAGACACCTACAGGTGTCACTGCTCAGCTACTGCCCGCCTTAAACTGGGCAGCCCCCGGCCAATTGGGTGCTGATCCGCCACAGCCTGCCTGCTTCAATGGGTGCTTGGGGCTAGGACAAAATCTGAATCGCAGGCTGTAAAACCAATGCACCAGGTACTAATAAAAAGAAAAATAGAAACCTCAAGCTACGGCTTGCAACCTGGAACGTGAGAACCATGTGTCCAGGATTTTCCACTGACTTGACCAATATTGACGATGTGAGAAAAACGGCTGTGATTGATGCCGAACTCAATCGTCTTAACATTGATATTGCTGGCCTGCAGGAGACTCGCCTCGCTGAGGAAGGGTCACTCAGGGAAAACAATTACACCTTTTTTTGGAAGGGTAGAGGGCAGGCAGAAAAAAGGCAACACGGTGTGGGCTTTGCAGTGAAGAATTCGCTACTGGGAATGATTGAAATTCCAGCAGGAGGAAATGAAAGACTATTATCCCTGCGCTTGGCAACCTCTTGTGGTTTTGCCACCATTATTACTGCATATGCACCGACACTCGATTCCTCTGATGATGTGAAGGATTCGTTCTATGAGGAGTTAGACTCCGTGATCAAGGCAGTTCCAAAATCTGACTACATTTATATGCTCGGTGACTTCAATGCTCGTGTGGGCAAGGACACTTGTTAGTGGCCAGTGTGCCTGGGAAAATACAACATCGGTCGCATGAATGAAAATGGGCAAAGGCTGCTGGAGCATTGCACCAGAAATGACCTATGTATTACAAATTCCTTTTTTAAAACAAAAGAGCTGCATAAGGTCACATGGAAACATCCAAGATCCGGCCATTGGCACCAGCTGGACTTCATCATCACACGGAGACAACATCTGAACCATACATAATTGACTCGAAGTTACCACAGTGCTGACTGTGATATGGATCATTCTTTGGTTGTTGCAAGGGTTAGACTGAGACCAAAGAGAATCTACACAGCTAAACACAAATCTAGCCCCAGGATTAATATTATTAACACTCACGATCCTGAAAAGTGCTTTCAGTTTCAACAGCAACTTGAAGACGCTTTCACTGATACACCAGAAAATTGTACAGTAAATGAAAAGTGGGGTCAACTTAAGGAAACTCTTCATAACACTGCCGTAGGGGTTTACGGCACTGTGGATTATTAGAGGCAGGACTGGTTTGCGGCAAACAGCCAGACTCTGCAGCCCTTGATTGATAAGAAGAAGATAGCTCTCTTAAGAAACAAGGAAAGACCAACGCGTAACACTCTGAGTGAGCTAAAGCAAGCTAGGAAGGATGTGCAAAAGGCTGCCAGGCAGTGTGCAAATGATTATTGGATCAAGTTATGTGAGTCCATTCAAATCGCAAGTGATAAGGGAAACATCAGAAGCATGTATGAAGGAATAAAGAAAGCCTGTGGTCCAATGATCAAAAGAAGTGCACCATTGAAAACCTTGACTGGAGAAATCATAACTGATAAGAAACAGCAGATGGACAGATGGGTAGAGCACTATTTGGAGCTTTACTCAAGTGAGACCAAACTAGCGGATGATGCCCTCAACGCCATAGAGGCTCTACCAACTCTTGACCACCTGGACACACTTCCCACCATAACAGAAGTTAAGTGTGCTATAAATGAACTTGCATCTGGCAAGGCTCCAGGTAAGGATGGGATTCCAATAGAGGTTATCAGGAGTGGGCAAGACACTCTCACTCTACAGATCCACCAGCTAATAGAGCTATGCTGGCGAGAAGGACAAGTCCCACAGGATTTCAAAGATTCAAGCATCATAACACTGTACAAGAACAAGGGCGATCGGAGCGACTGCAACAACTATAGGGGTATCTCACTTCTGTGTATTGTTGGAAAAGTATTTGCCAGAATTGTTCTGCGCAGACTTCAAGTCCCAGGAGATCAAGTCTACCCCGAATCACAGTGTGGCTTTCGACAGAACCGGTCTACCATTGATATATTCTCATTGCGACAAATACAAGAAAAATGCAGTGAACAGAATCAACCACTGTTTATTGCCTTCATCGACCTCACAAAGGCATTTGATTTGGTCAGTCGTGAGGGTCTGTTCAAGGCACTAAAGAAGATTGGCTGCCCACCAACTCTTCTGTCCATTGTGGAATCGTTCCACACAGGCATGAAGGGTATAATCAAGTTTGATGGTGCAACTTCTGAAGAGTTTGAAATCAAGAGTGGAGTTAAGCAAGGTTGTGTACTAGCTCCCACCCTCTTTGGAATATACTTTTCACTTCTACTGAAATATGCCTTTCGTGATCAGGATGGTGGTATATACATTCACTCACGCTCAGATGGCGGCCTCTACAATGCTCAGAGATTGAAGGCCAAGACCAAAATTAGGAGGGTACTGATCAGAGAGTTGCTTTTTGCAGATGATGCTGCAGTTACGACCCACTCTGAGGAAGAATTACAATGTCTACTATCTGCATTCTCCAATGCTTGTTCCTGAATTTGGTTTAACAATTAGCAAAAAGAAGACACAGATTATGTCACAAGGTGCACATGGGGTACCATCAATCTTTATTGACGACGCCGAACTAGAGATGGTAGACCATTTTACATATCTAGGATCAGTGGTAAATAGCAAATTATCCCTAGATCAGGAAATCAACATCCGGATTGGTAAGGCAGCAACAACAATGAACAGGTTAAGAAAAAGAGTCTGGGAGAACAGGAAGCTTACTGCCAAAACAAAAGTCCTTGTCTATCAAGCCTGTGTCCTTAGTACTCTTCTTTATGGCAGTGAAACCTGGACAACTTATTCACATTAAGAGAAATGTTTAAACAGCTTTCATATGCGGTGTCTGCGAATAATTCTTGGTATTAAGTGGCAAGACAAAATCACAAATACTGAAGTATTGGAAAGATCAGGTTGTGTGACGGTTTATTCCATGCTCAGTCTTCGTAGACTTAGATGGATAGGACATGTTAGGAGGATGGATGATGGTAGAATACCAAAGGACATCTTTTTTGGTGAATTACAAATGGGTAAAAGATCTCAGGGTCGGCCTCTACTACGATACAAAGATGTGTGTAAGCGGGACATGATTGATACAGGCACTGATAATGCACATTGGGAGCAAGTCGCCGCTGAACGTGTTGCATGGAGGACAAACATCAGAAATGGAATAAAGACAAAGAAAATTATTGCAAATAAGTCACACACCGAGCGTGTGAGACGCAAGATGGTGGAAATAACCACGTGTTCACATGCACCCACTGTGAAAGAACATTAACAGCATGAATTGGCCATACCAGTCACATTCGCTACCGTCATGGGTAAAAGTTATTATGCCTTTTTGAAGCACAAACTATCGTCTGTCAAGACAGCAAGGTGCCAATAAATGATGAGGTAAGTTTATGATCAGCAGTTTGTCATTGCTTTCTGAATGACCAACGCTCATACTAATGTTAAAAATCAACACAAAAGATGGTCTGCCGGAAGCTTATTTCAAACACAGTATTCGGGAATGCTATCATGTTCGCTACCCGCTCACCACAGACACTGACAGTAGTCATAGACAGTGCACACAAAAAAGAAGGAAATTTCTTGAACATCAAGAAAACAGAAACAATGGTCATATCAAAGAAAAGATAATATAAAAATGTGTTATAACAAGTGAAGGGAAAATACTTACCAAAATGAATAAATTTACATATCTAGGGGCAATCATGACATCAAATAGAAGATGCACACAGAGATTAAGATCAGAATAAGCCAAGAAAAAGGTACATTTCAAAGGATTAAAAATATATTATACAACAAGTCCCTCTCATTAAATGTCAGTATTGAAATGTTGTATGGCTGTATGGCAGAGCTGACACATAACACTCTAGTACTGGGCTCACCCAAGGAATCGTCATGTCCTGCACATGGCTGCTTAGCCTCGCTTCTGTATATTGGGTCTTCCGTTCACCACAGGCTACTCTTCCGGAAACCAGAAGAATGCAGTCTGCAGATGACATCCGCACAGTGAGCTTTCAATTTGGACTTTCCCCATAATGGATTTGCTAGCCAAGCAATATTACATTTCATGTCACTGGGACGCTTTTGCTACCAAATACCTGTGGTATAAATCGTGGCAGTCTAAGTACTTCTTCATGCACCTTTAAATGTCAACCTGAATGTAGTTAAAGTAAGCTGCAGTCAACATGAGCTTGTTGACATCTCCTTATAGCTTGTCTTCAAATGAAGCAGGTGTGTGCCAAAATATCTTTCTCTGTTCTGCATATATTGGGCAGTCTTGCAGCAAATGTCTAGCTGTCATTTTACCAGTTCCACAATTACATTCATCGGTATCTCCTATCTTTAGTTTATTGAACAAGTGGTATTTCAGCCTGTTATGACCTGTGCGGAGTCTGAAGATTGCTACTTGTTCACTTCAGTCGAGTTTGTAATATGCATCATCTTTCTGGTGGCCTGGATGCTCTGATTCCCATTTGGTTCTATAAGTGCTTATTATAAGCCTCTTTGCCTCATTATAGGTTATGTTTATGTCAGGCTGAGGTAGTCGTCCGCCCTCTTTTGCCAATCTGCCAGCCTCTCCATTTCCAGGTATACTGCAATGTGATGGGATCCACTGTATTACAACTTTTTTTTATTTCTGACGTAGTTCATGGAGTGCTGCTCTTAGTTCTGCTATTCTGTGCTGTTTTTGTTCTTCAGTATTGAGACAGCTGACTTTGCATCTGTGAAGATAGCTATTTGCTTCTCTTTATTTTCCTCCATCAAGAGCATTTCTACTGCAGTTTTCAAAGCCTCTACCTCTGCTTTGAAGTTACTTGAAAATTTTCCAGTTGCCACTAACTGTTTTTTTTGTCACTCCATTTTTTAAATTTAGGAGAATTCTTCCTCCTCCATTTGCTATTGACTTTTTGGCTGATCCATCTGTATATGCATGGGTCCAATTGCTACTTGGGTAATGTTCTTTTATGTAGTTTAGGGCTATTTGTCTTCTTTCTGTTTCATTCTGAGTGTTCTTTTTCTCAATACCAGGAATGTTTTCTATCATCTCAGGCAGTTGCTGCTGCCTCCAAGCTGGAAACTTGTGTGCATTGTAAATGGGTTTGACTGTTGATATGTTAAGTATGGGATCTGCCCTAATCTTTTGTTTTGCAGTTTCTTCAAAGTTGCTATGATTCAGTCTTCCCTTTCCAAAACCATTAAACATTTTATACATGAGGTGGTCTGCCAATCTTCTAAATTTTTCTGCTTGTTGCTGGGCTCTACTACCTCTTCTATCTTGCATTGGTTGTAAACAAGTGATCTTTTCTAGTTCGTTAATAGGCGTTGTCTTAAGGCTTCCAGTTATGATCCGCATTCCTTGATTTTGGATTGCGATGCCATATTCCTGTACTGGCCTCACCCGTCCAGTATAACTTCTTGAGAACTTTCTCATCTGCTCCCCACGGTGTACCAGCAAGCTTTTTCATAACTGCCTTTCTTTGCCTTGCTTTTGTTCGATTTTTCTCAACCTGTAGTCTTCCATGTCATGCGACGATCAAAGGTGACTCCTAGATAGTTTGGATTTTCTTCATGGCGCAATATATTTCCATTCAATACCAGCTTAGGGTGCCGAGTTTTATTTGAAAGAGAGAACACTGCGCATGTTGTTTTCTCTTCACTTATCTTCACTAGCCATGATTTTGACCAGTCCTCTAGTGCTAATAAGGCATGCTGTATTCTGCTGTTAGCTGTACTAATATATTCTTCAGATGTCCATATGGCTAGGTCATCTGCAAAAGAGGATGTGTGTACTCTGGCTGGAAAATTATCTGTAATGTCATTTATATATGCTAAGAATAATTTTGGTGAAAGAACTCCTCCTTGGGGGACACCTCGCTCCAACAGCATCTTTCTGTGGTTTGTCCTTGTACTTTTGTCCTGGCAGTTCTGTTGTCAAGGTAGAGGCTGATCCATTTGTACATTTGCCCACAAACATGCATTCTTTTGCAGTTTTACTTTAGTCCTTCCTTCCATACTTTATCAAATGCTTTTTCTAAATCTACCCAGACAGCTAGTGTGTGCTTTTTCTCTTGGAAAGCATCCTCTATTTCTTGAGCTATATAGGTTATTTGATCTTCAGTGGATCTGTACTTTCTGAATCCTGCTTGGTGTGGTGTTACAAGTTGGTTTTCTTCCAGATGCCATGTTAGCTTGCCATTGATAATGCGTTCCATTAATTTCCCTACACAGCTAAGTAGACTGATAGGTCGATAGCCATATGGTTCTTCCAGGTCTTTTCCTTTCTTTGGGACTGGTATTAGTATGGCTTCCTTTCATTCCTGTGGGACTATTCCTCTCTTCCAGCTGTAATTTAGGACTGCTAGTAGTTTCTTTTTTGCTTTAGTGTCTAGTCCTATTAGTATTTCATTTGTGATTCCATCCTTTCCTGATGATTTCTTCTTTTTTAGGGTATTCATTGCCTGTTCCCTTTCTTCCATTTTTAGATTTGCCATCATATATTCTGCTGCTGTCTCTGTATTACTATGATGTGTCTGTTTATCTTTGATTGCTTTCTTCTGTTCAGTTGTAATATCAATGTGGTTTGCACTAGCATAGTGTTCCATTAGTGCATTTGCAGCCTTTTTCCCTGTAAGCAAGGCATTTCCTTGCTTAATTGTTATTTGTTTGTTTCTGGGTCCTTCATTGTTCATGGCTTTCACTAGTTTCCATAGTTTGTTTCCATCCCTGTCAAAATTCAGGTTTTCAGGTGGATTCATTATTTGAAGGATCACTTTCATTGTGTATGGATAACTCTAGAGGTGCTCCGGTCTCCTCTCACAGATCACACAAGGTGATACTAAGGACAGGGCACAAACACTGCAGTGTTGGTTAGGATCCCAATGATGTGTTTATACCAGAATCACAGATGTTATAAATATACCTTTGTGGTTAGGTTTTCTCATTTTGAAATTGAGCCTGGACAGCAGCTTATTCAAACTATTCTGCTTGATTTCCAATTGCTGAGGGATTTTTAATATGCGCAATATATATACATGGGTCCTCCTAGGTTTTCAACCTTATCTAATAAATTTAGATGTTCAATATATTACCCTAGGATCAGGGGGATATACCATTCTTTTCTTATTTTGTAAAAACTGATAGCATCGTCACTGTCAATCCTACCAGGTTTACTCGAGTCAGAGGCAGACATACATCAAAGCTACTTATCCTGCTAAATTTAATAAACCTTTCATGAAGAAAACTGATGGATACAGGATAATTAAAGTTAACGTAAAACATTATACAACAGTTTATATTTCTGTTTCTATCATCAGTGAATTCCAACAAGCTGCTAACAGCTATGATGCAAGTACAGGCTGTCAGACTGTGAACCTCTGAGCCGTTGGTTATAGCAATGATGATAATCTGAACTGAACACCCCCAGCAAAAGAATAAGCCAATGAACTTTGATGCTACAGTTACAACTTACACTGAATCCAAGATCAATGTTCTTTACAGCTTCCAGGCAATCTTTCAAACTGCTCCAGATTTGCTTGACTGCAGCAAAAATGCTAAAACACTCTAGAGCTCCTGCTAAATTTGGGGGCTTGGCATTTTTAAAGTCTCTATGTGCTGAAATATGTTTAGAACATGACAATTATGTACTACCACACTTGAGAAGAATAAAGTCAAAAAAAAGAAAGACATACATTACACACACAGACACAGACAGAGAGATGGATGGACAGACAGAGAGAAATGGAGAGAGATGGGCAGACAGAGAGGGAGAGGCAGATAGACAGCCAGTCAGAAAAATAGAGATAAGAGAGAGACAGAAATAGAGATAGAGTGAGAGAGGGAGGGCGAGTGAGTGATGAGGAGATCAAGGTGAATCCCAGTTAAGGTAAAGGATTTTTATCTACTGACGTTGAAATAAAAAAAATCGTTGTACATTATGGCATTTGGTGCAGGATGTGCTATGTTGTCAATTCTTAAATAAATCAATCAGTCTGCTCAGTGCAAGGTAATTGCTCTAAAGCAAGTGATTTTTAATCCTCATTCCTTCCACCAACATCAGATATAAATTAATAAATTATCTAAAATAAGAAACAAATGTATCAAAATGTAAAAAAAAAATATATGATATAAAATGTCTAAACAAGTTCCAAGAAAGAATCGTTTTCTATTTGTTGATCATGCTATTTTGGGTATTGGGATAGGGTATCCCTTATCAAAGGAGAAGTAAGCTTGCCTCTGCTAGCCTAAGGAACACCCTTTGGCAAGGTGAAGTACCAGTTTAGTCCACCCCGATCAGAGTTACGTGAAGCCATAGCTGCAGGTGGTGAATGAAGTTGAACAGCAACCAACAGATAGTTGTAGGTTATGGTCTCCAATTTCACGATGGTTGGTTAGTTAGTTGACAGATCATCCTCACTGCACATTGAACCATTCAGTCCATAAGTGCTCAGATCTCCTTCTTAGTAAATCCCGCAGCGTGTAGCGGCTAATGACGCCAGTTCAGTGTTTGTTTATTAATCTTCTTTGGCTTCCTACGTAGTGCTCTTATCTGGCCACACCTCTTTTAACTTCCTGTTCTCGCAGTCTGACCATGGTTGTAGATTCACAGTCATCTCTTGGTTCTCACAAACATCTTACATCTCGTAGAGCATTCAGTATATCAGCCTGATCCATGGTTCGTCTGCCCTCCACAGTAGCCTTACCTGCAAGCCTGTCAGTCTGCTTTATTTCCTTGTACACCTGCATGCCATGGCACGAAAATGAAACTAATCTTCACCATCTGTGACTACCCCAGTGACATCAATCGCTATCTTCAGATCCAACCAATCTCTATCTTCCTGAGCATATTCATTGAGTCACTAAGAAGCATGCCCGAGTGAAAGTCTGTGTCTCGAGCCATGTTATTGCTTTGCTTATTGCCATGACTTCTATAGCCAGTCTACTTGTGGTGAAGGCAAAAGCACCAGAATTTTCCTTCACAATTCTCCTTTCAGCCTGAGCTGTAAAAGCCCATGAACTTCTCACTCGTCGAACGACCGACCAATCTGTTTAAATGATGGCGTCTCCCTCTAAATAATTCTCGAATATCAAAGTCTGTACTTCTGCCTCCACAGCAGCCGGATTTTCTTATCTGCATGTTCTGTCTATTTGGATGCAAACTGAAAAGGACATACAGAACTCTTTTGGTACTTGTACCAACTCCTTGCCAGGTTCTAAGTCCTCAAGTGAACATATCTGTTGAATGTCTCAGTTTGACTCATCCATGACTTTCTTCTTTTAAATCTGCTGCTTTTTACCTTCTTAATTTCACTATGCAGTGTATGTTATGTGTTTATGCTGACTTTGAGGTAGGCAAGTGCTCAGCAAATTTGTATTCTGTCTCCAATGGTTGGAAAATCAAGAAGGTAACTCATCACAACGGTAGGCAGAGGATTTTATTTTTGGAGACAATGGCTAAGGTCATCGATCAATATGGTCACTGCTAAAAAGGAAAGCAGTGTCAAACTACCCTCTTTACAGATGCCTAGAAAATCATGTTTCGTCAATTAACAGAGAATTAGAGAAACAGCGTAAATGGATGCTCAATAGAAGCAGGCTTGCCTGGTAGGGATAGTCATGTACACCAGTTTGCTGACATTGTAAAAAGTCCAGACTGTCAGCAAGTGACTGAGAGCAAAAGATTAACAACAATTAAATGGGAACGTGGAAAATTCGAACTACGAGTGGGGATGGAAAACTGGATAAAATCAAGCAAGAAATGAGAAGACTGAATATTAACATTTTAGGTATATGGGAAACCAGATTGAAAGTAATAGGCATGATAACATCTGAGATATATAACATAATCCATTCTGGTGGAGAGAAACAACAGCCAGGTGTAGCACTTATGAATCTGGAGAGATCAAATTCTATCAAAGGATGTTGGACTGTGTGTGACAGAACGCCTAGGCCCTATCAGAACTTCTCTCTCATTCCACAAGACAGTATTAAAAATAAAGGAGAAATGAGCAGAGACAAATAAAAGTTGCTCTCGCCTTTTTAAACTTTATGACGCAAAATTGTGAGCCAATGCACAGAGCAACCATAGTCAAGGTTTCTACGAATGAGCGTATAATTGCAAATATAACACATTTGATGTTCTCCAGCATAGGAAAGGGGGGAAAAAGGTGTAAAATTCCTGATTAATAAAAATCCCCGGGTTAAAACAGTGTTGGAGAAAACTCGGACTGACTGGGACGTGAAATGAAGGACGAACGTGTGAAATGGCCAGTCGCACGGGGGAAATTCAAGATGTTCACCCATCAAAGGTGTGAGTGAAACAATGCCTGGTCAAGTGGAACACTTGCCCTAATACCCAAATGCCATATGCAGAGTGAGAAGTTGAAAGGCTAGCCAATAGATAAGAGAAATAAGAACCTGTATAAAATCTAGGGACGGGAACATTCTCATTAGATTTGTCGATTGGAAGATTAAGGTAAATAAGAAGCAAATTTTATATGTATAAATATCAGTTATCGATATGTCCTGATTCTTATGCAGTCTAGAATGTTCTAGGAATGTTATTTTCTAATAACTATTCAGCTCTGTAACGACAGATTCATGCAGACTTTCACTGCGACTGTTCGAGTTACGTTACTTCACTGAGAGCTTTTAATTTCTTATTTTGTGTATATATAGTGTCTTACTATATTTCTCTTATCCTCACCATCTGAGTAACGACAGATTCGTGCAGACTTTCATTTCGTCTGCCCAATGTTTGTTACTTCAATGAGAACTATCATTTTCTCATTTTTCTGTATACAACGGTATTAATATTTCATTCTTACTACACAAGTAGGAATATCTTATTATGCATATTTTTATGTTTCCATGTATATTTTTTATGCACCAACTATAAAGCTGTTGCCCTGATCAGTCATGCAAGTAAAATTCAACTAAAAATCATAATGGGAAGACTTACTAAGAAAATGGAAGAAGAGATTAACGTGGTTCAAGCTGGATTTAGACAAGGATGAGGAACAAGAGATCACATACTCAATATGTGTATAATAATAGAGAAATGCAGAGAATTTAATGTAAACCTATTCTCATGTTTTGTGGATTATTCAAAGACATTTGACTGTGTACAACATCAGAAACTTTGGGAAATCATGAGGAATATGGGCTTTCCATCACACGTAGTACAACTCATAAAAATGTTCTATCTAGACCAACAAATCAAATCAACTTTATTAGGGTCACAAATTGGGCGCGCAGGCCCGTCTTACATTCGGCCCTTCCAATCACTCGTCTTTCGTTCATCAAGAGCATTATACATTTACATAGGAAGAAAAATAAACATTGTGAAATGAATGTTGTAAACATAAACAAGGCTAAACATGGAGAAAAATGTGTACATAAAAAGTATGTGACGTAAAAGTAGTGATGCCAGCGCGTCCCACACACACACACACACACACACACACACACCACACACTCTCTCTCTTTCATTCACTCTCACTCTCACTCATTCACTCACACACACACACTCTCACTCATTCACTCTCCCGCTCACTCATTCACTCTCCCGCTTACTCATTCACTCTCCTGCTCACTCATTCACTCTCACGCTCACTCATTCTGTCTCTCCCGCTCACTCATTCACTCTCCCGCTCACTCATTCACTCTCCCGCTCACTCATTCACTCTCCCGTTCAATCATTCACTCTCCCGCTCACTCATTCACTCTCACGCTCACTCATTCACTCTGACGCTCACTCATTCACTCTCACGCTCACTCATTCACTCTCACGCTCAATCATTCACTCTCCCGCTCACTCATTCACTCTCACGCTCACTCATTCACTCTCACTCATTCCTTCTCACGCTCACTCATTCACTCTCACTCATTCACTCTCACGCTCACTCAATCACTCTCACGCTCACTCATTCACTCTCACGCTCACTCATTCACTCTCACGCTCACTCATTCACTCTCCCGCTCAAGCAGTGGTTAGAATACATGGCGAGACATCCGATTGGTTTGACATCAAGCTGTCACCCTATTTGTTTAACCTGTACACCAAAAATATAATGAGAAATGTCAGATATAACCAGGGAGCAATATGATGCCCTAAATATCGGTGGTCATGAAATACCAGAGATTCGATATGCTGATGATACAGTATTGCTATCCACATCACAGAATGGTAGAGAAAACTTAACCTCAACCCAAAGAAATAGTGAAAATCCCAACTTATATCTTAACATAGCAAAAACAAAGATAATGCATACAGATAAAACTACTATGGAGAAAGAAATATATGCTAATGAGGAAAGATTGGAGGTGGTGGAAAATTTTGAATATCTTGGGTCATTGATTACCAACAATGGTGACACAATGAAAGAAATTAAACGACGACTATCAATTGCTCTTCAAAGACTAAAACAACTGAATAAACTAGGAGTTTGACAGAACTACAAAAATTAGATTTTTAAGAGCATGCATCTTTCCCATTGCAACATACGCCTGTGAGACCTGGACACTTACTAAACAAGCTAAACAGCGCATAAATGCCTTTGAATACAAATGTTATAGACCGGTTCTAAGAATATCTTGGGTAAAGAAAAGAACAAATGCATCAATACTTCAAGAGCTAAATACTGAAGAGGGGTGGCTATTAAAGACTTTAAAACAAAGAAAATTGAAATATTTTGGTCACTTGAAACGTCACGAAAGTTTGGAGAGAACAATAAAGGAGGGGTATATGCCTGGGAAGAGAGGAAGAGGAAGGCCAAAGAGAAGATGGGTGTGAGATGTGGCGGATGATCTCCAGATGGGTGTATCAGACGCGGGACATCTTGCTTGTGATCAAGAAGTTTTCTAGAAGGTTGTTATGGGAGCGAGGTTCTGCAAAGGACTTGCTACTAAATGAATGAATGAACGTATATTGTTATTATATTCATTATATATGGCATATATATGATGTTTATTCTTCCTACACATGTGGGAATATCATACTCAAGTGAGGCTTGACACAATCGCTGATCACCGATAGTTAAGCCCGATGATCAGACACTCTTATATTAACACAACTGAACACTTAAACTGCTGAAACAACTTTAAATGTAGGAGCGGCTGCAAAGAAACCTTGGGTCTGAATGAGAGACACGGACTTAGGACATTCCATTGCTCATGACATGACCCATAGGTGAAGGCAGCAGTTGTAACAACTTGTTCGACTACAAAAAAGTCCTTCCGACTCGACAGAGTGAGAGAGAACAAGTCGAGAGAGAGATAGTGAGAGAGGTGAGTAAACGAGATAAATATGGATGAGGGACATTATCACAAGGGTTGTGGATGTGAATGTTTATATATATTATAAAGGATTGTATATGTGTAGATCTTAGAACCTACACATTCTTGATCATCTATTTCAAGCTCTCAATCAGAGTGTCAGGTTCTAAATCTTGTTCAGTGACAATGAGGAGAAACCGGGCAGAGCCAAGATTGGCATTTGCACAGAACACTGACTCAGCTGATTCGATTTAAGGCAACCTCTCACCTATATTTCAAACCTGGATTCCTGAAGTCATGCCACAAACATCAACATCAGTTATGTATTGAATTGTAATGGTGATGTAAACCCACATTATTTACACATCATCTTACCTCCATCTTCATGTTTGCAGGATATATATACTGACCACACTGGTCAGTGCTTATCACATGACTATGACATGATCATGTTCAACGTGCACAATTACGAGCAGTGTGGGACGAACGGATTTCAAATGAATGCCATCCATCCATCACGTGCCATGTCAATAAGCGTGGGCGGTCATGTTTTGCTATCTCACTTGATCCCCAGAGTCGTGGATCAGTTCCGTGTTCCTGTGTCGACCATGCCACGTGGCCAAGCCATCCATGTATTTACTTCTCGGTCTTCCCTTGGTCTCTTCCCCTCGATCTTGCCAGTTGTCACCTAGTTCTCCAAGTAATTTCTTCTCAAATCATGCCCAAAACATTTTGACTGTCTACGTCTAATGACTCTAATCAGTTTACGATCTTCATTTGTTTCTTGAAGGACTTATTCATTGTTTTTTTTCTGTCTGTCCATGGTATTCTCTGCATTTTCCTCAGAAACCACATTTCCAAAGCCATCAGATGTTCTTCAGCTCATTGTCCATGCTTCACATCTACACATAAGTATAGGATCTATGTAGTACCTCAATACTCTTTTTCTCATTTCAATTGATATCTTTTTATTGGACAGTGTGTTTTTCATCTTGCAAAAGGCTACCTTCGCAATGGCAATTCTTGTTCTAATCTCTTCAAGGCATCTCCCATTAGATGTTATGACTGTTCCGAGATAACTGTACTGATTAACTTGCTTGGGACGCAGAGGTGTTTCCAAGGCACCAGGGCCGGGTTATATACTGGCCAAGACCTATTGACGCGTCCTCGTCGAGCGTCCTGGGCAACAGGTCCCTTCGGGGTCCTGGCTAAAGTCAGTAGGATCGCCGATTCCTCCGAAGTCGGAGAGTGTCTGCCTGTACGGCGAGGAACCACCAGTCTGCACACCAATAAGCCAGACATGGGACAACGGATACTCACGCAAAACTCAGGTCCTGTATAACATCACACTGATGTTGGACAACAGGATGCCTTCATCCGACATACAGGACTTCGCGTTGGAGCTCAAGCCAACGAACACAAGCAAGCAAGCAAGCATTAACTTGCTTAAGAATATGCCCATTTACTCGTATATCACATTGTAGTATTTCCTTCTTCCCAGTGGTGACCACAATCTGTCTTCTTACTATTCAATTCTAACCCTAGTTGCTCACTGTGTGCAACAATCGCATCCACTAAATATTGCAGGTCCTGTTCATTGTCTGCAATCAAGACTGTATCATCTGCATATCTAATGTTATTGATATATCTTCTCCCCCCCCCCCCCCCCAACCCCCCCAAGTTGATTCATATATCTTCTATATTTCTGAAAATATTTTCACTGTACATGGAAAAAAAGATCTGGAGACATTACACATCCCTTTCTCACACCTCTTTTAATAGGCTGATATTGACCTACTTCATTATCAATTCTAATGGCAGCTTGTTGTTTCCAATATATGTTTTTTACAATTCTAAGGTCTTTTCCATCAATTTGTAGATCTTCTAGCATCCTTATTATGTCGACATGTCTCACTTTATCAAAAGCCTTTGTGTAGTCAATGAAGCAAAGATATAGATCTTTGTTTACTTCTATAGAACGTTCAATTACTGTTCTCAGTATATACACAGCATTTACTGTACCCTTGCCTTCTACAAACCCACATTGTTCTTCTCCTATTTCGGGTTGTATTTTCTTCCCAACTCTCTGCATGATAATTTTCAGCAAAATCTTCGTGATGTGGCTCATTATACTAATTTTTTGTTGTTGATCACATTCCATGGCTCCTGATTTCTTCGGGATTGCAAGAAATATAGAATTACAGAATTCAGGTATGATATCTCCAGTATGATATAATGCGTTCAGCAGTCTGGTGACCTGGTCTATTCCATATTCTTCTAAGGCATTGATCATTTCTATTGTGATATTATCTGTACCCGGGGTCTTGCCCGTTTTCATATGGTTAAAAGCATTCTGAACTTCCATCTTCAAAATTGATGGTCCTTCATTATTATTCTGAATACTATACTGTTCTTCTCTTGTATCATCATAAAGGTCTTTCACATAATCTGACCATGCATGTAAAATGTGATCTTTTTCTATTATGATTTTGCCATCTTTGGTTTTTAGGCAACCCGCTGATGTGTGTGTTCTTTTGTTAGTAATGTCATTAATTCTTTTGTGCATTAATTTGGTATTCTGGGTGTTGTGTTGGTTTTCAATTTCCTTGCAATTTTCCTCCAGCCATGTTTCTTTTGTCTCTTTGCATAGCTTCCTAATTTTCCTGTGAATCTTTTCATATTTTTCCTTGTTATTTCTTCTTATTTCCATTAGTTTTAAGATGTCTTCCGTCATCCATCTCTTGCGTCCTATTATATTTACTTTTGGGATGGTTGTTTCTACAGCTTGGTTGACTGAATTCTTTAATATTTCCCATTGGTCGTTGACGTCTTGATATAATATTTCCATATCGGACAATGCATCAAATCTGTTCTTTACCTCTACGTTGAATTTATCTTTTATCTCCTCACTCTTCAGTGCCCGTAGATCAAATTTTGTGCTTCTTGGTGTATATTTGGCTTTCTTAAATGTTATATGTATATTGCTTAAGATTAATCTATGGTCGCTGTAGCAGTCTGTGCTTGGTATTTTGGTATTTTATATATATATCAACAGCAACTTGAAGACGCTTTCACTGATACACCAGAAAATTGTACAGTAAATGAAAAGTGGGGTCAAATTAAGGAAACTCTTTATAAAACTGCCGTAGGGGTTTACGGCACTGTGGATCATAAGAGGCAGGACTGGTTTGCGGCCAACAGTGAGACTCTGCAGCCCTTGATTGATAAGAAGAAGAAAGCTCTCTTAAGACAACAAGGAAAGACCAACGCGTAACACTCTGAGTGAGCTAAGGCAAGCTAGGAAGGATGTGCAAAAGGCTGCCAGGCAGTGTGCAAATGATTATTGGATCAAGTTATGTGAGTCCATTCAAATCGCAAGTGATAAGGGAGACATAAGAAGCATGTATGAAGGAATAAAGAAAGCCTGTGGTCCAGTGATCAAAAGAAGTGCACCGCTGAAAACCTTGACTGGAGAAGTCATCACTGATAAGAAACAGCAGATGGACAGATGGGTAGAGCACTATTTGGAGCTTTACTCAAGTGAGACCAAACTAGCGGATGATGCCCTTAACGCCATAGAGGCTCTACCAACTCTTGACCACCTGGACACACTTCCCACCATAACAGAAGTTAAGTGTGCTATAAATGAACTTGCATCTGGCAAAGGCTCCAGGTAAGGATGGGATTCCAATAGAGGTTATCAGGAGTGGGCAAGACACACTCACTCTACAGATCCACCAGCTAATAGAGCTATGCTGGCGTGAAGGACAAGTCCCACAGGATTTCAAAGATTCAAACATCATAACGCTGTACAAGAACAAGGGTGATCGGAGCGACTGTAACAACTATAGGGGTATCTCACTTCTGTGTATTGTTGGAAAAGTATTTGCCAGAATTGTTCTGCGCAGACTTCAAGTCCTAGGAGATCAAGTCTACCCCGAATCACAGTGTGGCTTTCGACAGAACCGGTCTACCACTGATATGATATTCTCATTGCGACAAATGCAAGAAAAATGCTGTGAACAGAATCAACCACTGTTTATTGCCTTCATCGACCTCACAAAGGCATTTGATTTGGTCAGTCGTGAGGGTCTGTTCAAGGCACTAAAGAAGATTGGCTGCCCACCAACTCTTCTGTCCATTGTGGAATCGTTCCACACAGGCATGAAGGGTATAATCAAGTTTGATGGTGCAACTTCTGAAGAATTTGAAATCAAGAGTGGAGTTAAGCAAGGTTGTGTACTAGCTCCCACCCTCTTTGGAATATACTTTTCACTTCTACTGAAATATGCATTTCGTGATCAGGATGGTGGTATATACATTCACTCACGCTCAGATGGCGGCCTCTACAATGCTCAGAGATTGAAGGCTAAGACCAAAATTAGGAGGGTACTGATCAGAGAGTTGCTTTTTGCAGATGATGCTGCAGTTACGACCCACTCTGAGGAAGAATTGCAATGTCTACTATCTGCATTCTCCAATGCTTGTTCTGAATTTGGTTTAACAATTAGCAAAAAGAAGACACAGATTATGTCACAAGGTGCACATGGGGTACCATCAATCTTTATTGACGACGCCGAACTAGAGATAGTAGACCATTTTACATATCTAGGATCAGTGGTAAATAGCAAATTATCCCTAGATCAGGAAATCAACATCCGGATTGGTAAGGCAGCAACAACAATGAACAGGTTAAGAAAAAGAGTCTGGGAGAACAGGAAGCTTACTGCCAAAACAAAAGTCCTTGTCTATCAAGCCTGTGTCCTTAGTACTCTTCTCTATGGCAGTGAAACCTGGACAACTTACTCACACCAAGAGAACAATTTAAACAGCTTTCATATGCGGTGTCTGCGAAGAATTCTTGGTATTAAGTGGCAAGACAAAATCACAAATACTGAAGTATTGGAAAGATCAGGTTGTGTGACAGTTTATTCCATGCTCAGTCTTCGTAGACTTAGATGGATAGGACATCTTAGGAGGATGGATGATGGTAGAATACCAAAGGATATCTTTTTTGGTGAATTACAGATGGGTAAGAGATCTCAGGGTCGGCCTCTACTACGATACAAAGATGTGTGTAAGCGGGACATGATTGATACAGGCATTGATAATGCACATTGGGAGCAAGTCGCCGCTGAACGTGTTGCATGGAGGGCAAATATCAGAAATGGAATAAAGTCAAAGGAGAAAATTATTGCAGAAAAGTTACACACCAAGCGTTTGAGACGTAAGATGGTGCATGATGGTGGAAATGACCACGTGTTCACATGCACCCACTGTGAACGGACATTTACAGCGCAAATTGGCCTTATCAGTCACACTCGCTACCGCCATAGTTAAAAGTTATTATGCCTTTTTAGAGCACAAACTATCGTCTGTCAAGACGGCAAGGTGCCAATGATATATATATATATATATATATATATATATATATATATATATATATATAGAGAGAGAGAGAGAGAGAGAGAGAGAGAGAGAGAGAGAGAGAGAGAGAGAGAGAGAGAGAGAGAGAGAGAGAGAGAGAGAGAGAGAGAGAGAGAGAGAGAAAATAAACACAGTGGTAGTTTGTTTCACTCATAGTCCAATGTACTGATCAGAGCAACTGTTCTATAGTTGGTGCATAATTTCAGGTTTTTGGTATTGGAATGAAGATAGTTCTCTTCCAATCCTTTGGCCATATACCATATTTCCATATCTTGTTACATAATGTGTGATAGATTTGTATGCTTTTTTTTTTCTCCTCCTGCTTTAATTAGTTCAGCTGGTATCTCATCAAATCCTGGTGATTTACCATTTTTCAGATTCTTTATTGCTCATACAATTTCCTCTAATGAGGGTTCAGGTTCTGTCTCTGCTGTCATTGGTTCATGTATCTCATTCATATCCTCACAGCCATTCATATCATACATTCCACTGCAGTATTCCTGTCATCATTCTATAATTTTTTCTTCTAGGGTATTTCCCAACTTGTCACAGATGACATTTCTTGTTAATAACTTCATTTCTTTGAACATTTCATAATCTCGTCCATTCTTATGATATTGCTCTATTCTAGTACAACAATCTTGTATATATTGATTTTGTCCCTTCTTGTCCTTTCTTAATTTTTGTGTTAAAGATTTATACTTCATCCTGCTGTTATTGGTTTCTCCTCCTTTCAGTTTCAGTTCTCTTCGTTGTTTTATTAATTCTAATGTGTCTGATGTAATCCATGGCTTATGTTGGTTATTCTTGGTCAGAATTAAATCTTTGGTTGAATTATAAAGATATCTCTAGCGTGTTCTGCCAATTCATCAGGAGTCATCACCTCCTGTATAGACATCAGAACCCCAATATATATATATATTATCATCATTAGCACCTTGCAGTCTTGACAGACGATAGTTTGTGCTTTAAAAAGGCATAAAAACTTTTACCTATGGTGGTAGTGAATGTGACTGGTAAGTCCAATTCACGTTGTAAATGTCCGTTCACAGTGGATGCATGTGAAAACATCGTCATTTCCACCATCATGCACCATCTTACGTCTCACACGCTCAGTGTGTGACTTATCTGCAATAATTTTCTCCTTTGTCTTTATTCCATTTCTGATGTTTGTCCTCCATGCAACACATTCAGCGGCGACTTGCTCCCAATGTGCATTATCAATGCCTGTATCAATCATGTCCCGCTTACACACATCTTTGTATCGTAGTAGAGGCAGACCCTGAGATCTCTTAACCATCTGTAATTCACCAAAAAAGATGTTCTACCATCATCCATCCTCCTAAGATGTCCTATCCATCTAAGTCTACGAAGACTGGGTATGGAATAAACCGTCACACAACCTGATCTTTCCAATACTTCAGTATTTGTGATTTTGTCTTGAAACTTAATACCAAGAATTCTTCGCAGACACCGCATATGAAAGCTGTTTAAACATTTCTCTTGGAGTAAGTTGTCCAGATTTCACTGCCATAAAGAAGAGTACTAAGGATACAGGCTTGATAGACAAGGACTTTAATATATATATATACTAGCTGACCCGGCCCGGCTTCGCCCAGACTCTGGTGGGGAGCATCTCATTTAATTCATATAAGTAGTCATATAAGCTCCCGTTCCCGTTCCCGACTATCTATCTGTCTGTCTGTCTGTCTATCTGTCTGACCCGGCCCGGCTTCGCCCAGACCCTGATGGGGAGCATCTCATTTAATTCATATAAATAGTCATATAAGTTCCCGTTCCCGACTATCTGTCTGTCTGTCTGGAGCCCCTGGTGGGGAGCATTTAATTTAATTCATATAAGTAGTCATATAAGCTCCCGTTCCCGACTATCTACTGTCTGTCTGTCTATTATTAGAAAGAGCACTTGAAAGATCTTTACATCTTCCCCCAACAATTAACTTGGGTAAATGGAGCGTCTTATTTAATTCATATTCGGCTCCTGCTCCTGTTCCCATTCCCAAAAAAGACGACCCGGCCCGGCTTAGCCCAGTCCCTGGTGGGGAGCATATCATTTAATTCATATTCGGCGGAGGGAGGAGGAGGAGGGAACAGGAGGGAAGAGGAGGAGACAGGAGGAGGGAGGAGGAGGAGACAGGAGGAGGGAGGAGGAGGGATTAGGAGGAGGAGGAATGAGGGGAAAGGGAGGAGGAGGAGGTAGGAGGAGGGAGGAGGAGGAAGGAGGAAGGAGGAGGAGGGAGGAGGAGAGAGGAGGAGGAGGAAGGAGGAGGAAGAGCAAGGAGGAGGGAGGAGGTAGGAGGAGGGAGAAGGAGGAGGAGGAAGAGGGAGGAGGAGGGAGAAGGAGGAGGAGGGAGGAGCCGGAGGGAGAAGGATGAAGGAGGAGCAGGGAGAAGGAGGAGGGAGAGGGAGGAGAGAGAATGAGGAGGGGGAGGAGGGAAAGGGAGGGGGAGGAGGGAAAGGGAGGAGGAGGAGGGAGGAAGAGGAGGGAGGAGGAGGGCGAAGGGAGGAGGTAGAGGGAGGAGGTAGAGGGATGAGGAGGAGAAGGGAGGAGGATGGAGGAGGAGAAGGGAGGAGGATGGAGGAGGAAGAGGGAGGAGGAGGGAGGAGGAAGGAGGAGGAGGGAAGAGGAGGGAGGAGGAGGGAAGAGGAGGGAGGAGGAGGGAGGAGGAGGAGGGAGGAGGACGAGGAAGGAGGAGGGAGGAGGAGGAGGAAGAGCGAGGAGGAGGGAGGAAGAGGGAGGAGGAGGGAGGAGGAGGAAGAGCAAGGAGGAGGGAGGAGGAGGGAGAAGGAGGAGGAAAATGGAAGGAGGGAGGGGGAGGAGGAGGAGGAGGCAGAGGGAGAAGGATGGAGGAGGAGGGAGGAGCAGGGAGGAGGAGGGAGAGGGAGGAGGGAGGAGGAAGAGGGAGAATGAGGAGGCAAAGGGAGGAGGGAGGAGGAGGAGTGAGGAGGTGGAGGGAGGAGGAGGTAGAGGGAGGAGGAGGTAGAGGGAGAAGGGAGGAGGATGGAGGAGGAAGAGGGAGAAGGAGGAGGATGGAGGAGGGGGAGGAGGAGGGAGAGGGAGGAGGGAAGAGGAGGGAGGAGGAGGAGAGAGAGGAGGAGGGAGGAGGCAGAGGAGGAGGGAGGAGGCGGAGGAGGAGGGAGGAGGCAGAGGAGGAGGGAGGAGGAAGAGGGAGAAGGAGGAGGAGGGAGAGGGAGGAGGAAGAGGAAGAGGGGGAGGGAGGAGGAGGAGGAGAGAGGAGGAGGGAGTTCGCCATTCCGAATTCATACTCGTCTAGGTTCTGTGATTTCGGTCCTTCCATTGATTGTTCTTCCCTTCTACATGACTGTAGATAACTTCTTTACACATAAAAAGATGAATTGTCATTGACATTGCTGTGTGACGATTCTGTGTAGTCACGTCATTTTCTTCGCTTTTCCTAGCGTTGTGGTTCAGGGATTCTTTGATCTCTTCTATTTACGTACGTATTTAGGGAGGGGGAGGAGGGAGGAGGAGGAAGAAAAAAAAAATAACTATGACAGTTGGCAGCGCGGGAATGAGAGGAAGACGTGTAGATTTTCATCTCAATCGGATGGACCGTTCGCAAACGCATAAAGGACATACATACATACAGACAGACATACATACAGACGGATATTGCCTTTTATATATATATATATATATATATATATATATATATATATATATATATATATATATATATATATATATATATAATGTGCCATGCCGGAAAGCGTGGGCGGTCATGATTCGCCATTTCACTCGATCACCAGAGTCGTGGATCAGCTCAGTGTTCCTGTCTCGTCCATGCCATGTGGCCAAGCCATCCAGGTATTTTCCTCTCGGTCTTCCTCTTGGTCTGTTCCCTTCGATCTTGCCAGCTGTCACTAAGTTCTCCAGTCCATTTCTTCTCATAACATGTCCAAAAAATTTTGACTGTCTACGTCTAATTTCTCTAATCAATCTACGATTTTCATTTGTCTCTTGTAGTACTTGGTCATTGGTTTTTCTATCTGTCCATGGTATTCTTTGCATTTTCCTCAGAAACCACATTTCTGCAGCCATCAGATGTTTTTCAGCTTGACTGCACATTGTCCAAGTTTCACATCCATACAAAAGAACAGGCTCTATGTATCCCCTCAACACTCTTTTTCTCGTTTCAATTGACATCATTTTATTGGTCAGAATGTTTTTCATCTTGCTAAAGGCTACTTTCGCAATGGCGATTCTTGTTCTAATCTCTTCAAGGCATCTGCCATCAGATGTTATGACTGTTCCGAGATAATTGAACCGATTCACTTGTTGAAGAATATTCCCATTTACTTGTATATTACATTGTGGTACTTCGTTCTTCCTAGTGACGACCATAACCTGTGTCTTCCTACAATTTAATTCCAACCCCAGCTGCTCACTGTGTACAACCACAGCGTCTACTAATTGTTGCAGATCCTGTGCATTGTCTGCAATCAATACTGTATCATCTGCATATCTAATGTTATTTATGTTTCGTCCTCCAATGCTGATTCCATTTAGGTCTTCTACATGTCTGAAAATATTTTCACTGTATAGGGAAAAAAGATCTGGAGACATTACACATCCCTGCCTAACACCTCTCTTAATAGGTTGGTATTGTCCTACTTCATTATCAATCCTTATGGCAGCTTGTTGTTTCCAATATATGTTTTTTATAAGTCTAATGTCTTTCCCATCAATTTGTAGATCTGCAAGCATATCCACAATGTTGACATGTCTAACTCTATCAAAAGCCTTTGTGTAGTCAATAAAGCAAAGATGTATATCCTTGTTTACTTCTAAAGCACGTTCAATAACTGTTCGCAGCATATACACAGCATTTACTGTACCCTTTCCTTCTACAAAACCACATTGTTCTTCCCCTATTTCAGGTTGTATTTTCTTCCTCACTCTTTGCATGATAATTCGTAACAAAATCTTTGTGATGTGACTCATTATACTAATTGTTCTATGTTGATCACATTCTAAGGCTCCTGATTTCTTTGGGATTGCAATAAATACAGAATTACATAATTCAGAAGGTATATCTCCAGTATCATATAATGTGTTCAGCAGTCTAGTGACTTGCTCTAGTCCAAATTCTTCTAGAGCTTTAATCATTTCTGTTGTGATGTTATCTGCACCGGGGGCCTTGCCAGCTTTCATATGCTTAAGAACATTTTGAACCTCCATCTTTAAAATTGCTGGTCCTTCATTATTAAATCTAATACCATACTGTTCCTCTCTGTTATCATTATACAGGTCTTTCACATAATCTGTCCATACATGTAGAATCTGATCTTTTTCTATTATGACTTTGCCATCTTTGGTTTTTAGACAGCCTGTTGATGTACTTGTTCTTTTATTAGTAAGTTCCTGAATTCTTTTGTGCACTAATTTGGTATTTTGACTGTTGTGTTGTTTTTCAATTTCTAAGCACTTTTCCTCAAGCCATGATTCTTTTGCCTTCCTACATAATATTCTGACTTGTCTTGAATTTCTTCATATTTGGCAGGATTATTTTTGTTGAGTCTTCTTGTTTCCATTAAGTGTAAAATTTCCTCAGTCATCCATTTCTTACGACCCACCTTCTTTAATTTTGGAATAGTTGTTTCTGCAGACACATTGATTGAATTCTTTAACATTTCCCATTGATCATCCACATCCTGGAATAGGATCTTTAGATCAGACAATATTTCAAATCTGTTCTGTACTTCTATGTTGAATTTGTTTTGTATTTCCTTGTCATTACTCAATGTACACAAATCATATTTAGTGTTCCCTGTTGTATACTTGACTTTCTTCAACTTTATCCTCAATGTTCCTGTGAGTAGTCTGTGGTCACTATAACAATCAGCACTGGGAACTGTTTTTGCTACTGTTAGCGCGTTTCTAAATCTTCTGCTAATGAGAATGTAGTCAATCTGGTTTCTAATCCTGCTATCAGGACTCCTCCAGGTCCATAATCTTCTAGGGTGTTGCTTGAACCAGGTGTTTCCTACAATCATTTCCTGTTCTTTTGCCCACTCTACTAGTCTGTATCCTCTTTCATTTCTCTCTCCTACACCATAGTTTCCTACTGTGTATCTATCCCCTTGATTTCCTACTTTTGCATTGAAGTCCCCTATTATGATGTTTATTTCTGAATTTTTTACATTTCTTTAAGGCAGACTCTATGTCATTATAAAATTCTTCTACACTATCTTCACTGGATTCTCCTGTTGGGGCATATACTTGAATAATATTTATGCTAAAAGGTCTGCCACTCAATTTAACTAGTAGAACTCTGTCCGACACGGCCCAATATCCCTGCACAGACGTTGATGTTTTCCGGTCCAAAATTATTGCCACTCCTCTATGTCGATCCTCACCTCCAGAATAAATAATCTTAAAATCTTTATGTATCTTGATGCCTGCTCCTGTCCATCTCGTTTCGCACATACCTAATATATTAATTTTTTCTCTTTGAATTTCTTGTGTTATGTTCTCTAATTTTCCGTCGTTGTTTAACGTCCTAACGTTCCATGTTCCTAATTTTAATGTCTCTGTCCTTGTCTTGCGATGATCAGTCTTTAAGCGAATCATAATAAACTAGGCAATTTCAAAGAGGTAGTTTGCCGTTGCTTTCCTCTATGGCAGTGACCATACTGGCCGGATGACCGCAATCATTGTCTCTCGAAAGAGAGAAAGCTTGCCGTCGCGAAACTCGAGACCATAACCAACAAATATCTGTTGGCTGCCCTCATAATTTCATCCACCACCTGCCTTCCGTGGCTTCTTTTGAACACTTCCAATTAACGAACACGAAATAACATCACATAATCCAAAGGAAAAACACTATCCACACGAATTTCACGGGAATTTCCATAGGGAATCCACAGAAAAACACTGAACAGCGTCTCCCCCAAGAACAACGAGTCATCGCGTCGCCATCTTGGATCAGCGGCACCAAAAAAAAATAAAATATATATATATATACAACAATTCACCTAAACGAACGTACCCTGAAACAATTAAAAAGTTTCAGGTACCTAGGAAGTATAATGTCATCAAATGGCAGATCAGAAGACGAGATAGAAAACAGATGCAATAAGACAAACCAACTCATTGGACAAATAGCACCAATACTAAAGAACAAACATGTATCAATAACTAATAAGAAAGCACTTCACAATACAATCTTCCTACCAACTCTATGCTACCAATGCCAACCTGGACAATGACAGAAAAAAAAAAAAAAAAGTCACAACAACAGAAATGAGATTCCTGAGAAGAATACTCAACGTATCAAGAAGAGATAAGATCAGAAATGAAGAAGTCAGGACTAAAGTGGGGGTTATAACTGCACTAGATTTCATTAGAAAGCAGCAAGTCAAATGGTTTGGCCATGCAAGTGGATTACCATCCAACAGCATACCACAACAAGTAATGATGTACCGACCAGATGCAAACAGAGGAAAAGGCTGCTCACGTAAACGTTGGACGGAGGGAATAGCAGAGACCATGGGAATATCGATACATGAAGCCCATAATTCGGGCACTCTCACGATGTTTATACTTCACCTCGACACCGTATATATATATAAAAATATAATTCCAATTTTCAAAACAAATATTCCAAATTTAGCCTCGTTCAACCTGCCTCTTCAGCTGTGGTTATTGTTGAGGTCCGTGGTTTTTGTGGGTTCATTCACCCTAATTCTTAGGAATTCTTACCAATTAGTCCTTTCTCAGACTGGTTATGTTGATTTGTGTCTGTAATGTCAGCTGGGGGGGGGGGGGGGGGGGGGGGGGGGGGGGGGGGGGGGGGGGGGGGGGGGGTCGGCGGCTATCCTTTGTGCTTGTCTCCTTTTGTGGTATCTTTTGTTAGTAAAGGCTCCTGGCTCATCTGGCTTGACTGGTTGCAGTCCTTACAAGGACTTTTTATTTGGTGTTTTTGCCTCCTTTTTTGTGTATATTCTGTAGGAGCTTTTCTACGTTTTCATTTTCCTCCTTGCGCCTGTTTTCACTTCCGAGTTTGAGTTTCTGCTGCCCTTCGATTTTTTCCTCTGCGGTCGTCCATGGGAAGATCTCTACGTCTTCTTTAGAGTACATGTAGCCTGGTCCATCCTCCCAGTCAGTAATTCTATCTGGGTATTCTACCGGTCTCCTGAGTTTCTTGGGCTTCTTCTTTTCTCTTTCATCCCAGCGCCTTTTGAATTCCTGGTGCCTTAGTTCCTCAATCCTTGCTGACTCTTCTAGCTCCTCCAAGGTAGGCAACCCGGGCCTCTCCGTGTCGTCATCAGGGCGCTCATCTCGGTTTTCTTTGGATGTCTGGCGAGATATTGGTTTCCCCTTGTCGACCTGGGGCGTCGCGGTCGGGCTGCTGGCTTTAGCTTGCGGTTCAAGCTCGGTCTCTTGGTTTTCATCTTGCGGTTTCTTGTATGGCTTCTGTTGTTTTCTACTGGAAAGGCTCCATTTCATCTTTCAGCAGCTTTCTCTCCGCTTTGATGGTGCGTAGTTTTTCCTTTTTCATCTCGGCCATATGTTCCACTTCTCGCTTGATGTTTTAATGGATCTCCTTTATTTCAGCCAGCAGTTTCTCATTGTCGCTGGTCGGGGTCGACGTCAGCAGTGCCTTGACTTGTTTCTTCAGCTCGTCTATCTGCTTTTGCAGTTCATCTCTTTCAGCTTGTGCTATACCCGTGGCTGTCTCGCCCCTCCGCATTGCTTCCTTGAATGGTGTCTTTGTGATAATTGCAATCTTAAGGCGTCTCTGTGTCATTGCAGGTATGGACAGCCCAAGTATCTTGCTCCATGCTTGCCCAGGCAGTTTTGCTCCATGCTTGCCCAGGCAGTTGGCGCACTTTCGTTTGTTGTTGGGTGCTCGGAAGTCCGTGTCCAGCTTGGCCAGCGTACACTCCTTGAAGGCGTGGTGATCGGCGCAGTACCGGCAGATTTCCGTCTTACTGCGATATGCTGCTCGACTGTGGCCGGCCCTTTGACATCTGGAACATTAGGTAATCCTTGGGATGAATCTCTCTGGCTGCTGCATTCTCTTGTTGATTGATACTGTGATTGGCATCTCGCTGCCCTCTGTCGTCGTTGTAGGAATCTTGGAGTAAGTGAGGAGCCGCTCCACCTTCAAGAATCAGGTATGGAGATTCTCTTCTCATAGCTGCTTCAGGATTTCTTCATCAGATAGCTCCACTTGGATATGCTTGATAACCCACTTGATTGTCGGCGAGTCGGTGTTTCCAACTCTGGTGTCTTTCTTCTCTCTCTGCTTCTCAGTAGGTTTGTAGTGGGCTGTCGATCTTTTCCCTCGTGGTAGTTTCAGTAATAGCTGTAGTTTCAGGTTCTTTGATGCAGCTAGCAGGCAGGCTCTCCACGTTAGTCTTCTTGACGGTCTTTTGGTGTTCTTGCCATGTGCCATTTCCCCCCATATCAGGCTTCTTGACTTGTTCAGGTGACTTGTCTTGATAGTGCTCGCAGTGCGAATGTATGTATGTTTATATATATATATATATATATATATATATATATATATATATATATATATATATATATATATATATATATATATATACGGACACACACACACACACATATGTGTATGTTCCATGTCCATTATCAAATGTTGCAACACCAGGTTGATTTTCTAGATAACTGTACATTCAGTAGTTTGCTGTTGCTTTTTACATGAGAAGTCAACATTAAAGTCTAACTTAATGCCGGTGTAGGGGTTGAACTGCCTAATTCACCATCAGTGCACTGAAAGTTGAAGAGCGAGAACTCTTATCCTTTCGACCAAGTCGTTCTGTCTTGTCTACCTCTCTCTCTCCATATATATATATATATATATATATATATATATATATATATATATATATATATATATATATATATATATATATTGCAATATAAATCTCAATGAATGACTAGAAAATAATCCAAATTGTTGATAAAATGTATGAGATGTTAGAGGAGTCAATACATAAAACATTAAAAAGAAACATTTAATTTAAAAAAGGGTAGGGGGAGAACAAAATACACTGATGACTAATCAAATTTAACTGTTGATAGATATAAGAAAAAGGAAACAGCTCAATAAGAAAGAATATGATAAATATAGAAAAAAGTATCCAAAAACAAGGTTAAATGCATAGAGCAAGGAAATAGTGAAAACGGTCAATAAATGAATGGATATGCAGCACTAAAGAATTAGCTTTGTAGACAGACTTGGTTACTCATTTCAGCTGACAAGGTAGATGAACAATTGACCTGTAACCCAAATAACAGGTAAATCGGTGTGTACATAGTGGTGATGAAACTAGCAATCTCACCCTCAATAATTTGTTTTAAGTTTGCTGTGTGCTTTCCCAACATCATTTTGGATAGAGCTTGTCCTCTGTAGTCCTGCAGCTCAATGTATATTATTAATGCACTGCTGGCATTAGATTTGATCTTCTCCTGTAATGACAGCCAAAAAGATGAAAAATATGTGAAGCATACAACAAACTGGAATCAAAGACATCATTTTATATATGTTATCAATAAGCATATCAATTTAACTCTTAGCATATTGTACACTGCGGGAAGTGGCTATACATTCATCCCAAATTAACTAAACTTCATTTAGAGTGGCTCTAGTAGTTGAGATTTTACAACTCCAGATTAAGTAAAATATATGGCTAGCATTCTTCTTCTTCCTCATTTGTATCTAGACCTATATATTAATGTCTTTAATAAAAGTAGTAGTTAGTTTCAGGTTGATAACATTCTCGTATAGGTTTTGGCGGAATATGTTATGTTGAACGACATCCTTGCACATTGGGCATTCCCATGCATGTTTAGTCCTCCGATGCAGCATCCATCCCAAAGTATTTCTGCTCACTGTTCCCATAAAGAGTTGATTATGATGTCTCCACTCTTGTCCTTGAAGGTGGCACTGATGTGTTTGACCAGGCTTCACTCCCATTCGTGAATGTCAGAAGTGGGGGTACTGCTGCCAAGTTACTTGTATTATTCACTGGCGAGCAACCCCGGTTTGTCAGAAGTGACAGTTGTTGATCTCTGACTGAGATCCCACTCTGTCAGAAATTGACTTGGGACAAAATCTATATGGCTGAAATAAAGATTATCCACTGAATAACCCAGAGTACAGCTATAAGTGGCTCGTTAAATTAGCTGGTCTTGATATTCTCCAAGGAGTGGGAAAAGGGAAAGTTAGATGCCTAGGTGTATGTCAACCAATTGTATACTAGGCAGGGCATATTATGCACTCTGACTGATATCCCCTCCCTGGTATTTAAGTAAACCCCCACCAATGTACACACACAAACACGTATGCACAATTGGAAAATAACAGATAACTATGAGTTTACAACAAACTACTTTAATTACTATCAATATCGTGGAATGATTATCATGATGATGATGATGAAATCACATAGGTTTAGGAAATACAACAAACATGTAAGATAAATGAAGAAAGGTTAATACATAACTCGAAGGTTACTTGTATTCTGTCTGGATATGTGGCCGGGTTAAGTGAGATAAGTTATAAGTGAGATAAGATAAGTAGGGTTCTGCTTATGTCCAGTAAACACCTATGCTCCAGTAGGAGTAGCCCACCAATTTTCTGGACGCCTGCCAGTCCTGACGCTACCTGGTCGTCAATCGTTCTTGGGATCTGTGATGGGACAGCCCCGGCAGCATCCGAATGACACAAGTTAAAAAGGAATTAAAGAGCCCACAATATTTTTCTATCATTCTCTAAGTAAAAGAATAATTGTCCACCAGAAAATAATCTAGTCCCCAACCAAGGAATAAGGAAAAACTAAAAGAGATTGAAAACAAGAGAAAATTACATTTTGACCACGCACGCCCCATCATTTCTGTAATGCTAGGTCTGAGAAAGCTTTGATGTCCAGATCAAACGTAAAACCCAGACACCACGGCACCAGTCGGCGGGCGCTATCAAAGGTTGAAAACTCACTGTTTTCAGTTGATACATCGCGGAGCCAGTCAGTTGAGATTGACGTGTTAGTTTAGAATCCTGTGGTTGGAATAGGGGCAGACACCTAACACCTTAGTTCAACAGGACCTAACGTGTGAACCAGCCACGGCAGAATGGGAGATAAGAGGGTCAGCCAGACCCGTCTGAAATAACACATGCGGTAAAAGTCCAGACATTGGGGAGACGGGACAACGTCTGTAGTTGCCACCCCAAAGGAGCAATTAGGACCAGATACTTAACACCTCACTGCAATACAGCGGCAAAGTAGGAACACATGGCTGACACATTTCTGACAGCAACCAAGGAAGGCTTGTGTTAACCGCAGATGGGGATGTAGTTATGACGCAACGTCTATTGCATCGCTAGCGAAGCATGTTTCATTGTTTCAGACATGCGGCAGAACATCGGTCAATTTGATTGACAGATGAAACTACCCTTCACAGGAAAGGAGGAGGGGTGAGAAGAGTTTGGGACGTAATCCATCCCGTCATTGTACATGGAAAAATAGGTGGAGTTAATTAATAGGGGATATATTAATTAGCCAACGTGGAAACTAGCCAGGGATGAAGAGAATAAAACTACATGCATGGCCAGCAAGACTTCAGACACATTCACAATAGCGTACCAGGGAAGCCGGAATTTTAATTTCTGGTGAGAGATTACCCTCTCGTTTTGTTACTTCGATACAACGTCGTATGACAGGATTTCCTAGCTATAACCCAGGTAATACCATTATTCTGAGTTTGTCTGCTAGTCTGAAGGCCTTATAGTTTCTTGTTTCTGTTTATTCTCCAAAACTTTACACTCGTGGATTTTCTTTGTACTTAATGTTCCAGTTCTAGCTTTACAATTTCACTGAGAACTATTTTCTTCTTTCATTCACTGCTTGGTTGTCTGATTTGTTGTATGTGATAATTTGGAGAAATCCATTATCCAAGCTACATGAGCGTGTGGCTTATGCATGTACAGGAGATACATTTAGATTCATCCTGTATGATGTTAAACATTGGGGAGACTGACTACTTAGGAGAAATTCCTGAGAGCTACCAGTCTCTTGATAGCGTCCAATTAACATTGATTATTTGGACCAACACTTTGAGTGCCTACCAAGATTGTGGTGAACCCACTTGGTTTGAGGAATAGCACCAGTTCACCTTGTCTGCATGATGTCTGCATGAGGACAGACATGACTTAGGACATTCAATATCCCAGACAGATTCAGGGAAGGCATTTAATGTTCGACAGGACTGTGCGACCAGCCCTTCCGACAAGACAGTATGAATGAATCAGAAAGGGAAAGAGTAAGTGAGGTGAACTTATATGGGAAACACTCCATTACATAAATGTATGTGATGATGTATGTTTTGAGCTATAGATGTTCTAAATGGTTTTATGAATATATACATATATATTTATTTATTTAGAACTGATATATGTTTATGTAACATGCCATCATATATCATCATACCATCATATATTATGACTTGAATGTATGTTTATATGAATGTATAGACATATGTGTTTGAGATGTGTAGACGTAGATACTACCCATCTCCGTTCGTTTCATTCCAGATCTCTTAGGAGCAATGGACAGTCAACAACCCATATCAGGAAGTGACTTAGCCTTGTGAGGGACCACTTTGGACTCCTTCAATCTGACAGTGAACTGCGTCTCACTGGGGGAAGCATGACATATGTGACCTCTTAAGTTACGTATACCATAATATAATCATCATCATCATATGATCATCAAGATAGCAATAATAAACACAGTTGTTGTATTTTAAAACTCAATTTGTCCGTATAATTCTAAATGTTTATAAATGTTTGTGAAGCGTAATCAAGTACACACATTATTGTATCATTTAGTGGGGGTTCACACATATTGTCCAGAAGTGGGAATCTATGTCCGGGAGGTATCTTGCCTATGCAGTCATAAGTAACCAGATTACGTTGCATGTCTTAACTCCTCCTTTCTCACTTCTGGTGATACCAAGTACAGCCAAATCTATATAGATATATTCTATCTTCAACGAGCCACTTCTTGGCTGTTTTCTTGAGTATCAGGGACAGTGTCTTAAACCAGCGTAACAGACATTTGTTCCACGTTTTCTCTCTGGGATCTGGGGTGTTAATTAGTCCCTTCTGACAGAATTAGGGGATCTTAAACTGCATCCAGAACTAAACACCAGTAGAAGAAAATGATTTTGGCTGAGTGGTTGCCCAACCGGGAGCTACCTCAAGCCAGTTGGTGACAGGATCTATACCTAGGCGCTCTTGTTGAGAGCTTAGAAGAGATAATTAAGAATGTGTATTATCTAGTTCTTTTTTTTTAATGCTGCATATCCCTTACAGGATGTTGCTGTCACCAGCATTTTTCAGCTGCTGTTGATGTACTAGGCAAGTTTTACATTCAGTAGTTTGCCATTGCTTTCTGAACGACTGGCTCACATACCCCCGTAAGTTACCAGCGCGGTGCGAACCGCTGCCGATTCTTGCAGCTGCTGTTTTCCCCACATGGATATACGTGATTATGAACAATAATGTTAACCCCTGGGCCAGGGAGACCGGAGATCTAATTCTACATCAGTATAATCCTTAGTAATTCATACAATCTATCACAACCCATATACAATGACCAATCTGGTCGAGTCTCTCTTCCAGCGTCTGGGAAGGACTTTTCAATCGTCTCACATGCCTGTAATTACAATTACTGCCATCTCTTGTAACGTCCTGTCATGAGAAATGAACTGTCCTAAGTCAATGTCACTACTTCAGACACCTGTATCCTAACAGCTACTCCGTTCAAACTCTGGTTCAGACGATCAAAGGGTCAGTAGTGATATCATAATAGTAGCTGATCTCCGGGTTTACATGCCGTGATCAGTCTCTGTGATAGGCCTCCGTGAGTAATGATGGATGCTCGTTCATCACACACTGGAAGGGCTAAGCGCATCCTACACCCAATACCAATTGTGGGTAAGGTCCACACCACTACATCTCTGCATCAATCACAATCAATAGGCAATATGCCAATGCACGCTGTGCATAAGAACAAAATAGCATAACATCCAGTTCTTCCTAGTGAGTTACCATATGACAAATTGCAATTCAAACATCAAATACACATAAAGTATACCAATTCAAAACAGACATATAATGATATTCAACATAATAGCATAATGAACTAGAAAGTCATACAATTATATACATCGAAGTGAGACACTATAACCAGGTCTCTTATGTGTAACCACACAGGACAGCCACTTTGCTGATCTGCCTGATTCAGTCACTACTTAGCCACTGCAGTAGTAAGAATGAAAAGAAATGTAGTCATTTGACTTTATTCTGTACAACGAATGCACACAACAAAAAAGGAGACCAGGCTAGTTTTCATAGAAATAATCAGAGTCAGTAATCGACTGAAAGTCAGTACATCTAAAATACTTGAATAGTTACTAAGAAATAACATTCCTAGGGAATTCTAGACAACACGAGTATCAGACATACGAATACAGAACGTATACACTGAGATCGTCAATACTGTTTCAAAGATTTGACTCATCTGATTTGAAACTTTTAAAGCCCAGCTACTTATAATGTTGTGTGTCTTAATTGCCCTTATCTCCTGGGTGCCTCTTTTTATCTCATTCTGCATTTATTTCAATTCACACAGTCCTGTTTTAATTGCCAGCCCTCAATCTGCATTGCCGGCCATCCGTCCTGACACTTCACAGTTTAATGGTTTTCCTAGGTTCATGAGTCCTTTCATCACACAGCCTTTGCAGGTGAATGACTCCCTTAAAGTGGTTCATTTCACGTCTGACTGTCTATGCGGTTTTATTATTCAGTTTGTCATTCCACACACCCTACAGGTGAATTCCTTCATTCAACCACTGGTCTGGTTCACACTGTTGATATAGCAAGAGTCGTTCTCGGTGAGAAGTCATGGTCTTACCACTCTGTGATAACACAGAATGCTTGCATCATACGTTCAGCGCACAATTCAGTGTCATGTCTGGATAGCCACTGAGAAGTGTGATTGTATTATTCTAGTTTTTCCTTCCTCTCTTGTTGAATACTTCCATGTAGGAAAACATTCTGGTGCAACTCGCTGTATTCTGTCACAGTGAAGTCAGGCTACCGTCGGAGAATCATCATTATCCACTAACTGAGTCTGTAGTGTATTGTTTATTTCAGCTCTGTCCATGCTTCTTCCTGTTTGCACTTGGTGCATTATTTGCCAGTTGCTCTACGCATTCATTACCTTTTACTTTGGGACTTCTGGTCCAATATGGAGGTTAGGTGGTTGAGCTGATAAGGCCTCGGGAGTGTTTTTGCTTGTGGCTGTGGTTTGCTTATGCATTTTCCTCATGTTGGACTGGTAGTGCATGGTTCCGTCGCCCAGCTGCTGAGATGAGTGTGTGGAGAAACACTGTGAGCTGTGGATTTCATGTGGAGTACTTTAACATCTCAATCAATCAATCATGTGCCATGCCGGAAAGCATGGGCGGTCATGACTCGCCATTTCACTCAATCACCAGAGTCATGGATCAGCTCAGTGTTCCTGTCTCGTCCATGCCATGTGGCCAAGCCATCCAGGTATTTTCCTCTCGGTCTTCCTCTTGGTCTGTTACCTTCGATCTTGCCAGTTGTCACTAAGTTCTCCAATCCATTTCTTCTCATAACATGTCCAAAAAATTTTGACTGTCTACGTCTAATTTCTCTAATCAATTTACGATTTTCATTTGTCTCCTGTAGTACTTGGTCATTGGTTTTTCTGTCTGTCCATGGTATTCTTTGCATTTTCCTCAGAAACCACATTTCTGCAGCCATCAGATGTTTTTCAGCTTGACTGCTCATTGTCCAAGTTTCACATCCATACAAAAGAACATGCTCTATGTATCCCCTCAACACTCTTTTTCTCGTTTCAATTGACATCTTTTTATTGGTCAGAATGTTTTTCATCTTGCTAAAGGCTACTTTCGCCATGTCGATTCTTGTTCTAATCTCTTCAAGGCATCTCCCATCAGATGTTACGACAGTTCCGAGATAATTGTACCAATTCACTTGTTGAAGAATATTCCCATTTACTTGTATATTACATTGTGGTATTTCATTCTTCCTAGTGATGACCATAACCTGTGTCTTTTTACAATTTAATTCTAACCCCAGTTGCTCACTGTGTACAACAACTCCATCTATTGCGATGATAAGTCTTTAGGCGAATCATAATTCATGATTCATTCTATTTTACATCTGTCCGCGGTTATTTGTATCGTGAACTGCATGTTCGGAATAATGGCTGCACGTGTGAGTGCTTGCTCTGGAAGCAGCGGCATCTCAATAGTCAGGCTAGATGTAATTGTCTTAAATGTGTCACTATCCTCTTTGATTGTTCTTCTCATTTTTTGTGCTCTGTGAGCCCATGATGACCTTGTTGTAGATGATGATGTCTTTTGGATTTGAATGCTGTTTGACCAGTTCCTGTATCTCACACAAAACCACAACACAAGGTGTCATGGAGGCACCCCAGATCAAAGACCTGGCATCAACTCGACCTGGTGCTCACCAAACACAGCAATCTCCACAATGTATGACTGACTCGTACCTATAATAGTGCTGATTGCGACACCGATCATTGACTCATTTCCAGCAGGGTGAAGATAAAGCCCAAGAGAATCTACAGAAACAGAACAGAAGGAAGATCATGCATCGACACCAGCGGCACCCAAAGCTCTGGCAGAGACTGCCTAGTCCCACAAATGGAACTGCCACTGAAAGATGGAGTCATTTGCGCGACACTATGTACAACACAGCACTATCAACATTTGGCAAGAAGCAAACAAAGTCAGCCGACTGGTTTGAAGCACACTCTGAAGAGATGCTCCCAGTCCTGGAGATAAAGAGACATGCATTCTCAGTGTATAGAACATCGCCTTCAGAGAAAACATTGCAGGCACTGCGAATGGCCAGAAATAGAGTACAACAGACAGCAAGAAAATGTGCAAACAGATACTGGCTACAGCTCTCTGCTCAAATTCAAACTTGTGCAAACACTGGAAATATAAGAGGAATATATGAGGGCATCAAGCAAAAAATAAGATGGCCCCTTTACGATCAACAGAGGGGGTAATCATAAAAGATCTAGAGAAACAAATGGATCGCTAGGTAGAACACTATTCAAAGCTATACTCAGTGGAGAACACTGTCGGAGAAGAATCTCTGGAAGCCATTGAACACCAGTCCATCATGCATGCCTTGGATAACGAACTGAGCCTCACAGAAATCAGCGAAGCACTAGACACTCTGAAATCCGGTAAGGCACCAGGAAAAGATAGTATTCCACCTGAAATTTTAAAATGTGGCAAAGAAACAATCATCCCAGAACTGTATGCAATATTTCAGCTCTGTTAGAAAGAAAAATCAGTACCACAAGATATGAGGGATGTAAACATTGTTACTATTTATCAAAAACAAAGGTGACAGAAGCGACTGCAACAACTATCACGGCATATTCCTACTCAGCATTACAAGCAAGATTTTCACTCAAGTAATCCTAAAAAGATTACACATTCTTGCTTGAAAATATCTACCCCGAATCACAGTGCAGATTTAGACCCAACAGGTCCACCATCGATATGATTTTCTCACTCAGACAAGTAAAGAGTTTCAAGTACCTAGGAAGTATAATATCATCAAATGGCAGATCAGAAGACGAGATCGAAAACAGATGCAATAAGGCAAACCAACTCATTGGACAAATAGCACCAATACTAAAGAACAAACATGTATCAATAACTACTAAGAAAGCACTTCACAATATAATCTTCCTACCAACTCTATGCTATCAATGCCAAACCTGGACAATGACAGAAAAAGAGAAAAGAAAAATCACAACAACAGAAATGAGATTCCCGAGAAGAATACTCAATGTATCGAGAAGAGATAAGATCAGAAATGAAGAAATCAAGACTAAAGTGGGGGTTATAGCAGCACTAGGTTTTATTAGAAAGCAGCAAGTCAAATGGTTTGGCCATGCAAATAGGTTACCAGTCAACAGCATACCACAACAAGCAATGATGTACAGACCAGATGGAAACAGAGGAAGAGGCCGACCACGTAAACGTTGGACGGAGGGAATAGCAGAGTCCATAGGAATATCGATACATGAAGCCTATAATCAGGCACTCTCACGATGTTTATACTTCACCTCAATACCGCAAGGTACAAGAGGAACATGATGAGATGAGATGAGACTCAGGCAGCTCCAAGAGAAGCGCAGAGAACAGAGGAAGCCATTATATATTGCCTTCATCGACCTCACAAAGGCATTTGACCTCGTTAGCAGAGACGGCCTTTTCATGATCCTTGAGAAGATAGGATGTCCACCCCCAGCTAAGTCTGGTGAAATCATTTCACGAAAATATGCAGGGGACCATTTCATTCGATGGTTCAACATCCCAGTCATTCAGCATCAGCAGTGGAGTAAAGCAGGGCTGCGTGCTTGCTCCTACACATTTTGGTATCTTCTTCGCTGTTCTCTTAAGGCAGGCATTTAGGACTGCCACTGAAGGCATATACCTCCATACAAGATCTGATGACAAACTTTTTAACCCATCAAGACTCAAGGCAAATACCAAAGTAAGATCAAGATGTATAAGAGAACTACTTTTTGCAGATGATGCAGCACTGACAACTCATGCAGCAGCAGATCTCCAATGGCTCATAGATAGTTTTGCAGCCGCCTGCAAAGACTTTGGGCTCACCATCAGCCTAAATAAGTCACAGGTGATGGAATAAGATGCTGATGCGTCTCCATCAATCAAAATTTCTAATTATGAACTGAAGGTTGTCCATGAGTTTGTGTATTTGGGGTCGACAATATCAGATAATCTTTCATTAGAGACAGAAATTGACAGACGCATTGGAAAGGCAGCCACAACACTTTCCAGGCTAACTAAAAGAGTTTGGGAGAATAATAGACGAACAGAGCGTACAAAAGTTCAAGTATATAAAGCTTGTGTTGTTAGCACACTACTCTATGGGTCTGAATTCTGGACCATGATTCACGACAGGAAAGAAAGTTGAATTCCTTCCATATGAGATGTCTGAGACGTATCCTGGGCATATCGTGGAAAGACCACATAACAAACAAACACGTGCTTGAAAGAGCGGATATTACCACAGTGCACTCCCTCCTCAAGCAGAGACGCCTCCGGTGGCTGGGCCATGTATCTCAAATGAAGGATGAACTTATTCCCAAAGATCTCCTATACAGAAAACTAGCCACAGGGAAGAGGCCAACCTGAAGACCCCAAATGCGATATAGGGATGTGTGTGGACCTGCCTCGTCTTACAGATGCGGAAACTGCGACAGAGATGGTCACTCTCACATTGGACTATACAGTCACAAGTGGTGCTGTCAGGTACTTCCCCAGCAGCACAACTCTATAGTCCTTCAAGACTGAAAGAGGCCTACTACTACTACTTGTGGACCAGGAGATCTGCTAACTTGCATTATTAAAGTTTTGGCTGTATTTATAATCATGATGTATCTGCTGCAGTACAATTAGTAAACAAGCCAAAGAATAAACACCTCGAGACCTCAGAGATGTGGTTCTACAGAAGAAAGAAGCAATTTTATTGGACAGCCAGAAGAGATTATGAGGAGTTTAGTTTAATTTAGTCGACAGATCAATATCATGGCACACGGGTGTAACCCATAAGTGCTCCGTTCTACTCCTAACTCAAGCCTGGATTAGGAGTAGAACTGCTCAGTGCACGAGCTCCGTAGCACCGGCGAGGATCCCTGGGTAGATTTTTAACTTGACATTTTGCCCTGGCAGCGCCGTTAGGCTACTCTTTTTCGATTTCCAACTGCCAAGGAATTTTTTACGTGAACAATACACACGGCCGTCCGATCTCACTACTCAGAGGCCAGGGGAAATTTCTGTTGCTAAAAGTCCACGTGAAAAAATCCCAGCCCTCAACGGGGCTTGAACCCGGGACCTCCAGCTCTCGAGGTGGACACCATACCTCGAGACCACTCAACCCCCCAGATTATGAGGAAACACAGATGAGGGGTAATGAATGAAAATGTAGAACTATTCACCAATTTGTGCACAGTGAATTAATATGTCATAGATGGAAGTGTTCTTCCACACACTAGAAATAACAAATTAACCCTTTACCGGGCAGACGCATGTCCGTTTTTTAGCCCTGAACGGGCAAGACTTTTTCAGGTTCGGTAAAATTTCGGGTTGCGTTAGTAAAAACATCACAAATAAGGTCTTATTCAACCGATTTTAGTTAAATAAACAACACAATGAAGGGAAAAGCATGCAGAATATGTTACTCAGGTGATTGTTGCCGGTTATCCATATATGATCACAAATATTTACGAAATACAGTTATTGTTTGTGATTTTCAGTCATCTATATAGCAACTTACAAACACATTTTCAGAATCATAATCACTTTCTTTAAAGTCTGACTAATGACTGCTAATGCAAAGTAACGCTTTTCACTGATATCTACCTCCGATTAGTAGTCAACTTCGTGCCCTTTAATGTCACTTAAATTGAACCTAGCGAAATCTCGGCTATCACTTGAAGAATCGCCAAAATCCATTTTGAAAAACTAAGCGTAAAAACCCAAAAAACTATATTAAAAATCTGTTCAAATTCATAGTAGGTGCTTGCAAATGGCGGCCACGTTGTCAAGCTATCAGCAAAAGCGAAAGTAACCGTCTGAAGTATCGGAAAGCCGAGAGATAGCGTTTTTACAATGCATAATAGTATCGGGCGCGTTCTGGCGGTCTGCCCGTTTAAGCAATCGGACGGAAATGGACATTCCACCCGGTAAAGGGTTAAGCTGGGTATCACCAGTCCACAATACAAAAAAACTAAACTGACCACATCTGTGCTAACATAATATGTAGTCTCTACAGTTTTTAGTTGCCGGTCTCCCTGGCCTAGGGGTTAATTGACTTTCTCCGTAATCCCGTTTATCCACGTAGAGTAACGCAGCGCGCGAGAATCGGTAGCGGTTCTTGTCTCGCTGGTGACTTAAGGGATAAGTGAGCCGGCCGCTCAGAAAGCAATGGCAAAATACTGAGCGTAATCTTCCAAGAAATCAACAACAGCAGTAAAATGCTGGTGTTGACAGCGATGTCCTGTAAAGGATATGCGGGGGGAAAAAAAGACGCAGATTCAGATCACCATCTGTTGATCAGTAAAATTAAGTTAAAATTCAAGAGATGCATTACTTTTAAACATGGAAATCAACATGGGATATCTTCAAAATAAAGGAATTCTGGTCATAGTCTATAATAAATACCAGATCCTGCAACAATTTTAGACAAAATAAGCAGGGAAGACTGCTGGCAGCAGGTTAAAAGATTTGAAATGAATCATGCATAGATGTCCTTGGAAAACAGCAACCAATACATAAAGCATGGATAATGCCATAAACTCTTACAAATATAATGGTGATGAAAAACAATATTTAAATGCATGTTCCATGCACATGCAGTATAAATAAGATGTTACTTTCAAAAGATGTGAAGCATTTATACAATGATACAACTAACCAGGTTGTACTCGACATTC